>JAWPHD010000554.1:117500-439009 GCA_037043455.1 Cyrtodaria siliqua | reverse complement strand
GGTCACTTCGGGGGCATTTGTTACTGTGACATTTCTTGTTTATATTTATTTTTTTATATATTTTTGTTTTTAATTTTTTATTTTAAATTATTATTATTTTTTATTATTTTATTTAGCTCTATGTTGGACCAGTCGGACCAGTAACCAGGAATTATGGCTCTTGATTTAGTTAAAAATGCTATATTTTGCCTCGTTATTACGGTAGGGCCTTCATTTTTCATCTGATCTTTATCAAATTTTACCAGATTCTTTAGTTATGGCCCTTGAGTTAGTTAAAAAGCTGTTTTTTGCCCAAAACTTTCAAAAAACGTAAATAGCAATCACTCGACACCTCGCTTCATTGATGGTATAAGAGCAATGTTAGACAGTAGAGCGTATACAGGCCCTCTTGGGCCTCTTGTTGTTTTGTTTTGTGTTTTTTTTTGGTTTGATACTTATGACTTGTACTTATTTGGAAGATTTGTTTTCTTTTTCATTTCCTTTAAAATTATTTAGAGAATTTTCCCAGTCAAACAATGGGAGAATTTTCCCAAAACAATTTGGGAAAATTTTCCCAATAACATTTGGGAAAATTTTCCCAAAAACAATTTGGGAAAATTTTCCCGTTTTATTTTGGGAAAGTTTTTATTTCATTAAATTATAAACATAATGGCATATTTAATTGTCAACACTGCAATGGAAGATGTTTCCAAGCTTTGAAGTGTTGTTTTAGCTATTAAGAAATAACTCATTTTCCCATGGGAAAATTTTCCCAAATTACAATATTGGGAAAATATTTCCATGGGAAAATATCAAAGTGCTCGTATTGCTGTAAAACTTCATCATAGACCCTTAATATGAAGCCGCATACTATTTCGACATTATATTGAAGGACTAAATACTTTCTGTTTTTCCCATGGGAAAAATGCCCAAATCATTTCCAATGGGAATATATTGTCCCATGGGTAAGACCCTTTCCCATGGGAAAAAAGCTTTTCCCATGGGAAAGGTCAAATTTCTCGGAAAAATTAAAGTGTCACCAATGAAATAGAATATAATTTTACAATCATTTGGTATGTGCTTTCATATGAAATAGTCGCAAGCGCCCTAGCTCATTCGGAATTACTTGCTGTTTTTGGCACTGTTTTTGCCAAAAACCGGCGCGGCAAAAAAAAAACGGCGGACTATCACAACCTGACTTCTATGGTGATGTAATTTATAAACTTTGTAAGGTTCTTGGTCATGATCACTTTCATACTATCTTTGTTAAACTTGTTAAAAAGTTTATCAAAATAGGTTATGACCCTATCATTTTGCAACGTACTGCATGCTTGGTGGTGGACCCTTTTACAGTTCGCCACTATGCTTTCCTCTTTGGTTGTACGATGACCGTACAGGCTGTGGACCCTATGAAGACGCCTACCTAAAGCCCATTGGGACGGAGGCGTTTGATGTTTGTCTATGATCGTTCTTGTCGTGCCCTTAATGGTTCATTCTCTTACTGCTCTGGCTTCTGCCAAGTCAATGAGTACCTTCATTCTGGCTTTCTAGGCTATTGTGTTTTGTATTATATTTACACGAGCATATTTATGTTTTACTTATATTGCCTATTGATGCTGCCTTGTTGGTTAGAGATTAGATCGTGGCGGGGATTTCTTTATTTACACTGTCCTGTTTTAATGGGATGACAGTAGGGTAAGTGTGAGGTTTGGAGCACCCTAGAAACGGTTTAAATCCCCAGTGGCCTACTTTGCCACTGATCGTTTCAAGGCGGTAGCCCTATTGTCAACCCTTTTGTGTTTGTGATGTCGTTTACTTTTATTATTACTTTTGCCTTCTTGTTTGTCTGTTTCCATGTTTGTTTCTGTGTTTTGTGGTTGACTGTCCTCCTTGAATGCTACTTTCCGTGTCCGATATTTTTATATTTCTTCACATCGCGGCAAGGCCTCGTGGTAGAGCGTCCAACTCCTCTCCTGTGGGTGGTCGTGGGTTCAATTATTAACTAGGTCACATCAAATACATAAGCAGTGCTTCCAAGAGCTCCTTATTACGCTTCGATATGTTTCATGATATATGCTCGTAACACCTCGTTGGACATTTTATAACTAATACTAACAAACTTAAACTCAAAAAAACAAAATTCTGATACTGGCGCTTATTGCTCGATTTACATATCCGTATTGAAAATCGAGAAATAATATGCACTATTTATGAATCGAGAGATAATATCAATTTTGACCCACTTAAATTATGTCAGCGCATTTCATTTTGCCTCGAACAAATAATGGGAAATGTGTTCGCATTATTAATATAGCTGCACAATTTTAATGATTGTGTCTGAAATGTAAGTCAAATTACATGCAATGTGTAGAATATCGAATATGTTAAAATGCAATCATGCATCTGAGGATACAATTGGCAATATACAAGCTGCCACGTGAGTATGATTATGATCGGGGTGCATATTTCTTTGCAAATGTCGGTAAGTCGGGCGATCCCGAAATCTTGTCTTCGCAATAATTCAAGGACAACTGGCACTACAAACAAACAAATGGGCAAGAATGTTTGTGTCATGGTCTAGTTGTGCAGCTCCTCTTTTGGGTAGATCCGCACAAGAAATGTGTTTGCCATGGTAACAAAACTTTTGAAAAATCACTACAAATTGCTTGTCTTTGCGATAACTCTAGAACAGCTGTCACTATTAACTCTAAACTTTGCAGGAATGTTTGTGTCATGGTCTAGCTGTCCACCTCCCCTTTCTGGTAGATTCGCGTAAGAAATGTGGTTGCCATGGTAACAAAACTTGTAAACAATCACTAGACATCGCTTGTCTTCACGATAACTCAAGAACAACTTGCACAATAAACACGAAACTCGGCAGAAATGTTTGTGTCATGGTCGCTCAAGGGGAGCATATATGTTTTACAAACATCTCTTGTTACATCTAATTAGGTGTCGGTGATCCTTCTATGCACGTAGAGCAACACCATAGCAACACCATACGTGGTGTGTGTTTGTTAAATGTCCATTAAGAATTGCAATTACCGCATTGATAACTTCGAAAGTCCGAATAAAACGGACAATTCATAGCCCGTCCTAAAACAGCACCTGAAGTTAGCTGTAAGTGTTAAAAAGAAGAGAGGTGATCATAGCAGTGTTAGACCCCAATTTGCCATTGCGTGAAGATAGCATTCCATTCTCTCGTAATTTTATTGATTTTGTCGTAAATTCTGTATCATCGGCTAATTACAGTTCACACTTTGTTTATTTTTTAGTAATAATACAACAAACCATCAATATTTCTGGAAAAAAGAAACATAAACACCAAACCTAACCAGTACATTAACCAGTCAACCGTGCAACCATGCAGCCGTCTTTTGCATGGACCTTTTTCAAAAATCAACAAAATCTGGTTTGTCCGACCCTGTAATAAATTAATCCAGGTATACTTCAAAGTCTACCAATTTAAAATTTGGAAAAAAATGAAGGCATCAAAGCAATACTACAATAAAAAGCACACTATACTATTTCATAACAAATTACTTTTAAAAACTATAGGTATACTTCAAAGCTGAATAATCCCAGATGTGAAACACCCCCTTCTATATCTACCCCCTCTCAATTCAGAGTCTAGATTGGTCGATTTTGTCGATGCATCGGTAAATCGTCCGTTTTGGTTCTAAGGTACTGTATCGCGATTCTGACCTCGAAAATCGATACAACACGATAACTTAACAATCAAATTTACTCCGAAATATGCGACAAAAAACAAAACAAATATACATATGAGGCATCTACCAATGGTAAAAGTAAACAGATATATACAACTCACACCAAGTCAAAGCATGTGGTTTTAGAACACTGAAATCTTTCGAAAAGTATACATAAAATAAACGTTTTTGTTTAGTTGTTAACATAAGTGGCATAGCATACTCGCATAGCAACGGCACTATGGATCCTGTGCCTATGGATGAACATACTCCGGCAATATTTAAATCCGTGCCGGTATGGAAGCATTTTGTCCAAATCAAACGTATAACGTGTCTCCGCTGTAAGATGACAATTTACCTCCCTTTCCACAGCTGCCCTAAGCAAGCGACTCTTCATGAGGATTCAATTGAATTGATTGTTGTTTACACAGTATAGGTTATTTAGAGCCGCCCCAGAGAGAGGGGAAGGATACATAGGAATCCGGGAACCTACCCTACTCTTATTATCGAATAGATTCCTATGGTTCTTTAACGTGCTCGGAGGATATACCGATATACGGGACCGCCCGGTTTACGTCCCCATCCGACGGACGAGGCTAAGGGAAAGTGTCTTTCCCAAGAAGACCCACGGAGGATTGAACCCGGGGCCTCCGGTTACAAATCCGCCGCGCTACCGACCGCTCCACGCCAGGCTACATGAGGATTCAAATATAGTAATATATAAGCATCGTTTTATTTAATTATGTATTTCGTATAATAGTATATAACATAGTAAATTTAAACTACATGTGAAACTATAATGATCGACAATCGTGATAGCGAATCGCACTGGACATTATATACGATAATATTTTGATACTTTGGCGATACCCAGCTCAATCAGAGCCTGGATTTTTCCTGGTGAAGTCCCTGAGACAGTTCTCTTGATTCCTGAAACATATCTAGGTAGATATTATAAGTAACTAAATTACTGCATAATTAGCGACAGCGACGGTATCCCTATTGTCAACCCTTTTTATGTTTGTGACGTCATATGTCTTTATATTTTGTTAACATTTCCATTCATGTTTGTCATTTTGCGTGTTTTTGGGTTTACAGTGTTCTGTGAAAGCTGCATTTCCTTTTCGACTTTTATACTTATTTTCTCTATTGCAAGCCCTAAACGGGTTAAAAAAACATCACATTTTTACCGATCTGACAAATACAACAGAAACTAATTTCAAACGCAACTTGGTCTGGGTTGACGAAGCAGTTACAGTAATGTAGAAACGTTTCAGATATTTGGATTTCATAAGAAGCTATGTGAAGATTGTAAATGTTTGCAAGTCATCATATATTTTTTAAACAAATTAGCACATTTTCTCTTTCAATTGGTTGATTGTATGCCATGTGACACAGTACACATTGTCATACCCATTGTTTTTTGGGCGGGCATCATATTGTTGTGTTGGGGACGTAGCTCTTCCTGTTCCTACACCTATGGGTTAGCATACTGGCCTCTCAAACCAAAGAACCCAGATCAGTTTCCCGGTAGGGTCACGTCTCATGGTTTTTAAATGCACTTTCCTCATTACCTGATTCGGGCCAGGAACAGTATGCCATCCTTTGACCACTTCCCCATATTTCTTGAAAATATCGGCTCTCCACTTCTCGGAAAAACGCAGCGATGGAAACTTCGCAAGACTGATTGAACTACGTTTCAACCTCTTTGCGAGGAACAATTAAAGCCTTCCGTCTTCGAGGATGTCGAAGACGCAACTGCTCTTTTTACCAAAACTCTTCACGATATAGCTGATCAAACTATTCCAAAAACCTCGGCAAATCCTAAACGCCCACATAAAACATGGTACGACGATGACTGCAAAAAGGCAGTCAACGATCGTAAAGCTGCATTAAATAATTTTAACTTGCGGCCAGCTCAAACAAATTTAGATAACTTTAGAGTTTTTCGTGCGAAAGCCCGTCGTACTATTAAGGTTAGCAAGAGGAAATCCTGGAGATCTTACGTGTCTAGGCTGAATTCTCGCTCATCTCTTAAGAAGACATGGGACATGGTCCGGAAAATAAGCGGTAAAGGTAATTCTAGTTCTGTAAATCATCCTAAAACAGATAAGGGAGATATAACGTCTGTCAAAGATATTACAAACACTTTGGCAGAAACTTTTTCAAAAAAGTCTTCTTCTAAAAATGGTCAACCAATTTTCTGATAAATAAGAAACTAAAAGAACAGAAGAAGCTGAACTTCAAGTCGAAAAACTTGGAGAAATACAATAAACTATTCACTCTCAAAGAACTCCGAGAGTCCCTTAAAAAGGCTCATGATACATCAGCTGGTCCTGATGCTATTCATTATCAATTACTAAAACATTTACCTGAATCCTGTCTCTCTACCTTCTTGATATATTTAATGAGGTTCGGGTGACGGGAAACTTCCCCGATTCATGGCGGAAAGCAATCGTTATTCCAATCCCCAAACCTGGAAAGGATCATACGGACCCAATAAATTATCGCCCAATCGCTTTAACGAGTTGTATATGTAAAACCATGGAACGAATGATTAAGGAGAGACTCGTTTGGTACCTGGAATCCATCAAGCTGATAACAAAGTATCAAAGTGGATTCCGGCGCCAACGAGGCACAACAGACAATCCCATTCGATCTGAATCATTTATTAGGGAAGCTTTCATAACAAAAGAACATCTAGTGAGCTGTATTTTTTGACTTGGAGAAAGCTTATGAAACTGCATGGAAGTATGATATTATGAATGATCTTCATGACCTTGGTCTTAAAGGCCGATTACCCATTTGTATGGAGAAATTCTTAGAATATAGACAATTTTGTGTCCGAATGGGTTCAACCCTCTCTGATATTCATGAACAGGAGATGGGTGTTCCACAGGGCAGCATACTCTCTGTCACACCTTTTTAATATAAAGATTAACAGTATAGTAAAATGAATCAATCCAGGTGTGGATTGTTCGCTATATGTTGACGACTTTGTTATATGTTATCGTGCAAAAAACATGAATACTATCGAGAGACAATTACAAGAATGTCTCAATAAACTTCAGACCTGGTCTGATGAAAATGGTTTTAAATTTTCTAAAAAATCTAAAACTAATTGTATGCACTTTTGTCATCTTCGTAAACATCAAGAAGACCCTCATCTAACACTGGATGGGTCACCAATACCAGTAGTGGATGAGACAAAATTCCTTGGTCTTATTTTCGACCGTAAATTAACGTTTATACCACACCTTAAATACTTGAAGGCCAAATGCCTTAAAGCTCTTAACTTACTTAAAGTTGTTGCAAACACTAATTGGGGAGCAGATCGAAAAGTCCTCTTGCGACTTTACAGATCTCTTATCCGATCCAAGCTGGAATACGGCTCGATAGTATATGGATCGACTCGCAAGTCGTACTTGCAGATGCTCGACCCTATACATAATCAAGGATTACGACTCGCCTTAGGTGCCTTTCGTACATTACCAGCCGAAAGTCTATATGTTGAAGCTAATGAACCATCACTGTCTCATAGACGGGACAAATTAGCTCTTCAATACGCCATTAAATTAAAGTCTAACCCTTCAAACCCAACTTTCGATAATGTTTTTAATCCTAGTTGTGAACCTTTTTTTGATCGAAAACAGAAGGCCATTCGACCATTTGGTCTTCATATTAAACCAAAATTAAGAGACACTGAAATCGACCTAAATTTGATTGCCAAGTACAAAGTACCACAAATTCCACCGTTGACTTTGGAAAAACCAACAATTATTTTTGATCTTTGTAATAATAACAAATCCAGTACAGACCCTACTGTCTTTCAACAGATCTACACAGATGGCTCTAAATATGGAGATAAGGTAGCTGCAGCAGCTGTTCACAAACACAGCATAAAGAGCCGCCTGCCTGACAAGGCCTCTATATTTTCAGCTGAACTTAAGGCAATTGAACTTGCCTTAAATTATATTCAGGAATCTGATGATGACCATTTTGTAATCTTTTCTGATTCCCTTTCATCTCTTCAAGCACTGGGTAATATGAAACATGATAACCCAGTTGTGCTTCAACGTTTAGAAAAGTACAATTCTCTTACAATTGATAATGTTATTATTTTCTGCTGGCTTCCAAACCATGTAGGAATACGTGGTAATGATAGAGCTGATAGTGCTGCTAAGGCAGCATTAGATTTACATATATCTAATACCAAATTACCTTATACTGGTTTTAAAAGTTGTATTAACACATATATTCGTAACTCGTGGCAAAACGCTTGGGATTTGTCAGTTAACAATAAACTCCATCCAATTAAACCGTTACTCGGAGAATGGCGTTCTTCTAGTAGACCCATTCGTCGAGAGGAAGTTGTCCTAGCCCGGTGAAGGATAGGGCATACACGTTATACTCATTCATATTTATTACAAGGTGAGCAATTGCCAGAATGTCTACCCTGCTTTGCACCGTTAACGGTCAAACACATCTTATTGGAATGTGTAGACTTTGATCCTATGCGTCAAAGGTACTACAAAGTTAATACTATGAAAGAGTTATTTGATAATGTAGATTTTAGTCTTGTTTTAGATTTCCTAAAAGAGATCAGACTATATAAATCATTGTAATGTGTTCTTATATAAATTTACTTGTTTATATACCCGTTGACGGGCATTTGTTGATTTACATACATAGTTTATATTACACCTAAGCATCCCTTATTTTTTAATAGTTTTATCTTTATATATTTACATTAATTTTTAATTAATACTTCATTTCTTAATTTTTCATCCATTTTTGCGCACAATATGACCTATTTATGTGTCGGCGTGCCGTAAAACACCATTCATTCATTCATTCATTCCATCCTTTAAAAGGGATGTAAAGTCATCGGTCCACTATTTAGCCGTAAGATATACATGGTAAATGTAGTAGGACTTAGTTTGGGATTTTTGTAAATAGATTTATAAGCGCGTTGCTAATGTCTCGAAAAAGAGCTAGCTCTTACGGCAACATCGGTGTAGAGTACGCCTGGCATGAAAGCGATCAAATTCCACTTACTGTTAATCAGTGGTACAAAAAGTAGGACGGATATCGCCAGCAGATGTGTATCACGATACTATCGCGAAAGTAAACTATGCATAATCATCGCATCGCGAAAAATACTGAAGAAGAATAGAGCCTAATGGATTTAAACACAGTTTTGCACTCAAGACTTTTAACCTTACCCTTATCAGTTTCCAAAACCCCAGAGGTCTTCCATATTTCCGATTTAAAGGAACGAGGAGCCCTGACAATCTCTTGTTCAGTCTTCTCGATGTTGTCAAAATTTACAACAAAGTATGGTCGCTCATATTAAATACAAGATTCATACCAAGGTATTTCGTACCCGAATAAATGTTAAATTTCGACACGTAAAAAACAAATGAGCTCAATTACATTTTCTGTTTTCATTCAAAGTTTTTCTTTTAATTTAATAGAGTTTGGCATTTAAAAACAGTTAAGTAGTTCATACCATTTATAAATCAATTATTTAACGCATCAGTTGATGCGCTTACACATTTGAGAGTTATAAAATAAACCTGCAATGACGGAATATGTGTATATGATATAAACAGCCGTATATGATAAACAAGCATTGCGTCCAAATGGGTTAACATTTCAAAATATCTCTTTAATTCTCAAAATATCTGTCCATTATTTGTCTCGATATCGTGATACACTATCGTAATACACTATCGGAAAGGATTTTTTTCGATTCATCGATGCATGGTGAATATCGCCATACCACTAACAAAAAGTCCATAATTAGTCTATTATTAGTATTTTTGTTTCCTATATATAAATGGTAGCGATAAAAGTGGGCCCTTTTCCAATTGCAAAATATAGGTTTTCCCACCAATTCTGGTTTTAAAAAAAATCTCAGTTGATAGTGAATTAAAACAGTGATTTAAGAAAACGTCTTAATGGTTGAATGCAATTTAAATTTTCAAATCAATTTAAACGAAATTTCTTTCCAGGAGGACGTCTTAATGGTTAAATGCAATTTAAATTTTCAAATCAATTTAAACGAAATGTCTTGCCAGGAGCTTCTCTGTAACGATAATCAGTTGGCATTAGTCTGCTGCACTATGCATGTATCCGTGGTAATATGTTTGCAATGGCAATATTTTTGCACCATGTATGCCTTAGGTTGATACTAATTTACCCTAATTTAAGGCGATCTTATTCAAATTGAACGGGCTTCTTTACCATTCTCAAAGGATCATTACATGGTCCCGCTTTAATTCCATTAAGCGATGAGAAAGCTGATATTAGCGGGATTTTATAACGAACATTTCGACAATAAAACACGTTTTTTTTGTTGTTTTTTTAATGAAAAAAATGCGATTACCTGTTTAAAATTACCTATTAAATATATTAATTTTACAATATGAAAAAGCCGAAATTAAGTTTTATTTCATACCCCAGCCAACCCCGTTTCCTCTTCTTGGAGAAGGAGTTGGATGTGGTATAAAAGTTAATACTCGGTGCACCTAATGAACAAATCGCTGATCAGAATTGAATTGAATGTTGTTTCACGGCTCATCAACACAGTACAGGTTATTTAGAGCCGCCCCAGAGAGAGGGGGAGGATACATAGGAATCCGGGAACCTGCCCTACTCTTATTATCGAATAGATTCTTATGGTTCTTTAACGTGCTCGGAGGATAGACCGATACACGGGACCGCCCGGTTTACGTCCCCATCCGACGGACGAGGCTAAGGAAAAGTGTCTTGCCCAAGAACACACCGACGGAACACAGTGGCACCACGGAGGATTGAACCCGGGGCCTCCGGTTACAAATCCGCCGCGCTACCGACGGATTTGTAACCGGAGGCCCCGGGTTCAATCCTCCGTGGTGCCACTGTGTTCCGTCGGTGTGTTCTTGGGCAAGACACTTTTCCTTAGCCTCGTCCGTCGGATGGGGACGTAAACCGGGCGGTCCCGTGTATCGGTCTATCCTCCGAGCACGTTAAAGAACCATAGGAATCTATTCGATAATAAGAGTAGGGCAGGTTCCCGGATTCCTATGTATCCTTCCCCTCTCTCTGGGGCGGCTCTAAATAACCTGTACTGTGTTGATGAGCCGTTAAACAACATTCAATTCAATTCTGATCAGCGATTTGTTCATTAGGATCAGAAGCGAGATGCCGTAATAATAAGAACTTATTGTGTGCAGAATCAGGAAAAGGGACATGAATAAAATTACTAGATTGGACGAATGAGCCAAGTACAAACACTGCTTTTTCAAACTCATCCAATTTCGTTTCACAGAGTTGTTTATGCTCGGTTTCTTGTTTACAAACTGTTTGTATATTGTTTTAAATAAATTCAACCAACGGGATGATGTATATAGGCGTAGACATGGTAGAGTATTGAAAACAATGGAAATATTTTATGTTTTGCGAAGAGTCATAAGACGAAACTTTTTTCAGACGCCTCAGTTCTGGAACAGGTTGTAATTTTGATAGTCAGAAGAGTAACTTTGTTGTTTTGTCATGCCCTAAATGGTTTAATCTCTTGCAATTATATATACACAAGCATCTATGTGTTTTACTTATATTGCCTATTAATGCTGCCTTGTTGGTTAGAGAATAGTTCATGGTATTTTTTTTTGTTTTGAACATAGTCAACGGCCCGTTTATTAATATTTATATATATATACTAAACAAATGATCATAAAGTATATCAAGTGTATCTTCACATGCTTCATTTTAAGCCACATACATAATAAAAACAAAGCATTAACAGACATTTGTAGCATGGTCACAGACAATTCTCTTTGTTCAGATACAGGTCTAAATCGTTTAATTGGAAGTAAGACCTGTCAGAATAACTGTGAGAATAACAGTGAGAATAACAGTTAGAATAACTGAAATATAGCTGAAATAGACATGCTACAAAACTAATAGAGTATGGTTTCATCTCGATGGTTAAATTAAACACCTCGATGGGCTACGCCCATCTCGATGTTTAAATGAACCAACTCAATGAAACCATATTCTATCTATTACTTATTTTGTTATCATTTCTTTTTGCTATAGTCAATGACCCGCTTATTTAATTTTCATTCATTCATTCATTCATTCATTTATGTACCCGTATTGTCAATAGCTTTGAGTTTGTGGTTTCGCTTACATGTTTCTCTTGTTGTTTTTTTCCTTCTTTTTACAGCGTGCGTTTTGGTTGATTATGCTCTGTGAATACTACATTTTCTTGTTTGATTTTATACCTGCTTGTATTATGATTTCTGATATATTGTTGAATGACTTAAAGTGATAAAGATTAAACTCAACAAATACGCACTCTAATGTGAAAATTTCCATGCTGATGCTTTGATTAAATTAGTTGTAAATGTTGTTTGAAACATTATATTGCTTTGTTTGTGATTCTTTTGATATCGTACCTAGTAAAACAATTACAAGAGATAAATGGCACCGACAACACTACTTGTACCTGGTTGTCTGGATTTGGAAATTAGCCTTGAATTGTTCTTGACCGGTGAAAGAAATAGTTTCTAAACTATTTGAAATTATATACAGTTATATATAAATAATTATAGTGTTTGTTTTATTTTATGATGGCGATATACGTATGCATTTGTTTCGCATGAATATGTTGTTTTTTTAGTAAAAAGTCAGGAATTTTAATGTAAACTATTTTGTGTAATTAAATTTTGTTTTCAATTATTTTCAAAACTCTAGCGAATAAGAAACGTTGTCCTTAGTTTATGTATTAGTTGCGGTTTACATATGTTAACTTTATGGAAGTGCTTCCTTTTAGCTATTTTAACAATGAGAAGAACAAGGTAGACAGTGAAATGTATGAGCTAAACTTGCGATCACCTTTAATATCAAGTATGTTTCTCTAAAATAGATATTCGTTTAAGCCAAGCTTACCAAATTGAAGGTCAGTTGTTTAACAGGTGATTAATAAAAGAAGTTATGAACTAAAGTCGAATATAAAGACAAAAGAAATGCTGGGCGTTTAATCCAGGTGTTCGGGTACACCGAACTCACTGTTACCTTCTTACATTATTGTCATTCCAATACAACTATGCAGTATACATACGTCTATATCTAATTTAAATTGTGTGTGAAAGGCATTTATTGTATTCACCCATTCCGCCAGCGAAACATACACTTACCGATAATGACTGCTGGTCTGGAACAATTTTCCGATTGAATGGTATTAGTGCTAAACTAAGACGCGTTAGTTCTTTAATACAACATTGCAACTGGCAAGCCGTACGAGGACCATCATTGGCTGGTCGTCAAATCAATATTAGGTTTTTAGTTAAAGACTTGTTCTACATAGTTGATAGCTAATCAGTTGTTAGGATATCAGAACTGGTTTGAGAAGGATGATTTAATAAAACTGTAAATTAACTGTACAACAGAACTGGATTGCACATTTGCTGAAGCATTTAGTTGTGTTATGGCCTTCTTGTAACAATATGAAATGTTACATACATTTTTAACATTATTTTAAACTGACAATTAATACGCACTATTGGATTCAAGTTTTCTTGTTTATGAAGGTAGGTTATTTATTATATACTTTTTTTACCATTAAATTTTGTAATGAACGGAAATTATTTTATAAACACCCAGCGGCGTCTTTTGCCACTGACCGTTTCAATGCGGTAGCAATATGGTCAACCATTTTATGTTTTTGATGTCATAGCTTGCCTTTTATACATGTTTTTAATTATTGTTTGTTTCTGTGCTTGTTTTGTGTTGACTGTGGTCCCTGCATGCTACATTTCCTGATTGATTTGTATACTCTACTTTTAAATTATTTTTTACCATTAAACTTGGTAATGAACTTATAATGTGTTTTAATACTGATTCATTGATGACTATATTGGCATCGTTGTCAGGCAGTTTATTCGACTGCTAAACAGTTATATTATGAATTTAGCAGTGTTTTAAATATACTGTCACATATGTTTTTGTTGTTTTTGCAATCATACCATATATATAAAAATGAAAGATTTGATCGACATAAACATGAATGATTTGATCGAATATTTACATTCACTAGATATTTTCTCAGTAGTTTTGAAAAAAAAACTCTATTTTTTGATAGGCGAAGCTTACTGCGCACGCATTCGTTATACCTCAATAGAAAATGGCTATTCCGCGGTCTGAAAACATATACTAACGATCTATATCTTGCTTTCACTTATGTACTAATACGACCCTCCCAATGTATGTTATCGTTGGTATTGCTATAACAACGGAAAACATAATATAAATCCTGTTAACAAATATGATGCGCATTATGGTAAAATTGCCATTCACCACCGGCGTTCAAAAACGCATAAAACGCTGACAAAATATAGATGAATTATTAAATAAAATTGACAATTAGCCTAACACGTGCACATATATGGAATTCATGTGTTATACACTGCCAGTATAACGACGTTTATACTTGTAAAACAAGAAAAATAAATCGCATTAATATACCAAATAAAACACATTTATAATATACTGACAGTCAATGAAAACGCACCGGTGGGTTTTATGTGTATTACATTGTATTGCTAAAGCCATTATAATAATAAGAGCATATTTTGACTTTTAATTATATTAATAAACAGCAACAAACACTGATTGTCTCAACTTCACTCTTTTAAACAACGGGTATGTCCAACTGTTCCTAGGAAATCATCCCTGCATCACGTCATTTCAGCAAGATAACACCAGATAACTTCAGCTGGAGTTGCAAGTGAAAATATGCATTTTTATCATAAGTTACTTTAGGCAATAAAACTTAACACCCATAATATCTACTGGTGTGTTTCCATTGACCGTCAGTATATAAACTTTGTTTGCATATTCATTTATTAGACGTTTAGCGTTACAACGTCTACATGTTTTTTTTGCTATTAAAATGTGCTACTCTAACACGATGAATTTCATGATCTGCGTATTTACTATGCAAGGATAAACATGAATTTTAAGAAAATGTTTTTTAATAATACGCACTATATGCACGACCCACAACACACTTGTTGACGGGAACATTAAATTTATTTACCATATTTGGTAGCTAAAAATGTAGTTGACTGCATACATGCCAGTTCATTATTGGTTTCTGCAGCGTAACCTTATAAATACTCGATGGTTTGGGATTAAAGTGTTACAAAAGTTGTAGATCTGCGTGTGGCAAATTATGTGACATTTCGTTAGCTCGGATCTGTGTGTGGCAAATTGTGTGACATTTTGTTAGTTCTGATCTGTGTGTGGCAAATTGTGTGACATTTTGTTAGTTCTATCACTACCGGTACTGTTTATCACGGTCGTAATATTACTTATTTCAATATAAGCTGATGTGGGATATCTGAGTCGAGGTAAATATCGATAAAGACTCATCGATTTGGGCCAATGTTTTAAATGATTGTGCACATTTATGTCTATGTCTTTATAGAAAATCTGCATAAAATACATCTAACGCATAGTTTTACTTACTTACATTACTGCATTTTCTTTTGTGACATAAATGCATTATCATACATATGATGTTAATTATGTTATTTTTATTTTCATCATTTTGAAATGACACTAAAGTTGAAAGTTGACGCAACTAAACTGTGAGCGGTAGCTAGCATATTTCACTACCGCTCATGAACAGTCTCAATCAAACCGAGACTGCAATATTTCGTATGTGTCGTGCTCGGCCGTTTCCAAAGGTCCATTATCATACTTTTTTTAAATGATCAACAAATATGATTACAAACACATGTTTTAAAGTATATGCAAGGATGACTGTAAAAAAACACTGTTTACATGATGATTCATTTACCATAATTATTAACCTGTTTAAACTTTAGTAAGGCGTTTCAAAAGATAGACACTCATATATGGTACATGTAAGTAAACTTGAATTTTCACTTAACTTTGGTTTACTTAACTTGTGAAGTCTTAAATGTATTTTGCAATCGGGTTATTATATTAATACAAAAATAATAGATACTTGGAGAATACAGCCATTCTGTGTAGTATTTCGCGTTATAAACGTTAAGTTAAAACGGTGAAATGTCGGAGTTACAGTAAATATTGTGTCGATGTCGTCCTCAACCTCGTGTCTTGTTATTACCGGAGGCCCCGGGTTCAATCCTCCGTGGTGCCACTGAGTTCCGTCGGTGTGTTCTTGGGCAAAACACTTTTCCTTAGCCTCGTCCGTCGGATGGGGACGTAAACTGGGCGGTCCCGTGTATCGGTCTATCCTCCGAGCACGTTAAAAAACCATAGGAATCTATTCGATAATAAGAGTAGGGCAGGTTCCCGGATTCCTATGTATCCTTCCCCTCTCTCTGGGGCGGCTCTAAATAACCTGTACTGTGTTGATGAGCCGTTAAACAACATTCAATTCAATTCAATTGTCATTACCGAGAATGGTTACTATTTATTCCTGCAAAGCCAGGAAGATGGTAGGAAATATTTAGTGTTGCTGTCCTTATCCATGTTCCGTCATACGTAATATTATTTTTAAAAGACCCAACAGTTCCGTCGGTGTGTTCTTGGGCAAGACACTTTCCCTTAGCCCCGTCCATCGGATGGGGACGTAAACCGGGCGGTCCCGTGTATCGGTCTATCCTCCGAGCACGTTAAAGAACCATAGAAATATATTCGATAATAAGAGTAGGGCACGGTTCCCGGATTCCTATGTATCCCTCCCATCTCTCTGGGGCGGCTCTAAATAACCTATACTGTGTTGATGACCCGTTAAACAACATTCAATTCAATCCAACATGGTGTACGTCAGTAAAGTGCTGGTAAACTCAAAGCATGCTTTCTGTATCGGGTGTAGTATACGTCTATTAAAGGTTATTGTCGCGAGAAAAAAGACAGAGCCATCCATGGCAATGTCCAAACGTATTACAGTCTTTTTTTCTGCATATATATATGTTTTTGTTTGCCGTGTAACTTAAATCTAAAAATTATTTCCGATTATAAATGTAGATCTATTTATAGCTGTTTGAATGTGAAAACTATTTTTGTGAATTACACCTAACAGATAATGTATGGTGCTGAGGTCCATATGCAAGTTTATGGACTGCCCAGTCCATAAACTTCATATGGACCGAAGCACCATACATTATTTGTTATATTATACCGAATCTGACCAACAAATTAAATCAATACGTTTTATGATTTATTTTGACATCGTTTTTTTCACACGTCCGTTAATATAGCTATCGAACCGGGCGCCCGGTCAATATGCAACTTTATGGACCGGATGACGTCACATTAAACAAAGAGTGGAATATGCAAATTACCCATTATTTGCTCGTCAAGTAAGGGTTACAAGTGACTACTACCATGTTTTAGAAACTTCCGCCTCCCCCAAGGCGAGGACGCTTGCGTGAAGTCTGTAACCGCACATGCACGCCATGGCGCTTTCATACCATTCAACATCAAACCTTATAAACGAGGTGCGTTAAGTTGGAGTTAGTCAGAAATCCGGACTAAAATTGCTTGTAATATTAACATAACAGGTTCAAGTCATATTTAAATACATATTGATAATGTTAACTGTTTAACAATGGCGGTGTTGAACACTGCAAGTGTATCTGAAGAAATTTAAGCTGAAGCTTTGTCATTGATGTGAATTTATTTTTTTCTTTTGTATTGCATCCTCAGTTATTATGAAGATGTTTTGACGAATTATCAAAGCACATGTGCTTTGTAAATATCGATTAGTAGAGCCATTAAGTATCCCAATGGTCACAACAACGCTGATGCCACGTTCAATCAATGTCATGTACTAATTTTGAAACAAAGTTGATTTATAGTTGGATTTGAAAGTTGATTGGCCGTTGAAATTCTGATGTTGAATCAACGTTGAAGATCACATTAATTGTTGAAACCAACCCATAATTTATTTTCTTTTGCATTAGATGAGTGGTCCAACTTCTAAAGCTGGTACAGTTTCAATCACTTTAGGCTAGCTATAAGAAACGCTGGAGAGTGAAAAATGTAGCAAACATATTCTGCATTTTTTGTTTTTCATGAATTTGTGGTATTAACATATAAGTGCGTGTCTGTGTGTAGTTCTAAGGTTTAAAGTCCCTCTGCCTATACTGGATACCAAGGAAACCTGGTACGCCCAGGCATTATGTGTGGACTTGATCTAAATGTGTGATGCGTTGTATCTGTGTGTTGATCTGCGTCGATTCAGTTGTGGTGAGTTGTGTCGTGTCGCTGTCGCTCTATGTTGTTTCGCTGAGGCGCTATTTGGTGTGTCTTCCCGCTGTACAAGATATACAGAAAGACAGAAAGACAAGACATTTAAATATAAACAAAGAGGGAAACTACATCATTATATCGACGAACTAAATGCGGATGGTAAGAAATACTTTAATAAAAAGAACTACGGTCACGTGGTTTCAGTTGGTTCCAGTTGGTTCCAGTTTCAAATTTGTTTCTGTACAACTTGTCAAGACGTCTGTATTTACAATCAAGCATCGAAGATAATCTAGACAATATATATGACGGTCGCCTTTTTTTTGTGGTGGAGGCAGACCACTTTTCGTCGTGGGTAGAACCAGTACTGTACACCTCCCGCCATCCGTAAGAATCGACAGGCACATCATATACCGATTACCTACAATGTGGAAAGGTCAGTCTTTTATCAACGTCTATACAACGTTACAAACCTAAAAATAGTACAATTTTGAGAAAGGTAACGTTGATTCAACGTTGATACTACATCCGTACTCGCAACCATGGCAGATATGGTTGAAGGTTGCATATGGCAACGTTGATTTGACGTCGTCGCCAAATTCCAACCACATCTCAACGTTGTATCAACTTCGTGTGCCAGCTGGGAGGTTTGTGCTAAACCCATTAATATCTCTGAATTTAGTAGTTTAATTATGTTTCCACTATATTTGTCTAATGCTAAACCATAATCATGTTTAATTGGTTCGCTACTATAATACTTTACTATATAAATATGTTTATGGATACTACTTCACCTGATACACTCTGAATTCACACGCAGCTACGTTAGGAAAATTATTTGCATGTATATGTAGAACACCCTTCACGCAATTACAGCAAATCGAAACAAGTACAAGTTGAGTAAGGTATTTCACACTTCTTTTAATTCTTTTTTAAATTAATAACAGCCAGAGACACTACGATTAAATTCTCTACGTATGTTGTTCAATGAAAATGAGGGTTGTAATGTGGTGATGATGATGGCTACGATGAATATGATGATGTTGATAATGATAATGTGTTGATGATGATGATGATGTTGATAATGATGAAAATGATGTTGATGATAATGATGATAATGATGATGATGATGTGTTGATGATGAGGATTTAAGATGATGATGTCGACGACGACGACGATGATGATGCTGATATTGATGATGATTAGGAGGAGGAGGAGGAGGAGGAGGAGGAGGAGGAGGAGGAGGAGGAGGAGGAGGAGGGAGAGGATGATGATGATGTAGACGATGATGCTGCTGCTGCTGCTGATGATGATGACGATAATAGTAAGGACGATGTTGATGGTAACAGTAATGCTCATGATAATGATGATAATAGTAGTTGTTTAAAGAGAGATAAATTTAAAATGATATTGAAAGCTGTTTAAAATTGACGTTGTTAAACATCGTTAAGTACGCTGAACCTTCTTCATTGATGCAATATTTGTTTTTATTTATTGAATATAGACTTTTTTATTTATCACATCATATTTAATTTGTCACCAAACATTGGGAAACGTTATCAATTGTACCAGACAAATGAATGAATGCTGTTTTACGGCACATCGACACATAAATAGGTCATATTGCGCGCAAAAACTGATGAAAGATGAAGAAATGAAGTAGTTATTACAAATTAATGTAAATATATAAAGATAAAACTATTTACAAATAAGGGATGATATGGTAGTAATATAAACTATATATGATAAAAGCGGAAGTCGTTGCAAATATCTGTTAATAATCTTTCCGTTTTATCATTCAAAATTCGCGTATAGTCCGCTCATAGTCGGTAATGTATGCTGTAATGCACTGGATATTTTAGCGAGCACATTGGGCAGAAAACACGGACACACGCGCGCGCGCACACACAAGGAGGGCGTACGTGGTGTTGCATCTAACATTACATGTGATGATGTCTAATAAACATAAGAGCATGCCACTTGGTTTGTTTTCTGTTTGTATTCTTTATTTCAAGCGATCATCTTTTCATTATATGTCATTGAAACAAATTTCTCGTAGTGTTTAAAATTAATATTTTACTTTGAGACTGCTCAAACCCATTCAGTGCAGGCAAAATAAACGTTAATTTATTCAGTACTCACAGGGTTGCATTACCTTATTATAGACCACCCCCGGTTTCCGGATAAAACCACGTCGGAGCGATACGACGAACGGGCTCATCCGCCAGTGAAAATATGTCCTAAGTGAGTCTAAAATGTCTTTGTTATGGACACGTTAACGTGTTTTCCATTCGGGTTTGTTAGCACTATTATTTCGGCAGTAATTATATAGTTCCACAATTAAATAAGAAATAAATTTGGCGTTCAGTATTCGATGCAATCGGTATTGAAACATCATTTCAGTTGTACCGCAGCACTGTATCTCGATAGTTCGAGTCTTAATTCTTCCAAGAACGATGTTGATCAGCATGTTTTAGTGTTTAACTAACAAGAAAAATGTATAACAAACAGGCATTTGAAAGTTTAAGCCCGGTAGAGCTTGTTTAAATAGCAAACCAGGGGAAATGTGGGAGGGTGTAAGGAAAAATGGATACGACTTACGACGGGTTACGATACGACCACACTCAGAGCACGAAACACAAATGATACGACGAACTCGGAGTATAATATTCACTTATTTAAACTTGTTTATGATATTAAAAGTATTTGATAGCATATTTAGCTATATATAATAGTATTTTATTGCATATGTTACAATACATCAATTCAACATCACAATATTCATAGCAACATAATTATGCATATGGATTGAACTACAAGTTATTACAACATAAGTTACAGTTCTCTCCACTGTGGCTGAAAAAAGTGTATGTGATTATCGCCGCGGGTTTGAAATTGTAACAAAACACTTAAATATGAACTTGATAGGAAAAAAAGAAGAAGAAAAAAGCAATAATAAAATAAAAATCCAAACATTTAAACTTTACCTTGCCAATCTACCCTCCCGCAATCTCTACCAAAATAACACCCCATATCCCCGTTCAGGCTGATAGAAACATAGCGACAGTTGATATAGACAAAATACAACGGGATATCGATACAAAGTTTTTTGAATCGTTTAGTGTTTTTAATAATTTTTATTAACGTAAATAGAATATGGTTTTCTTCGTCCGTTAGTTGGTCGCTGCCGTGTACAACTTTGCGATGAATATACAAGTGTCTAAAACTAATTGCCGTCTTTCATTTTTGAAAATTACACATCTAAACAAATAATGATCAACATATTCAAGACCATTAACACATATAAAATTGGGATTATCCCTCAAATGATTAAGATATAGCACAGCGTTTCGCAAACGCTCATGTAGAACTGAAAGGTATCTATCACCCAGTATGTCGTATTGGGGTATTATCGGTGTTTTAAAGTATTTTCTAAGTGGCTTTATTACACTCCCAGAAGCCATGTTATGCGATAAACCCGTTGTGTTAATAAACAAAGGGGCCGTACATGTATTAAAGACTGATATGCAATCCTCACAAACAATGTTTACCATTTAAGGACCAACGCTAAATGATCATTGAAAAGCCATGAAAAGCTTGCCTATTTACTGCTAACATGCTCCATTGCCGATTAGTTCAGGTATATAAATAAACTGAGGCCTGAATAAAGTTTTGTCTATGAAAAGCATCGGTATATTGAACTCTAGGGTATAACAGTATATATAATGCTTCGAATGAAAAAAATCCAATTAACATATAAGCTGTACTAAATACCAAACGTTGATTTTTAGAAGGAAAACTCCAAAACACAACTAATGAAACTCCTGCTTATATGTTTTAATATGTTGGCTTCATACACAATTTGTATTGGGGGTGCTGGTAGGAGGGGCTTCTTCAACTGAAACAAAATTGAATACCACCATTTTCTCATGCAATTGTATGTCTAACAGTGATTTACAGTTACATATACATATTTTCTCCTACCCTAAATATAAGAGGCTGAAGAGAGATCCTTGTAATATGTAATCATTACGTTTTGTCATGTATGCTTTCAAATTGTTTGATATGTTTTGCTTTATTAGTAGAACAAATGTAAAAAAAATACTTCAAACGACTGGTCGGAATATGTGTATCATGTCCTTTTTTTCATTTTTTCATTCACAGTGATTTACAGTTACATATACATATTTTCTCCTACCCTAAATATAAGAGGCTGAAAAGATATCCTTGTAATATGTAATCATTACGTTTTGTCATGTATGCTTTCAAATTGTTTGATATGTTTTGCTTTATTAGTAGAACAAATGTAAAAAAAAATACTTCATACAACCGGACGGAATATGTGTACCTTGTCCTTTTTTTCATTTTTCATGATGATTATTTCGCTCGAAATGATCGAACATTGTATGACGTTAAACTGTGGTGTCATTGTTTTACGCCAATCGATTTTCTAATGGTTTCTGACAATCCGTTAGCGGCGTTTAGAGCAGTGAGTTAATTAATATAATTAAAGTTTCTTCAATTTCGTTCTCAGAATCGGGATTTTGTCAAACTTTCAAACTTGCAATATCACAGAATATTGGATATCGGGATGTAAAGTCACTGTGTAAGTTATCAGACAAATTATTATGTTTTATAACGTAAGCAGGATACGTGTCTATATATAACAATTCAATTCAATTCTTTTATTCAGCATAAACATCATACAATGTTCATCGTCAATTACAATGAGGCGGTTACATTACATTGAGAAGAGCATGTATAATACTATCATGGAGTAAAGCTCAAAAGAGCACTTACACCTACTATTTTAAACAAATAATTTCGAATAGTATATAGCATAATTAATACAGAGGGAAAACAATCATCAGAAGAAACAGAGCAAGAAGAAAAAAGAGTCTATACATATAATTTGTTTATACAGTGGATGTATACATTTCGGTTAAGCCTATTATGTTTACAACTCGTTCTATAAGTCCTCACACTAGCGGTTTCACATAATAGAATTTCTTCAGAAAATAAGTCTAAGGCCAGTAGGCAAAAACTTTGTGTTTCAGACACAGGAATAATGGTTTATAATCATAATAACTATTACGTTAATCCCGATCATTTACGTTAATTATCTATTATACGCTCACGTCTCATATTCGCTAAATATACATATTTTGCCAATTTACTTAATACGCTAGACTGGCTAGAAGTAAGTAACAATTAAATTTATGTAAATTTGGCCAGTGACAATAGTATTTAGGAAGACACTCAATTCTAATATCTCGAAAACATGGACAAACTAAAACAAAATGATATTCATCTTCGATTACATTCATTTGACAGAATACACATTTACTTCGGATCTCTACATTTTTAAATCTACCTTCTTCTATAGCTAATTTATGGGCAGTCAACACCTTAGTCTTTTTAAAGAGATACGATGCCTTTCGTTTTCAACACAGTTCAAGTACTTTTCAACCCCAATATTATTTTTAATTTTCTTGTAGGTTTTCAGCTTTGGTGATGTAGCTAATGTCGAATACCATTGCTGATTATCAATACTGGTCATTTAATCGCTCTATAACTTTCGATAATTGAAGATTAGTTATATTAGCATTATTCCATAAATAGTTGGAACCTAGATCGTTTAACAAACCCTGTACTTCTGAAGCCCAGGACCACGAACATTATCATTTACTTGGTCTTTATAAACTTCGTTGATTAAAGAGCCTTGTGACTTAATAATTTTGAACCAAAATTTAAAAATATTTCCTTATGTACAATATCTTGAGGAACCTTACCCAATTCACCATAGACTGAAGCATTTGGAATTTGCGTTCTGACGTTTAGAATTTGTTTAAGAAATTTTAAATATATTCTTTCTATATCAGGAGCTTTATGAAATCCCCATACTTCAGCTCCATAATTTAAAGTTGGCAGGATCATACAATCGAATAATTTCATCTTCTCACTTATTTTCAAAGGAACAGTATCAAATAAAGAATTCAAAGAATAAGTAGCTCTAAGTGCAGTTATATATAACTGAATAATATAAAAACATACGGGACATTGTAAATGAATGAATGGTGTTTTACGGCACGTCGACACATAAATAGGTCATATTGTGCGCAAAAACCGACGATATATGACGACATTAAGTAGTAATTAAACATTAATGTTAATATATAAAGATATAACTATTAAAAAGTAAGGGATGAAATGGTAGTAATATAAACTATATACGTAAATCAACAAATGCCCGTCAACGGGTATATAAACAAGTAAATATATATATGAACAGACTACAATTATTTATATAGTCTGATTTCTTTTACGAAATCTAAAACAAGACTAAAATTTATAGTATCAAATAACTCTTTTATATTATTAACATTGTAGTACCTTTGACGCATAGGATCTAAGTCTACACACTTTAACAAGATGTGTTTGACCGTTAACGAAATACAGAAATCACCTCTAAGAAACTAGACAGCATCACTATTGCTTGGTGCGCTGTTTCCGCCAAATGCTTTTTGGACTTTTTAGACAAAATGCATCTAGTACCTAAATAAGTGCAGCAGACATTTTAGTTTTCAAAATAAGTGGATGAAATAAAAATATCATGCGCAAAATCTGTTTTTGATGGGGCATTTTCAACAATGCAAAATTTGGCTGCATGAAAAATATGAAAAACATATATATTTCTTATATAACTTTTATCCAAACATGGTTTAAAATTGTTGAATATTCGTAGTTTAAGATATCCTGAAAGTTGTATAGCAAAATATAAAGGCTAACAGAATTCTTAATGTTCTGCTGTCCCACCCGAACAAGGAATTTACATGGGAAACGCTCCATCAAAAAATCAGTTGGGCTGTAAAATACTTTTACCAGACCTCATTCTTACCATATTGTTACCCAAGTTAACGGGACAGCTTAAATACAGAAATCACCGCCAGACTATATCCTCTAAGAAACTAGGCTGCATCAACTATTGTTTGGGGTGCTTGTTTCCGCCAAAGGCTTTTTGGACTTTTTAGACAAAATTCATCTACGGCAGCCAATAAGCATAAGGAGCCGGCAAAATGATAGCTTTATAACCTCTTTTGATTATTTTGTTGACCAGTTACATCACGATTTTATAAAAAAGATCATGCTTAAGAATATTACGAAGTTTGTAAATCACGTCACAATAAAAGTTAAGTTAGGACATTCCATGTCGCACTAGAGTTCTTGAATTAATTATATATGTTTTGAAGTTGATCAGGATTACGATCATACACATTTGTTCGAAGTTTATGGTTATTGTAGACATGATGGACGAGCCTTTTCAGTTTTTTACATGCTACGATTATTAAAGTTGTTAACTAAATAGAAATACGAACATACAGGTCTGTCGGGAGATAATTATCTACAGGTCTGTCGGGGGATAATTATCTACATGTCTGTCGGGGGATAATTATAAGTGTGAGATTGAAATCATCTTTCTTGTCATAGATTTTGCTTATTTTTCTCAATTTGCAATCGAGCATCAAGCAAGAGTATCAGAAATATTAGCCGTTTTTATTGTCGTTTTCTTATATAATCAACATACCGAGAGGTGTTACGAAAGGCATTGATGACATCTTGCGTGTCTGGTGAAAGAAGACTCATTATGAATCTCTTTCGCAGCAATACAAAAGAAATCGGTAAGAAGAGGAGTACAGTTCGTCACACTGGGATACAAACATTGGGATACAAACAATTTGTCTATAAACTAAGATCCAATTCCGGATGAAAATAGCAAAGGAAAGTAAGTATTTCTCAAACTTCCTGGCAAGTACAATTAGCGTAATTGTCCAATTTGCCGTTCTTAAAAATTGCTTCAATATTTTCACAATTCAAAAATATAGTTCTTTCTCTTGCAAATGCATTTTGAATAACAGCAGTCAGATTTGTTTCTGTTAATGTTGCGTGGTAACGTCCTCTACAGTGAGGAAACGTCGTAAAAGATAATAGATTAAAATTGACGCTTATTCCAGATGGTATCAAGAACGTCTCCTGAATTTTTAAGATGTCAAAACAAATCAATCCTACAGTTGGCATACGCTATAACTCAATATTGTTTCAAGTGATCGTTTACGGCAGTAAGCCAAGCAATTAAAAATCTAGCTCAGAATAGATTAATCTCAACATTCCCATTTAGCATATCATTCAATATTTGTAACACAAGACAGAACCAATATCCAACGATATTGCCACTTCTTGGCTTAACGGTTACGTGCCATAATTAATATTACTCAAATAAAAGAGGGAAACTCGTCAACCGATGATTTAATTGCTAATGCTATGTGAGAAGCCATGAAATCAAATTACGCCATCGGATGAAAAACGAACTATACAGACAACCTCAGATAACCCGTTCAACCTTGTTATAGGTAAAGCTTCAAAACGGTATTCAAAAACAGGAACAACATTTAAGATACAATGTCGTGATCCTCAATATGTGTTGAAGGGTTCTGGAACAACTTTTTTCTGGAACCACTTTTAAAAGAAAATGGAAGGCATCTCAATATTGCTAAGGGAAGTAACTTCATTATTGTAATATGAACGCTGTAGAAGGGCATTCGACCCACATTTAATATGCAATGAGAAGGACTCATCATTGATATAAGTACAGCTGTAGTAGGGCATTGTACCCACGTCTACAGTACTATACAATGTAGAGAACCTCATCATTGATATAAGTACAGCAGTAGAAGGGCATTGTACCCACGTCTACAGTACTATACAATGTAGAGAACCTCAATATTGATATAAGTACAGCCGTAGAAGGGCATTGTACCCACGTCTACAGTACTATACAATGTAGAGAACCTCAATATTGCTATGAGTAGAGCTGTAGACGGGCATTGTACCCAGGTCTGCAGGACTATCCAATGTAGAGAACCTCAATATTGATATAAGTACAGCTGTAGTTGGGCATGTACCCACGACTACAGTACTACACAATATAGAGAACGTCAATATTGATATAAGTACAGCCGTAGAAGGGCATTATACCCACGTCTAAAGTACTATTCAATGTAGAGAACCTCAATATTGATATAAGTACAGCCGTTGAAGGGCATAGTACCCACGTCTACAGTACTATACAATGTAGAGAACCTCAATATTGATATAATTACAGCCGTAGAAGGGCATTGTACCCACGTCTACAGTACTATACACTGTAGAGAACCTCAATATTGATATAAGTACAGCCGTAGAAGGGCATTATACCCACGTCTACAGTACTATACAATGTAGAGAACCTCAATATTGATATAAGTACAGCCGTAGAAGGGCATTCTACCCACGTCTACAGTACTATACAATGTAGAGTACCGCAATATTGATATAAGTACAGCCGTAGAAGGGCATTATACCCACGTCTACAGAACTATACAATGTAGAGAACCTCAATATTGATATAAGTACAGCCGTAGAAGGGCATTGTACCCACGTCTACAGTACTATACAATGTAGAGAACCTCAATATTGATATAAGTACAGCCGTAGAAGGGCATTATACCCACGTATACAGTACTATACACTGTAGAGAACCTCAATATTTATATAAGTACAGCCGTAGAAGGGCATTGTACCCACGTCTACAGTACTACACAATATAGAGAACCTCAATATTTCTATGGGTAGAGCTGTAGTATGGCATTGTACCCACGTCTACAGTACTATACAATGTAGAGAACCTCATCATTGATATAGGTACAGCTGTAGAAGGGCATTTTACCCACGTCTACAGTACTATACAATATAGAGAACCTCAATATTGTTGTGGGAAGAGCTGTAAAACGGGACTGGACACACATCTAAGTAATATATATATAATCTGGTAGCAGCGATTTAGTTTATTTAAACTCCGAGACAGGCGACCTACGAGACAGACAACCTACGAGCTGAGACGACATGAATTAAACGGTTTAATGCTATGCATTCATCAAAGACAACTTCACAGACCACACTACAATACACAGTGAACCTCAGTATTTCTATGTGTACATCTGCAGACTGGCATTGGGCCTAACTGTATTGTACAATGTGGGACATCTCAATATTGCTATGTGTACAGCTGTAGATATTGATACAATATTTGGAACCTCAAATTTGCTTTGGGGACCAGCTGTAGACCCACTTTTAATATACACTGGATGGAACCTCAATATTGCTACGGGTAGATGTAAAACAATAATGAACATGATTTCAATATTATAACGAATTGCATGCGTAACCTTAATACTAAAATTACGAATTTCATGCAAAGATATATTCCTGTGAAGGACTGCAATTATGGAATGGCAGTGGAGGTACTTGTGTCGCCTGCGTAGCATGCCAGACACTTAGGGATCACTTAGTCCGTCGTCTGTCGACCGTCATTCGTCGTCGTCCGTCACACTTTAACCTGCAATCTTACCTTGGCCATAACTTGAAAAGTAGTTGAACTGTGTTCATACAACTTCACACACATCTTCCGTTTAACTCAAGGAATGTGGTTAAACATGTCTAATAATGTGTTAACTTCATTTTGGCAGAGTTATACCCCATTTTATAAACTGTAACCTGCAACCTAGCCAAACTTTATAATTCGGTTATTAGAACACGGCAGGCAACACAAGGGTTCCATGGAACACCCTTCTAGTTTCATATAGGGATCCTAATTATTGCTATAGATGTAGCTGAAGAACGGAAGAGGAAACAAAACACCGGTATAGCAGTAGGAACGCCAGCCCTATGGCGTAGGAATATTTATCAAACAAGGTCACGTGATAAAATCGATAACAAAATGACATTATTGGGAAAATTGTCACTGGTCAGATTTATACACCTCTTATTTATAAACTGGGATTATAACAAAACACAATCACAGATCGTTGTTAAAGTAATAATATTCACAAACTACATTGGTCGAACATAATTGGCGTACACTTCGTGTAATTCCCATTAATAGTTAAAGGTATTTTTCAAAGGGATGAATTTAGGTTGTTTTAAGGTTTAAATTGCCAAAAATGCGCTTTTAAATCAAAATCGATTTATTTCGTCAGTTTAGAAGCGAGAATAAAAACAAATGCATGTACGCGTAGATAAATCTTTCCTCTGTCCATATGCACATCTTTAATGAAATCGGAGACAAGTACTTTTTTTCCCCAAAAATTAACTAACATGACCCAAAGACGGCATAATGCATATACATTTACAGACGCGACCGGGTACACAAGAAATGAAATAATTCCATTATTTCAATACATATATTTCAAATGTATGTATCCATGCATTCCAGATTAAATTTCTGATCTATACATGCTTTTGGTTTATGCCGGAGTGGTCAGAATAAGTTTTAACAAACCAAATTGTAACGGTACGTCGGGAAAGGAAATGAGGATAGTGAAAATATATGTTGCAGTGCTAATTTTCTGAACCCGAAAAAAATGCAAAAAAATGAAGTTTTAACAGCGAGAATGAATTTTTTTTCATGAAAGTGTTCATTGACATGTCTACTATTAAAACCCAAAATTTAAAGTCAATCAGAAAAAAGTACTTTTTTTTCCCAAAATTAACAAAGTACACCGTGTTCGCTAAAATATGAACAATCGCCTTTCGAAGTTAATGTTCAAGCGGGATATAAAACCATGATATTGTAAAATCCTTTTTAAGAGATATATTGATTTCAACATTGTTCTGTATGTAATAAATTATTTGAGTAGAATGTTCACAGTTTTTCTCAAGGACACCATTACGGTAGTATCCCTGCAACCCCGCCCCTCATTCCACCCCACCACACTCCATACCGTATTTATTAAGTTGTATATAGCTGCGAATGTGCAGTTTTAATCAAATTCGATTTATTTCATCATTTTAGAAGCGAAGAGAAAAAAACAAAAGCATGTACGCGTAAATACATCTTTCCTCTGTAGATATGCAACATATAAAAAAAATCGGAGGCAAGTACTTTTCCCCCCGAAAATTAACGAAAGTACACCGTAATCGTTTAAATACGCCGAATCGACGTTCCAAATCGATGTTCGCACGGAATAAAATTGTGGAATTATGAATTCATTTATAAAGATAAATCGATTTCAGCATTGTTCAGGAGTTGTTATATTATTGATGTAGTATGTTCACAGTATTTATGAGAGCAACATTACGGTAGTATCCCTCCAACCCCGTGGGCGTCCACACCCCACCCCCCCCACCCCCCCCCCCCCCCCCCCACCCTCCAACCCGTACACACAATACGTTGTGTATTGCTGAGAATGCGCCTTTTATTCAAACCGATTTATTTCGTCATTTTAGAAGCGAGCATAATAACAAAATCATATAGATACATCTCTCCTCTGTATATATGTAGAATTTCAATAAACGGAGACAATTACTAATTAAGTAACAGGACCGTCCGACCCAAAGACGGCAACATTCATATTCATTAAGGAAAGACGACCGGCTACAGAAACAATTAAATAATTTCGTTATGTAAACACATATATTTAAAATGTATGTGTCCATGTATTTTACACTATATTTTTGATCTATACATGCTTTGGGTTTATGTCAGAATGGCCAATTTACTTTAACAAACAATGTTGCAACGGTATATCGGATAATGAAATCATGATGGCGGCAACATACGGGCGTTGCAGAGTTAATTTTGGAAATCAGAAAAAGCGATAAACTAATATAAGTTTAACAGGCAGAAAGAAGTATATTCTTTTAACTGTTCGTTTAAAACTGAGGGAGCGACTCGAGTTTTAAAGAAAGCAAGATTGGCATGTGTCCCTTTAACCAAGTAAATAAATGACTGACGAGTAACAGACATGCTACTGTCAGTAACAAACATGATTATGTGTAGACTCGAACGTGGACATGTCATTGTGTCAATGCAGCACTTGCCAGATTTGTGGTGTTGTGAAACACTGTACGCGTGAATCCAAAAAGTGCGAGTCGTTTATATTTATAGGGCATATATAGTTATATATATATATTTATATATATTATTCTTTTATATTTATATGGTCCCAGAACGCAGTCACTACTATATTGAAAGTAAATACTGAATATACATCTGCGGTGCGTTACGATCTGTAGTATTTGAAAACAGACATATTAAACATTTCCCTGAACATATATACTATATTCGTAGAATTATTTTATCCTGAAAAAAAAATACATGTTTGTTTTCAGCAGTTGAAATCTACTATATTCTGCGAATATTGCTACTTTGAAAATTTGAATACGTCTGTTTTCATCAAATAACATGTTTTGTTTGTTTTAATATATATTTTTTTTAATTCATGATTTAAAAACAAATGGATGATCGGATTGTGTCTTACACACTGTTGAATCCTGTAATTTAACAACAAGTGGTTTGGTTCACAGGCGACAGTATCGGTGAACAAAACCACTTGTTTTACCGGATTCAACATTGTGCAAGAAAATATTCATATATTATACCATTAATATTATAACATGTGTGTTGTAACATATGCTTATCCTTGGATAGTGGATGTCTGCAGGGAACTTGACCTTTTACCTAAAAATCAAACGATCATCCTCTTTCTACTGTCCACCAATGAAGTTTCATGAAATTTGCTTTAGGTAATAGGAAAAACTGTGTGGGTAATACTTTTCATTTTCCGGTCATGGTAACGGACCTTTCAACTACTGACTTCAAAATAAACAGGGATTATCATTTCACCAAAGGCAGTCAAAGTATAAAGTTTTATGAAATTAGCTTCAGAGAAAGTAATAAAGAGTTTGTACAAAGTTTCGTCAAAATCCAACAAGTAGCGCAGACAAGATTTGTGACGGACGAACGGAAAGGCCAATTAAAATCTGTCTCACCTACCACTTTGTGGTGGAAGACATAATTATAAAGACAATATTTTAGTTCATATGTATACTTTATTAAGCAAATAATTGAGCGAACATAAACTTCAGCATTGACTGGCCAGTGGTGTACATGGAGTCTTCTTCCACATGACGTGCAGACTGAAAGAAAAGAAAGACATAGAATAAAAAGTTAATATAAGTCGATCAGAGTATTCAATTTAAATCAGGTGTTGCGAGGGGGAGCTAGGGTATGTTTAGGGGAATGGGACAGTTTAAAATTTAATTATTGTTTAACGCCTCATCAACACGTTGTTTAGGTTATTTCGAGCCGCCCCAAAGAGAGGAGGAAAGATACATAGGCATCCAGGAACCCTGCCCTACGCTTACTACCGATTAGATACCTTCAAACGTCCCTTGACCAAAACTGAGTAAATGGCACATCAAGCAAAGGGTCAATACATATTATAGTGTGTATCATACTAGTATAAGATTGAACTGACATGATTATAGAACCATTTTAATTTATTTTTCAACCCAACAGTACAGCAAGAATTTATTATAAGGAAAGTTAAATCTGACAGAGGGTGCAATGCTCTATAAGCCATTTTTACTAGAAGGGGAATAAAATACAAGTCTTCCCAAAAATCTAAAATTGTTAAATTTTACACGTTTTGTTCATAGGATATTTTACTTTATTGACTTAGTAAGGTCATTTTAAATGGGGAGAAAACATTAATATACAACTATTTATTTTCTTTCTCAAAATCTGGTGATGCCGCTAGTTTTAGAAATAAAACATGATTAAATAGGGCAGTTGAGAAGACACTTTTGTAGATGTGTGGTCTGTTCTGATGTGAAAATGTGTAAAACAGACACAATATTGGAAATTTGCTCTGTGTCCCTTTAATAAATTGGAGACCCATCACATAGACCAATGAGTTGATGTTAAAGGGACACACGGCAATCTTGAAGTATTTATAGAGCTTTAACATTAGCATCTTCATTTGTTAACCTGGTAACATTTTAAATTTAAACCTGCTTGCATTAAAAGTTAAATAAAAGTGTTTCATTTTAACTTCGTTATTCTATCAAATACTTAACTATATTATAGGTGCACTATTATCAACAGTAAGTAATGTGTAAAACAATTTCTTCTGAACTATTCTAATAAATAATATTAATGATGCACAAATGCAAACTATGCAGAAAAATTAACCGAACTCCAGAGGTTTTAAACAAATAAAGACTGCCTAGTGTCCCTTTAACACAACTTGTTTTCGCATGTATCCAGTACATGTAGTTTACACGAGCTCATATGACAATCACGCTGCACTATCACTGAAAACATTTTTTACTCTAACTTTGAACAGCACCGTGCAAGCATAAAACAAACTCCATTTAAAGAACTACACAAGTGCAAACAATTTTTAAAAAGGCTCTTACCTCCATATGATCCAATGGCATTTAATACGGCTTGACATTCTGAAGTCGTCAGTATCAATTCACTTAGAGCTGCTCAAGGGCACGATTCACATTTGAGGCCTCTCTGAAAACAACATCAATCCAATTTAAATAATCAAACAGACATATGTTATCCTTTGTTATACAGAATGTAACATATTTAAAAAAGAAAAGATAAAAGAAGAACTAAATTGAATAAAGCATGAATACTACTTGTGCTCAATAACACGGTTAATGTAATAAAAACTTCTCTCATCATTCATTATACATGTAAAATATAATGTAGCCCAACTGGAGATCCATTAAAAATATTGTTCGACTTTCACATCATATTTCCAGCCCATGAAATAGTCACTTCTTTTGAGACACACTGGAGGCAAGCGTAGTAGCTTCACCTTCTTAAACGCTTTTAATGAAATGTACTTTCTCGAAATTGCGTTGTTTTTTTCGCAACAGAAAGTATGTAGTAAATGTAAATAAATGTCAATTCAAAATCACTTCCTTGCCTCAAAACATTACTGTACATAAATATGAATCTGACCGATTTCAGTCAAATGTCTTTGGCAGATTACATTGTTTCAATGGTAGTTGTATCGGGTTATGTATTCACGAAAGTGCGAGAAAATGGGGATAACATAACGATATAGAGACAACGCTAACAATTTACATTCATGCCTCTGAGGGGTGGGGGTCGGGGTGGAGGGGGTTTCTAGTTGTCTTACCCCCTCCTTGTTTTCGGTATGCAAGCTCCATCTACCCCCACACCCCCATCTACCGTACTTGGGTGGGGGCGGGGTGCGGGGGACATTGATAGCATTTCTACTAGCAATTGTTTTATTCCACGAAACGTTCTACAGTTTACAGTACATCCAGTTACTGGAAAGATCGGAGTACACGAAAAACACTTATAGTAATTATGAACTTTCTATTACACAGTATACACCACTTTTTTAGGCACTGTATTGGCCAATGTCTAAATATGCACGATCTAAAAGTGGTGTGTACTGTCTATTAACAAACACATTTTAATGACAAAACAAATACCTTGATCATGAACCTCCAGCAGCAGACAGTAATCCCAAATCCAACTTGCAACAACATGTCAATTTCACGTGTCAAATTATGTCACGGTGACCTGTCAGTCACCAACACTGCATCGTGTTGACACATAATGGGGTGTTATTTCGTCCGGTGAGGTATTAGTTTTTACATAATCTACGGTATGAAACACTGTACGCATGTTGTTAGACCCCATAGGTACCCGTAGTGCTCGCCGACGTAGCGCGCCCAATTTCGGGTGAAAAAAAATGGCGTCTGTTTTAATTGAAAATTCGTAAAATAGTCCGTAAAATACAAAGAAATAGTCCATGTTCGCGGAGTTAAAATGCGAACAGAACTGATATGTTATAGGTCCGTGGCGTTCCTACTGTAGAGATCTGTAAAGATATTGGTCATATTAAAGGGACACACGGCAATCGTCCACTCTCATACTCGTTTATGTATTTGCAATGGATTTCTCCGTTTATATATCCAGTATCATTTTTACTTTTACCCTGGTTACATTAAAATAAATCAAATTTTAAGTATTCACTATTTCGTCTTATTATACTACAAGTTTTAATATATTATTGGTGCAATAATATCAAAAATTAATAATATGGAAAAACAAATGGCTTAATACAATTCTTATAATTAACATTAATGATTGAACAAATGCAATTATGCATGAAAACTAACGGGACGCCGCTAGTTTTTAAAAAATCAATATTGCCATGTGTCCTTTTAGGGACTTGCATTTACAAAAAATGCTAACGATTTATGGATATCTATTCCATACTACAATTATATAGCCTTACAGAACTCTGACATATTAAGGATATATTTCACTAATTGGTCATTACAGGCCCGATTAGACATTTTCCTTTGAAGAATAATGATACACCTAATATTATCTAGTATATAGCAGCTATATTATACTTTCTGATGGGGAAACAAGTTATAATTTTAGCTTTTCTAAATACAAAACGTCTTTGTTATTTCTTGATTGATTTTAGACTTAGACTAAAAATATATCTGAATTACATAATGCAGTAGCTTTGATGCGGTATGTCTGGTCGTTTTTACAACAATGCAGTATCTAGAAATATACTTTTCAGTAAACTGATAGGATCATGGTCAAGTGAATTCTATTTGGGCATACTGTGCTCTCTTCTGGGTCAGAGGTCAAGATTTAATTATCCCCATCCACCAAAAATAAAAAGATTAATCCCGCAACATTCAAGATGTTTAATGACCGGTTTTACAAGCTTTAAGTCATAATAATGGTACACGCATTCAATATGGAACGGAATTTTTGATTTGTTGATGTAGTGTGTCATTATTTAACACAGTGGTTCTTATTATATGTAGATTCCAACACATGTTACGAGACCATGGGGTCAGATGTCATGGTCAAAACGTTAAGGTTAAATACAATAAAATGAACATTAAATGGAATTAAATTTTCAATATATTTTAACAAAGGCTATTGCATGCTTTTTGTAATGACATATGCATACACTATTGAACTGGAAATATTTTTCGAATTTATCTACGGACCGTCCTCCACATGGGAGTGGATTTATGGCGTCAGCATACATTTAAAAAAACTAATTAAGCTGTGCGATGTCGTTGGCCTGTACGAGTATGCTTTGCAGCGACTGTGCGATGTAGTTGGCCTGTACGAGTATGCTTGTAGCGAACACTTTGGACCTTTTGCTTTCTTAGGCACAGTTTTGATTAATTTAACTGACCTCTCTCGAACTTGGAGAGTTTTGATGACATATACATGCATACATGTATACATGTTTCTGACAATTTTACATTTTATTAGAATCATTCATGGTATCCGGTGAAGATAAGGAATTCCAACCCGATGTATAAGTGTTGAACAACAGTAATGGAACCGAAGCTCTGCCGAGGTTCCGATTAAAACACTTAAACCGAGGCTCTGATATGCAAGAAAAATAATATATCATGGTTATTCGGTTAAGATAGGGAATTCCAACCCGAGGTATGTGTTTTTATCGGAACCGAGGCTCCGAGGTTCCGATTTTCCGATTGAAACACTGAAACCGATGGTTGGAATTCCCTATCTGAACTGAATACCCATGATAGATTATTTTTCTTGCATATCAGAGACATGTTGTGCGTTGACGCCGCCAGCTACTAACGTGTTGCATGTTTTCCTGCATATAGGATGTTGGTGCGCGCGTGACATTTATCTTTACCCATAAAGATAAGACTGTCCATCCCCACTGTAAAACGTAGATAGAATTGTCCGGTATGCAAGAAATATTGTTTTTGCCTACCGGATAAATTTATCCGCGTTTTACATGGGTGATGGAAAGCCTTTTCTTGCATACCGGACAAGGATATCCGTCATTTTACCGGAGCTAGATATTTCCATCTCACCCTAGGGTCGAGATAAAATTCACGCGCGCCAACATTCGGTATGGCGGAAAACATGCAAAACGTTAGTAGCTGATTGCGTCAACGCACAATATTTCTCTGATATGCAAGAAAAATAATCTATCATGGGTATTCGGTTCAGATAGGGCAATTACAACACTCGGTATAACTCTTTAATCGGAACCTCGACAGGGCATCGGTTCCGATAAAAGCAATTATGTCTAGTGTTGGAATTCCTTATCTTCAACGGATACTCATAAACGATTCTTATAATCTAACCCGTTCCTTTGCCACGGCCGGCAAGGATTTTAAGCTGGCATCGGCTGTTTGTGGATGTTGTCTAATTTCTGTATACGTTTTTGACGCGATTCACCATGCTCCCCGGCTTTGTGATGAACCCTTACCTCTGTACTGAAATATTGACATGCACTCTGCATTTTACTATTAGTGCCCATCATGTATATGGTTAAATGTAATTGTGTAACGAGCGTATAATAGTTAAAAATAATATATAGGGTCCTATAGAAACCACAGCGTCCGAACGCAATGTCATCGTAGGTCCGCATTGTACTGCAAACAAGGACTTGAAACTACAATGAAAGAGACAAAAAACAACAGATAGGGTGGTGAAGACAGGGTTACCGACTTGGAACGGTCAGTAGACAATAAGGTCTACTGGTTAGCTTGAATCGATTTTATATGCGCACGATCCTCGCTATTATCCTGTCTTCAGCGCCCAAATAGACAAGACAGTGTAAACAAAACTACATCCCATCAAAAGGAAATCTCTAACAATAAAGTCCACATCCAGAGAAACCAACTAAAGATATACATACAAAATAATAAACATCTCAAAATAATAAAAGCTCACTATAATACCGTTGACGTATAATATAGTGTTGCTTTTGCGAATTACCATATTGCCACTATATCTAAAAGTGCACCATATTAATATAGAGTCATCTGTTTTATTCTGAAATCTATGGTAACAGTATTTCGTTAAAGAACGTTTGAATAATCTGAATCTCATTTCTTACAGGACAATGTAATAAACAACAACATTTATCTGTCGCAGTGTCGGGAATTTGCAACTAATTCGTTTTTCTTTTCATTTTTTATATTGTAGTATCCACTTAAATGTATAACATTTACAATAAAATAGACAGCAAATGGTTTCAATATGTTTTAAAATAACGCCTTTTTGACAATTTAACCAAATCATCTTACATTTTTCAAGTTCGCATACTCATTTATTTTTGAACAAGAATCACAATAATGTCATTCCTCTCAACTTTTGGTCCTCAGACCTGCAAGTAAAATAATTTGTAAAACAAAGTAGACTATAAAAGACGTTGATAATGCAGACGAGATGTTATATGCATGCATTGGTCTCTGTTATACCTTTGAATCTAAATTACGAACAATCTCCTAGTAAGCCGATACTAAGTTAGCCATCACGCTTCCGACAACCCAATACGGCGATAATGTCGTCTGCTGATATACGACGTCAGTGAAACTCGATTGTTTCACCCTATGACTGTGATAATGTCAATATATAATCGGAATATTTAATGGAATAGAGATAACGTACGTTTGTTTTATGATGATTTCATGTGTTATTTCCTATGCTGATGTTAACGGTCCTTTGTGAACGGCATACAAGCATGGTTTTACGCAAGCGTAAAATGGCTGCCGAGAGAAAATAACATTATATCTGGGTAGAAATGGAAACAAGGTTTAACATAATAACGAATCATGGTGAACGACCTCCCTTCGTTCTGGTCAAACTCGTGACATGCGTTACATATTGCTTACATATTCACCTGTAGCACGACATGCTAGAAGCACACATCAGCACAGAAATACAATTGTTCACATGTAAGGGATGCGTATGCGTTAGCGTGCATTACAACACAGATAAACTGTTCACTACTACCATGTGTAATTATAAGATTGAGTTACCAAAGTAAAAAACTCAAAGAAACGTTTCATTGATACCTTATCATGTGCATTTATGAAAACTATATAAGAGTCGCTGTCGTTCCGGCGAATAAAACAATATTCGATTTATCTCATTGTATATAAAATCTTATTGTTTACTTTCATATTGTCCCGTTTAGTTTGCATTGAGCTAAGTGTGCAATATTCTACTATATTGCACACATTGATATTGCACCGGAACTTTTTCTCGTGCTTGCTAAGAGCCGCGAAATAAGGAACTACTTTCAAATAATAATGTCAACAAAAAAATACGTGTTTTTTTTTAACCTTTTATGGCAGAAATTGATAAAATAATTGAAATCGTCACTCATCCACTGTTTTTAACATTATCGAATGGTAAACAAACTTTAGAAAATCACTTGATGTTTTTAATGACGTCATCCGACGTCGATGTCGTTTTTGCGCAAAATAATCATCCACACAAAATAAAACTGAATGACAAGATAGGAATTCCATCAAAAGCTATAAAAATAACACAAATACAATGAAAAGTAATAGACATACAATTAACATTGATCGAAAACAATATGAAAGTATACAATAAAAAAGGTTATTGAATTTGTATGGCTAAATATTACTTGGAACTCGTTGTTTTGGCGCAGGACAACTCGCAAGCTCGTCGTCCTTTGCCAAAACAACTCGTACCTTCATTGTGGCTTTCTAGGCTATTTTTTTTGTATTATATTTACACGAGCATATTTGTGTTTTACTTATATTGCCTATTGATGCTGCCTTGTTGGTAAGAGATTAGATCATGGCGGGGATTTCTTTATTTACACTGTCCTGTTTTAATGGGATGACAGTAGGGTAAGTGTGAGGCTTGGTGCACCCTATAACCGGTTTAAACCCCCCAGTGGCCTACTTTGCCACTGACCGTTCTAAGGCGGTAGCCCTATTGTCAACCCTTTTGTGTTTGTGATGTCGTTTGCATTTATTATTGTTTTTGCCTTCTTGTTTGTCTGTTTGCGTGTTTGTTTTTGTGTTTTGTGGTTGACTGTCCTCCTTGAATGCTACTTTCCCTGTCCGATCTTTTTATATTTCTTTATGCTGATATGTACTTCAGAATGATCACCAGTACCTATCTACATATACATACATAAGGATGTCCCTTCTTCGGACTGACCTTTTTTCTTATATTCATAACAATCTACGGATATTTGCTTATGGTTACCAGCTCGATCCGGCTCATGTTTACCGTTCATTAACATCTAGGTTGCCGCTTCGACATAAGGTATTAGTAAGGAATATTGCCTAAACTGTTGGGCAAGAACATTGCAGTGGTTTCCAAGATGGCAATCAGCTGACATTTGTGATTACCTTTATGTAAGAAACCACGTCGTTTGTTATTGTCGTACCTTCTCTAAAATAGTCGTCAGATGACAGTAAGCATGCCTTTACTCATAAATAGATTCATGCACATTTCACAATGGCCGCCGCTGCTAAAAGCATACTTAAAAGAAAAAAGTAATACCTATTACCGTTTCGTAGTTCCGTTTTATCGTTCAATAGTGACACCATTAATATGTACATATGTGTCCATTATTCTGTTAACTTTTATCAAATTAATGTTTCGATAAAACCGAATATTTTAAGTTCCGTTTTGTATGTATCCAAAAGTTCGTTGATGCTAAGCTGAAGTGGATATCAGATGTCATATATACTCCACACACTTACATTTGATTTACGTAAGAGAATACCAAGGAGAAAATGCACATTTGTTGGGGTATTAGATAATAGTTCATGGCGGGGATTTCTTTATTTACCCTGTCCCGTTTTATTGAGATGAAGTAGGGTAAGTGTGAGGTTTGGTGCACCCTAGAACCTGGTTTAAACCTCCAGCGGCCTTTTTTTCCACTGACCGTTCCAATGCGTTAGTCAACCCTTTTGGCATTTTGTTCATCTTTAAAGTTGTTCTTTGTTTCTGTGTGTGTTTGTGGTTGGCTGTCGTCCTTGAATAGCGTTAATACAAACAAGTGTTAGATGATAGACAAATTGAGGGAAACACTGTCTTTATAATTGTGTGTATAACATGGATATATAGATTAGCGGACATGCATTGCTGGTTTTTCATCTTTATTCAGAAGGGCGTATAGCATAATGGTATGGTTGAAAGCATAAATATATGACTATGTGGTTATGCATCTATATTTTTAAGGACGGTATAGCAAACTTGTCTTAAAATACAATACATTAGGTTATGCATTGACTTGTTCTCTGATACATGTATGTTTGTACGGTTTATTTTCAGGTTGACAGATTTGCGAAGAGTCAAAATGGTTAACCAAACGAACAACGGTGAAGACTTATTTACAGACCATAGCGATTTCCCACAAATCATGGTGATTTCGAGTATTCTCGCTACATTCAGTATCGTCGGAACAACCGGCAATGCGTTTGTCTTGTATGTATTTTCGCGCAAGAAGGACAAAAACACATCAACGATTTTTATCATCGCTCTTGCAGCAACGGACTTTCTAACATGTCTATTTGTAATTCCATTTACAATTGTCGTAGAATTTATGTCCAAGAAGGTCGACAATGACGTCGTTTGCAAGATGTACACATTTCTAATTACGTCCAACGTCCCCTTCAGTGCGTTTATAATGGTTGCGATAGCGTTCGATAGATACTTTTGTATATGTAGACCGTGGCTGAAAGTCCTTGATATAAAAATCGCAAAGAGAGTAATTGCATCCCTGCTCTTATTTGCAATTACGCTCGGACTAATTACATGTGTCGCCCATGGTGTTTACCACCATAAAGATATGGTGATAACTAAGGGGAATGTCCGGGATCTTTCTAGTAATATCAGTGGTTTCGCCAACCAATCAGAAACAAAAAATGACAGTGGTATTGATTCATCAAATAATACGTTTCAAACGAAATTAGGAGTTAGCGATACTGCAACCTTGCAATTAAGTGAATATGTGAACTCATCAGTGCTTGTTTTTACCGGATTTTGTTATCCTAATGAGCTTATCTTAACCAAAGATATGAGGAAAATTTACCAGAAGTTTTATGCTTCTTTGTTCTTGATCGCCTTCATAACTGTATTCATTCTATACGCTCTAATATACAAGTCACTTCTAACGAGACGATCTAAGAAGATGCGGACATCAATGAGCCATCGACCGTTGAAGAGTAGGCGATCAACACTGCTGACAAACGTACTGAATCGTCGATCAGAAATGCCTACTAAATCAACAATAATTATGGACGTTGAAAACCTTAACAACCAGCAATGTGATGTCATGCAAAATAACTCGGACATTATGGCTAAAAATAGACAAATCTGGGATAATCTCAATTCTGATACAGCCATAGATAATAGTCTTAAAGCAGACACTACATGTACCGATGTCGTAAACAAAGACAGCAGTGGGCGTGTCACAGAACTGGACAATCATAAGACAAGTAACTGTACAACGATAAATTACATAAAACCTTACACCAATAAAACGTATCAAAGGAAAAGTTACGGAAAATCGCTCAAGAACAATAATGCTCTAAATAACGAAGCAAATGATGAGTTGAAACCATTAAACCAACGCGTGTCAATAGAAGCAGAAACTTCGGTTAATCACAATATACAAGAGAAGACTCAGATGACCACAGTCGCTATTTATAGACAAGACACCCGAAAATCAGTGAGAGAGAAGCATATGATTGCAAACATAAAAACGGCCGGAATTTTGTTCATAGTTACGGTAGTTTTCATTCTAGCTTTTTTACCAGCATGGCTAATGGCAACTCAACTTATTCCAGCGAATATGGTCGTGTTTTATATGTACTTTAGCTACAACGTGGCGAATCCTGTGATTTATGCGTTCTTTAACAAAACATTCCAAAAAGAGGTTCATCAGGTCTTAAAGTGTAACTCATATACGATCTAGTAGTCATATGTACTTCTCATATACGATTTAGTAGTCATATGTACTTCTCATATACGATCTAGGAGTCATATGTACTTCTCATATACGATCTAGTAGTCATATGTACTTCTCATATACGATCTAGTAGTCATACGTACTTCTCATATACGATCTAGTAGCCATATGTACTTCTCATATACGATCTAGTAGTCATATGAACTTCTCATATACGATCTAGTAGTCATATGTACTTCTCATATACGATCTAGTAGCCATATGTACTTCTCATATACGATCTAGTAGTCATATGTACTTCTCATATACGATCTAGGAGTCATATGTACTTCTCATATACGATCTAGTAGTCATATGTACTTCTCATATACGATCTAGTAGTCATATGTACTTCTCATATACGATCTAGGAGTCATAAAATTATGTACTTCTCATATACGATCTAGTAGTCATATGTACTTCTCATATACGATCTAGTAGTCATATGTACTTCTCATATACGATCTAGTAGCCATATGTACTTCTCATATACGATCTAGTAGTCATATGTACTTCTCATATACGATCTAGGAGTCATATGTACTTCTCATATACGATCTAGGAGTCATATGTACTTCTCATATACGATCTAGTAGTCATATTTACTTATCATATACGATCTAGTAGTCATATGTTTACTTCTCATATACGATCTAGTAGTCATAATGTACTTTGCCACAATCGTATGAAGTGTATGTAGATATGTGGTTTATTTCGGTCAAGCAACCACGGTGTAGACGTGTAGCAGTGAGATCATTGCGCAACTGTATAGTGCTTCCACACTGGAATACCGCGCCGTAGGCACATGGTATGGTACCTGTACCCCCACCCACTCACAGTATACTGACACAGGGCACTACTCTTTATACACTGAACGTCAAGGCAAAGTCTTTGATATAGCCAGGTCGGGGACTGAGTCCACGCCCTCCCGCATGAGAGACGGATGACTTGTAAAGTCCCTTTCTTTTAGCAGGAACTATATACAATATGATGTCAGCATTAACATGTGCGCATAAGCTAAGAACTAGCAAATGATCATATATATTCACTTAAACGTTTACCGTCTTCTGGGTTTCATTTGTTTTCTGCTTCAGTCCATCTTTGTTTTTTTATCCATAACTCTTATACTAAATTGTGTTCAGAGATATAGTGAAATTATTTAATGTATTTATAAAGTACTATAGTTCGAAAATGCACATGTGTTTGCTCAAAATATGCTTAAAAATAGTGTGTATGAAAGAAACAATTGTGGTATCGCCGAACACGATAAATACACAAAGTATTGTAGTCTCGGTTTATGAACGGTATTGAAAATGCTTTCTACCGTTCACGCCCACTAGCTCCAGGTTAAGCAGCACTCAAGATTTAAAATGTCAAAAATACGAATATTTGAGCCATCCCGAAGATGGTACTCATATGGCGGTGAACATCGAACCGCCAATGTAGTATTTTCATACCAGTTAATGGCCAGAGGCGTATGGTCTAAACGAGAAAACAATGGGCCAAATAAACAAAATCAAATTTAACTGGAATCAGAGGTTATGAGAATCAGAGGTCATATAACATATCCTAATGGTGATTAAACGAAACCCGGAACCTGTAAATGCTGGCGTAGTGAAAGCACCATTCGTGAGACGTTTTACCGCCACCACACTGCACAGGCAACTCCACTGTGATATATAAAAGGAATATGAAAGGGTAATTTCCGAACACGATAAATACAACATAGATTGCAGTCTCATTAACGATAGTGAATCATGTTCTTTTATCGTTTACGCCCTCTACATTGCATTTAACATTGCAATAATTCAGTTGCCAATGGGTTCAATTGCAAACAAGTGCACACATTCAAAATCAACCGAAGCAAAGATTCTAAATGCAGTAGGTGCCAGTGGAAGATGACCTCTCTATACATTTGCATTACATAGCATGTGCTGTGGTGAATTATAAAGAAGTTTAGGAAGGGGTAAAACAATATCCTATCCCCAGAAACAAAACAGAAACAGCATTTAGGAATACTTAAAGTAGCTATCCCGCCAACAACAGCCAACTTGTACAAATCCTAAACCTATTGACGTCGAGATATTTATTTAACTTACATATTTTGAATATCCAAACTCTATAGACAAAATATAAACGGCTTTAACCAGCCAGGCCAAACCCCAAAACTGGAGCGTCGAATTAAGAGCTACCAACTCACGACCAAGGGTATTGTAAAAACTTGTGAATGAACCTATACGTTTAATCAACACGTTTACATTAGTATGTGACCTGAACACCTTGATAACGTTTCAATAAACGGTTGTTTAGCGTAATTTTGCCGTTACATTACGCAGTCCGAGTATTAACTTTCATACCCCACTCAACTCCTTCTCCAAGAAGCGAAAACGGGGTTGGCTGAGGTATGAAATGAAACCTTAATTTCTTAAAAAGTAAAAAATGTATTAAACGTGCTTCTTTATCGAACTATCTGTTATAACATCCTGCTAATAAAATCTTTCCCATCGCTTAATGGAACTAAGTCGGGATTTCTTAATGTTTTGCGGGTAAGTTTCTTCAAATGTGCAGATGTACATTTTAACTGAACATGCTGAAGTTAAGAAAGTTGACAATGTTATTGAATTTCCAGTTATCAGATCTAGAGAACGTAATCATATATATGCTTATGATTTGCAAAACGTTACACTGACAACTGGTATGTATGGACGTCAGCGTTTAAAATGGTTACATCAGCATTTTTTCGTGGGTTTCTAGGGCCTGACAAAAAGTGGAAAAATAATGATAATTTATATTTTAAGCATGTTAAATGTCCTATAAAATAATGATTGAGCTGATACTAGGAAAATCGGTACTGTATATTACTCAGCAGGGTTAAGTTACTGTATATTACTCAGCAGGGTTAAGTTAAGCAGTGTACGCCCAAGCCCATTAAACATGTCAGTGTGGTGAATTAAAGGTTTTGGCCTAAACAACGGGGTGCTAACTGATTTAACATGTACATTATTTTCAATGAATGAACTATAGTATGTGCCTATACTTCTTACATTAATGTACTAATTTGTCATACTGCAAAGAAAATTCTCGGTATTTCATTGGTCAATGCGTCCTAGACATGAGCCCAAGTAGCCCATGTCTACGTCTCCCTTGACGTGAACATTTGAGGATTTCCCCATGGTGCCTCATACCTCCAATATACAAAACAAAATGGCGGAGATTATGCTGTCGATTCGTTTTGGACACCGTCGATTGTTTCTTTCGTACCGCTTTTCTGCGCTTTCCATTGTGGTTAAAAGTCTAGCATAAGAGTTGTTGGCCATTTCAAAGATAATAAAACACCAACATTTTGATAAACGCCTTTTTTTATTATGGAAATCCGTCAAATTTGACGACCTTTAGAGCGTTGACGTCGTGAACGTAAACATGTGCGACTTCACGTCTTAAAAATCAAAACAGGAAATTACGATTAAATAAAAAACGAGACCGTGTTTAAAGTGGTTTGATTTTTAATATAAGTAGTAACAACTTTGCAGTATGACAAATTCGTTATTTGTATTCTTGACAGGGGACATAGGCTCAAATTCCCACCATGGCAAGTATATTCCCACTCGCTTGAAGGCTCGGGGGAATATATTTTCAGGCAGGGAATGTGAGCCCCTGTCACATGTTAAGAATCCAAACAACTAATAATATAAACCTTGTGGTGTTGCGAACAACGTTTACCAATATTAGAAGTTGGTGTATTCGTCCATACTAAAGTTGACTTTATTTTGTAGTTTTGGTTGACCATGTGTTGACTGTACCCATTATTCTGTGAATACTACACTTTATGTTCGACTTGTATACCTATGTTTTATGTATATTTGCTTTTCTTTATCGTGATATTAATTTGAAATATGTACGACTCTGCCCTTTGCAGTTAAAAGGACGCAATTAGTGTTATATAAGGCACATTCCTTGTTTTGTTTCCATGAGCTTAAACAGATGAGATCGCAGTGGTGGAATGTATTTAACCAGCTTTCTCAACACCATATGATTGGATCTGTTCAAGTTGTCCATAAGTGTAGCTATGCGTGTTATAACTCATCACTTAATACTACTCCAAATGTATGCAGTAAACTGATACAATATACACTATGTTGCATTACCTGGTCCGGCCTTAATTTCATTAACCAATGGGAAAGCTTATATAATCAGAACTTTAATGGATATTTCGACAATAAAAACACGTTTAAAAACATTTTTTTACTGCAAAAATGCGATAATCTGTTTCAAATTATCTATTAAATGATTTATTTTTACACTATGCAAACTTGTTTTAGCCGAAATTAAGGTTTTATTTCATACCCCAGCCAACCCCGTTTTCGCTTCTTAGTGTAGCGGTTGAATGGGGTATGAAAGTTAATACTCGGACCACGTAATGCAATAAAAGTGTGTTATGCATATCATGCATATAGGTGTTACGATATGTTCAATTAACATTAGGGTTTATGTAGCTAGCAACGATAACTGAACGATATCACAAACCTACAAACAATGGCTGTGTCAGACATACACGATATTAATCAATGTATATTAATCATTATAACATTCTATATCGATTGTTATAATGCATGTTGATGTAACATTTCATTTAAATTAAAACTAATTCTGCACTGGTATGCGATCTCAATAAACTGAGTTGCTATGAAAACGTTGCAGCTTTTCTTGTTTCATATGTAATTTATTTTACGTACCAAGCAGAACTCTGTAACATGTTGTTTGTTTGTTTGTATGTATGTATTGTGTTTTACGACATTTGCAACACATGTAAGGTTATATTTATTTATTCAAATACCTGATTGTATATATATACATACATACATACATATATATATACACATATACACATACGTATATACACACATATCTAATTTTTTTATTACACTCAAACCTGTCTCAAATAGTCACACATGCGAATGCTCAAAATTGGCCGATAAAAGTCCTTGGCCACTAAATATATATATAATTTCAATTAAATTGAAGATAATAATATATGTAACTTAAATTAAATTTACGATAGTAACAGAGCTGTTAAATATCGTCTGCTTAAGACAGGTTCTATCCATTTTACGTGACCGCTAAAACAGGTTTGATTGCACATGTATTTTTTAAATATCAACAGATTTTAATACTTATGAGTGTTAATAGAACAAAATGGTTAACAAGAGCTATACTAATTGATTCGTAATACTATGATCAATTATTATAGATAATAGAATTGTTTAATCTAAATCCCTCATATACATATGTAGATAGGTTTCTTATAGTTGTTCCATTTTCACATGTTATTAACTGAATGAATATTTGGCCTAAACCAGAAATAGCGATTTATATAAAAAATAAATATTGAATCAGTATATAGTGAACATTTTAAAATAAAACGAATTCGTTTTTAACTGTGTTACAAATGGAACATGTCCGTTCATCAACTGGTGTTTTATGTGGCTTATGCCAACGCCCTGACTCTATATGTAACCTATGTGATGACATTCTCAGTTGTGACAAGACCACACGGAATTTTCTTATTTTAACAATATCTAAGTAAGGTTTATACGTAAACTCATGGAACAGCGAATATGTGTTAGCCCTAGTCGATTCATGTATACGTGTATTCCAATTTTGTATAAAAGTATCGGTTAATCTTTGTTTAAACACTGTTACGAAGGCATTTGTATGTCCTACACCTTGAAAAATCCAAACATCATTAAAATCCAATTGCTCAAAAAATATATGTATCGCAGATGCCCGGTTTTCTTTATTTGGTTTTTTTTGTATGTCGTTTAACATCATATTGTATATTACTTTAATATATATAGCATTTTCACTTGTCAATATTTTAAACCAATATTTAATGATAGCTATTATACTGTCGTAAGGGTGTTCTACCTAACTCACCATACACAAAGTCATTTTGAGTTGATTTTTTTACCCCCATTATATTGTTACACAATTTTAGATGTACACGTTCTATAACATTTGAATTTAAAAAAACAAACAAACTCGCATCCATATTGTAACACTGGTTTTATAAGTTTGTCACACAGATTTAACCTATGTTTCGGTGAAATTTCTGTAAATTTGTATATATAGTTCCCTATTTTAAAAATTGCTTTTCCTGCTTGCCCAGCCAAAGTATCAAGTGCTGTTGTAAAAGAACCTCCAAACGTAAAAACAATTCCTAAATATACAAAACTGTCTATTATTTCAATAACATTTTCGTCATATCTAAATGTTTAGTTTCTTGGTAGACTGCCGACTTTTCTAAATATAATTATATTTGTTTTATTTGTGTTAACTTTTAATCTCCATTTACTGCAATAATAATATAAAACATCTAAACCTTTCTGTAAACCGTCAATAGTTTGTGAAAAAAGTACAATATCGTCAGCATATAAAAGCAACAATAATTTAAAATCTGCCAGGGTAATACCTGGTACATCCTTAGCTATGAATAATCTTCCATGTCATTGAAATGCATAGCAAACAAAAATGGTGAATTCTTCACTCATTCCCGTGTTTTACATTTGATATAACAGATTCGTACATTGATTTGATAACATCGAACATATTCCCCCGTATGCCTTGTTGTATTAATTTGCACCACAGAATATCTCTAACTACATAGTCAAAGGCTTTGGTAAACTCAACGAATGCAGTATATAGACGCTTACCCTCATTTATTACATGCTTCATTATACCATGCAGAATACAAATATTGTCAACGGTACCCATTTTACTCCTACTTCCACATATACATTACAGTTTTCAGCCCATCTGGTTAGTCTATTATTTAAAATTCGCGTGAACAACTAGCCAAATGTGTTTAAAAGTGTAATACCCCTATAGTTTTATACGCCATTAAGGCTAGCCTTTTTATGTAGTGGAACAATGTATCCATAAGTCCATTTGGCGGATAAATATCCAAAATTAAAAACAGCATTAAATAGTTTAAATAGATATGGTAAAATACTGTCGATTCCATAACAAAATATTTCATTTATAACATTGTCAGGACCTGCACTTTTTCCAAGATTAAGTTGCTTACTTAAACTCGTAAACTCAAGCAGAGATATTTCAATATTTAATTCTTCAAACATGACTTGAAGCTCACCATTTATATATCTCTCATTAAAGAATAAAACATCATCATCAGGTTGAACAAATACGTCATTAGGATCATTAATGGCTTGAAAATATCGTGCAAACGTATCAACGTCGAATGTGTTTGATCTTTTAGGGGCATGTATACCCTTTAATACCTGCCAATACTCTTCTGCATGTTTAAGGCGAGATTTTTCTAGTTTTCCTTTTTGTTTTTTATCATGCTCTAATTTGTGTCTCCGAATTGTACTTTTATATTCAGTTCTCGCATTTGTCATGCTTATTCTAATTGTGTCATTTTTATTACATCGATATGCATTTAAATTACTATAAAATTGTTTTCGTTTTGTATCAAATGTTTCATAGAACCACGACAGACTTGGCACGGGCTTATTCTGGGACATTTTGTCAGAATCACTAAATATCACTTTCTTAAACAAAAGATTGCAAACCTCTGATATAATATTATAAAACTTGTATCTAAGTCTTCTTTACTATGCACAGTTATCAACTATGAAGGTGCTCCTGTACATTAGACTGATTCAACATTTTACACATTGCATATTTTTATTGTTGTCCCATTTATATTTATAATCTAGTGTTTTATCTTGTTTAGTCCCTATATGCTCGCTTAAAATTGATATTTGCACGTAATGAAAAACTAACAGCACAATGGTCAGATAGAATATTTGGTTCCTTTACTTCATGTCAATAAGTTCTGCTCTACACAATACATAGTCATTCACACTACTACCTTTATTTTTTACGCAGGTATATCTATCAACGTATTTATCTTCCCCTATATTACCGTTAACTATTCTCAATCCAGTGTTTTTACAAAAAATCTAACAATAGTTTGCACATTTCATTACAAACGCTATTTTCTGAGTATCATTCAGAAAGCGTGTCAACTATAAATTCATCTGGGAGTAAATAATCAATGTGTAAAGAGTCGAATTCACCAAAATCATTTCGAGATACTCTTCTTGCGTTCATGTCACCACATATAATAAAATTACATTTAGCATTGTTAAAATTTTCAAATGAAATCTTATTTGTTATAATATCAAACACTCCATGATCTTCAAATATTTCACGACTACTTCCCACTGGGAGGTTATAACAAAGACAAACAAACAAATCTCCTTCTAAATTGAACAATGTTCCATTCGTTAACTGTTTAAACAAAGGTTTCATCTGTAACCAGTTTTTTTCAGATATATAAACAATTAATCCCCCCGAGTCCCTTTTGTGTTGTTTACTTTTAATGTTCTATTTAAAACAAAAGACACCAACCACATTAACGTCAATACTCGAGTGTTCATTTGTCTATGTTTCAGTTAATAAAACGATACCATGCTTATTAAACATATCTATGAGGTCCGGTGAATTTAGTTTGTTAAATCGTCTGCCTACCAGACCCTGTATATTAAATAATGCTACATTTATATAAACTGCACCCTCCCGTCTATCCTATAGTCGTTCTCCCGCATGTATATCGTCATCGTTATTTGGCGGAATATGTGTTTTTGAATTGCTCCCCGTGTCACTAACAATGTACTCTGTGTTGTTTTTCTGTGTCATTTCACATAGTTTATTGTTGACGTATTGTACCCTTTTGTTTGCACTTCTTGTATTTGAAGTACTAGCACCTTTGTTTCGTACCTGTTTTTCATTCACTGCTGTAGGTTTCCGTACTAGTGACATCGATCTCTCCTCTACGCGGTCTCGTGTCAAAGATGTTGACTGTGATCTTTCACGTAATGGTCGCATACGATTTTATTCGCGTTGTTGTTGTTATTACTGTTGTTGTTGTAGTTGTTGTCGATATTGAGCGTTGCGTCTATACTTGTACCCTGTGTCGATGTTTCACGGTTTGAGTTTTGAAGACTATGCTGTTTTGGCATTCGTGCCATAGTGGCCACTCCTTTTTCTGTACCTGTAGTCCCGTTTGTATTTGTTGCACTATCGGATGACATGTATTTCGGTTTTTCCTGTACCCTTGAGTATTCATTGTATGTAATAATGTTCATGCCGACGTTGACGTCATTTGAAACTTGGCTGTGTTGTCCATTTTGTGTACACTGTAAATCTGGTGGCATGATATATGACGGTCGATTATTTTGTAGTGGAGGCAGACCACCCACTTTTCCTGGGTAGAACCGGTATTGTATATCTTCCGCCATCCGTAAGAATTTACACTTCCTCACTTACAAGTCGAGCTCCCAGTGGCATTCGAACCCACAGCTGTTAGAGGAGAGAAGGTTTACTACGCAATGTTGTTAACCCCTCGACGGAGATGCTTTAGCATGTAGGACTGATGCATAACTCTATATTTGTAAATGGCAAATACTGGTCACAAGTTTTGTTCACTTGTATTACAAACTTAAAAAAAATGAAATAAGCTAGATTTCTGAAGTATAGTGCTGTACAAATATATGCGCATGTTAAGTTTGAATACACTAAGATGTAGGTGAAGTGATTTTGGGATATTTCTCGTAACCATGGTAACAGGTCTGCAAACTTTGAAGATAAACCCCGGATTCCCGGGATTTGCCGTTAGTTTTCGCGATCTTAACACTAAAGAAACTAACCCGTTAAATAACGTTACAATTACACTACAAAACTAAAACAATTTATCAAATGCCTACCCCTGGGTTTAGGTCGCATAATAATATGATATGTGTGCCGATTAAAGCATAAAGCATAACTGTGACTGAAGATGCGTAAAATGAGCTGTTAACTCTTAATTCGACGCTTCAGTTTTTGGATTTGGCCTGGCTGGTTAAAGCCCTTTATATTGTTTCTGTAGAGTTTGGATTCTCAAAATATGTCCGTTTATATTCTTTCTATAGAGTTTGGATTCTCAAAATATGTAAGTTATATAATGAAGCACTGTATTTCAGGTCCAAGTGATCACACAATAGATACATATACATTTTAACAGACGTAGCAATATTCGTACATCATGTATTAACAAATATCAGATGCAAAAATAAACTGTTTACTTCTTTTTAGAGAACAAAAACAGAAAACAAAAATAGAAACAAAACACCTGAACACGTCAGAGTTTCCATTTAAAATCTCACGGAGAAGGTGACTAAACATATATAAATATATCACTGTTATAATTGATGTATTATACTTAATCATATCCATGTCAGAAACATATAAGCACATGCACATACATTTCAAACACAAATGAGTGTAATTATATTGTGGGTTACGAGTTCAACCCCACGAAGCGGTACTTGTTTTTCTGTACCGTTATAGAATTCTATCAGACAATCTTGGTTTTAATAGGGAAAAAAAATCAAACTTGGTCGAGACATTGTGGCCATTTACAATTTAATAGGTTTGGAGAAGATTAACACAACTACTACCCAACAACTACCCAAGTTAGACTCCGGACAATATGTTTTGACACGGACGGACGGACGGACGGACGTAGTGAATATTAACTTTCATACCCCATCCAACCCCTTCCTCAAGAAGAGAAAACGGGGTTGGCTGGGGTATGAAATAAAACGTTAATTTCGGCATTTTTTCAGTAAATCTACGTTTTACACGTGTTTTGTTTTCAAAATATCCGTTATAAAATTCTGCTATATAAGCTTTCCATCGCCTGATGGAATTAAGGCGGGACCACGTAATGAATATCAGTTACTAGATGTTTGCCTGCCGATGTTTCTAAGTGGGTGTTAGGAATAAGAATATATTACGTAGTCCGAGTATTGACTTTCATACCCCATCCAACCCCTTCTCAGAGAAGGGAAAACGGGGTTGACTGGGGTATGAAATATAACCTTAATTTCGGCTTCAACAGTTTGCATATTGTAAAATTAAAACATTTAATTGGTAGTTTTTAGCAGGTTATCGCTTTTTTTCAGTAAAACATATTTGTAAACATGTTTTATTGTCGAAATATCCGTTATAAAATCCTGCTAATATAAGGTTTCCCATCACTTAATGGAATTAAGGCGGGACCACGTAAGGCATACAGTTTCAATGATGATTAAAAAAATTAACAAAATCATTGAACCTGTCATAGCAGTGAAAGATAATCGTTCAGGGCGGTGAATTATAGTGTACTATATCGCCTGTTTTGCAGTATAATTAATAAGAGAAACGCCACGATACCAAATGAATCTTGGAATTACACTTTTTTATTACAATTGAACGACAAGAAAGGGATATAATACACGATAAAATCACCGTAAAAGATGTTCGATTTCAATGCAAATATCCTTAAAAATTGCTAATAGTTCACGACAATGAACTATTTCTCATTTTACTAAGGGTTATCGCGTGACATCATTCTACGGCTCCAACCAGCCTATAGGGTAATCTAGTGCTCAGTCTAATTTTTTTAAACAAGTGATAAATAAATCATATCAAAAGATATTTCAAACTACTAGATTGATAATAAGGGAATATTAGAATTGTCGTTAAAATAAAAATGGAAATCGCCAAGTTGATTTTTGGTTAAGAGCGTAACGTGACATACTGAATATATGTCTTGTCCTCTCTGGTTAAATGTGTATTACATTTATATATATCTATGTTCATAAAATTAAATGGAATGAAATACACATATATGTTTCATTATAACTAATATCGATTAGAAAACAATACCGTTAGTTTAATGTTAATACTTTCATTACGTTGTCCCGCCTTAATTCCAAGCGATGGAAAAGTTTATATTAGCAGGACTTTATAACAGATATTTTGACAATAAAACATGTCTAAATACACTTTTTACTAAACAAATTCTGATAACATGTTTAAAATTACCTCTTAAATGTTTTAATTTTACAATTTGCAAACTTTTAAAGCCGAAATCAATATTTCATTTCATACCCCAGCCAACCCCGTTTTTTGGAGAAAGGGTTGGATGGGGTATGAAAGTTAATATTCGGACCACGTAATGTAGTCTCAAATAGATCATTCACTTTTACTAATTCTAAGTTATATGCTTGCGAAGTCTGGGGATTCGAAAATGTGTACATCATAGAACTCATTTATACCGATTTTTAAGAAAGAATTTCAAATAAGCGAAAAAAAACTCCCTCATATTTTGTGTGTAAATATATAGGTATTAATCAATTGTCATAACCATATACACCCGTACGATACATTCTGGAACAAACAAACTCTTGGAAACCAATCAAAAGTAATGTTCCTATACTACCAATTGCACTGAACATTATGACTGTAAGTAAATAAGTAAATAAATATGTAAGTAAATTGTTTATGGTAGTGGCATGTGTACAAGTATCAACATAATATTCAAATATACAACATGGATATTACACCCGGTCCAATGGACCTATGTCACATATACACAATTGTCATAATGGACGTGATATACGAGAAATACACACAAAAGTATATTATTTACAAAATCTGCGCTCCGGATATCATAATATTATCACTTTTAGTTAAATATGAATGCGAGACACAATATTATTATACTTATTATATATAAATGGCAGTAAATTTTAATGTCAGATCTTAATCATCCTGCTATGAGACAACTTAGTTAATGTCATGAAATCTTATAGCATAATTATAATAATTTAATACCTGGTATTTCTTCTTCTGAGGAATGCTTTCACTAAATATTTAGCAACTTTTCTATGAAAGTTCTTAACTAGATATATGAGTGTATCATTAACTGAAATCGATTAAGTGGTCATGAAATACATCTTCTCTTGTATCATTATAGAAAGAAAATTGAGCTGAAAACTAAATCTCATTCTTAATCTGAATGTCATCGCAAAATCTGCAAAGTCTTTGTTCAGGAGCCTCTCCAATGTAACGACCAGTCTCTAGCCCTAATGGAAGAATATCGCATCTAAATTGAGCAAGCATCGATCGTTCATGTCTGCTCAAATTTAACATCGTATATTGATCACATTCAAACTAATCTTTAAAAAGGTTAAATATGTTCTTAATTTAGGCAACTGTCTTATGTCAGTTTTTTAAATATCTGAATAATATTTAACAATCTTACTTTTTATTGTTTCAATATTCACCAATGTTTTCCTTTTAAAATGGTCAACAACATTCAGTTTTAATATAGCGGATTTTAAATCAAGGCACTAATTACTTCGACGTCGTGTGTAATCCATGTCGGTTTGTAGATATATTGTCCTTAACTGCTTCTTGCTTTATTGTCTTGTTACAACACATTTTGTTGTAACCTATGCTATCTGAAATTTAAACTATATATATATTCTGTTTTAGTTTGTTCAGTTATAATATAATAAGTTTCTTAATTTGATGTGCATTTTGATTTACTATAATAAGTTACATGTTTTGTTTTTGTCTTGTATTGTGTTTTTCATTATTGTAACTGTAATGAAATGATATTTGAATAAAAGTTGTGCATAGGTATTCTTCGAGTTTTCTTTGGGCGTGGTGTTGTTGCATTATAGTAACATGTGATATATTTAATATAAGTAAATGTCGCGATTGATCATCGCTAAATTGCAATTCCAGCGGTTGGAAGTCATGCTATGCACACAAGCAAGCACGCACGCATGCACACAAACCCAACTCCACACAACCCACACGTAAATATAAGTGGTAATGTGAATTACTCTGTCCCTCAACCGGTTGTGAGAACTATTTCAATGTTGAATCCTAAAACCTTATGTTTAACATTGTGGCGGTGTGCGTTATATTTAACATTGTGGCGGTGTGCGTTATATTTAACATTGTGGCGGTGTGCGTTATATTTAACATTGGTGCGGTGTGCGTTATATTTAACATTGTGGCGGTGTGCGTTATGTGTAACATTGTGGCGGTGTGCGTTATGTTTAACATTGTGGCGGTGTGCGTTATGTTTAACATTGTGGCGGTGTGCGTTATATTTCGTTACTTATGATACGAATACGGACATTTATAATTTATAAACAGTCAACAACAAAAACTATAATATAAAGCAATACTGTAACAATGGTTTAACTGGTTTAACTGGAGTTTGATATGATATCAATGCAAATCTATGTTCACATTACTATTCGTTGTTATCCATCTCAATCGACATACAAAACGGGATTAAGGTCATGTGTATTGATGCTTTCGATCTCAGCCAAGTTATGTGAAAATGCATGCTTTGATAACATTATTATAACACAACTGTAGTTAAACTACACCGTTGCTAAACCTTCTGACGATAAGGTATAATTTTATATACAACTTACATAGTTTGAGAAACTAACCTCTATAGACACAACATAAACGGCATTAACCAGCCACACCAAACCTTCAGAACTGGAGCTTATCAACACATAACTCATTTAACGCATATTCTGTCACGGGTATTTTAAGAACCTGCGAAAAAAACGTTAAATTTCAATCGGCATATATATATTATTTTAATGTACTTTGACTTACTTTTTAGAATATCTAATGTCGTAATAATTTCGGTGGAATACATATTTTTAAAACACATGACATAACCTATGATTTCTTCGTATTCCTGATGTAAAACATGGCATTTAGTGCATGTCTTTGAATGTATCGTGCAATCCACAGCAATAACACACAACGATTTTATCTTTATTCGGGTCTATGTGTTTTATGTGGATTTTGGTTTGTTCTGTTCACTTAGAACTTCATCTGAAGTAAATACGAAACGCTCAATTACATTGGTTGAATTTAGTGGATATTCTCATGAATATTGATTAGATGAAAGGTCGATCTGAAGTGACCTCCAAGGCAGTATTTTCAGATCCTAATTATTCATTACATGTTTTGATTTTACAATATGCAAACTTTCTGAGCCGAAATTTAAGTTTTATTTCAAACCCCAGCCAACCCTGTTTTTGCTTCTTGTAGAAGGGGTTGGATTGGGTATGAAATTTGATACTCGGACCACGTAATGGATAAAGAATTTCAAATAACTTAAGATGTTGCCTTCATATTTTGCTATATAACATTTAGGGTGTTAAATTTATGAATATCCAATAATTTAAACAAATAGTTTCAAATGTTTCATGCAGCAGAATTTACCATCAAAAACAGCTTTTGCGCGTGAATTTTTCAACCACTTTTGAAAGTAAAGTAATAATTGTTCAATAGACTAAAGTTTCATGAAGTTTCATATATAGTATATAGACATTCCGGACATAATGTTTGTTCAACAGGCTGAGTCCTAGAACTCTGTCCTGGCTAATTATCTTATAGACACTATGCATCGTTAAAAATGTCTGTTTCACTGATATACAACTTATTTAGGTACAAGATGAATTTTGTCTGAAAATTCCAAAAAGTCTTTGGATGAAACATGCGCCCCGAACAATAGTTCAAATAATTTGCATAAAGTAAATGTAGGAATACAATTCTGCCAAACAAACTTTTTTTGTAGAGTTTTGAAACATGTAAAAACACGTGACAGAATTATCAAAATCGGATGATAATCAAAGTTCTAAATTACTAAGTGCCATATTGATACACTATACATATCATTTAAAGCAAAGAAAATCACTGCAAATAAATGGAAACTATTTTTCTGTTCATACAATACAATATCACCGATAAGTATAAATAGTTTTCATATATATACAGTTGCTATCATTTTCCTATAAATCAGTAAATTATCATATTCATAAATATTTCGTTATACGGTATTTAGAACTACGATGCTATGGCTCTCAAAATTACGGCTTCCATATGCGTTTACACAGAACCTTCAAATGGTCATATCTTCTTTGTTTTTCCTCCAATTTTGATGATTATTTATCATTTTCCACGTTTGTCAGAACTCTCAATAATAAATATCTCAATGGTAACAAGTGCGTGTTTGTGTACCTTACATTCCGACTCTAAGTCAAAATACATTAACATTAATAGCACATCTCGCATGGCTATTCGCGATCGGAGTGTGATATTGGTATTATTAAATACAGCAATCACCATCCATCTTACGTGAGAAAATACTCTGAGGGCATTCATCGACTATTAAGGGTATTTATCTGTAAGTCGTATCATAACAACCTGGAAACAAAACGGCTGCATAAAGTTCGGGATCGTATTGCTTTGGAATGTAAAAAACAAAACAGTTTGAATATTTGAGCAATTACATTAATATACAGTAAATTTGAAGACACTAATTTTCCCAAACATTCTGATTGTAACAGAAAAATTCAGCATCCATCATATCAATGGCAGGCAGTGTATCTAGACTATCTATCTCGAAGTCGTTTATTATATTGAAAGATTGATACATTAAAGTAAAAGTAAAGTCTACAAAATATACATGAACATCTTAATGGCAATCTATTCTCTTCAAGCAATGGCGGCCCACTCATAAAGCATTGCATAAGATAAGATAGGTCCAGTTTTAGAACGACTACCATTTTTAACTCTACTGTAGTCGTAACACCATATTTCACTGCATGGTTATTGCAATACTGTCTGTGCAGCCTATAAATATTTCAACAGTGCCACGTTAAACATGTTTATCTCTGTAGGAGTTGCATGTTTACCCACAAAATAGTATTGGCAGTCGTTCACACTTTATCATATTAACTTGGCAGTCGTTCACACTTTACCATATTAACAGAACTGTGGCCTAGTCCAACAACACGATATATATTTAACATTTGTATTGCTTCTTAAAAATTCAAATTCTAGAAAATTTAATAAGATATAAGGGTTTATCCATTGATTGTTCAAGTAAATTTAAGCGACATATAGTGGGAAAAAAGTGTGTTCTCTTTTCTTCATTTCTTTGCAGTCATGAATTGTTATCTAATGGCTTATGCACGCAATATATAAGTTGTTCTAAGCCCCCACAAATAGTGTTAGGGAAGGTATAGGAATCATGAAATCCTCCCCTACTTCTCGATTTTTTTTTTAATTCTTTAACGTGGTCGGAGGATACATTCTTTTACCCGGGACTGAATGGCTTACGGTCTCATTTGATGCTCGCGGTCGATGAATAGTGTATATTTATTATATATCATAAAATATAAGCGTATTTCATTGGTCTAGAAGCAGTCACGTGTGATTAAATAGTTTTTGACCATTCTCATTGGAAATAATAGTTCATCAGGTGACCGTTCAATAGTAAATTTAGCGTGCAATACAGTAGGAACGCCAGCCCTATGGCGTATGCATATTTATCAAACAAGGTCACGTGATAAAATCGATAACAAAATGACATTATTGGGAAAATTTTCACTGGTCAGATTTATACACCTCTTATCTATAAACTGTGATTATGACAAAACACAATCACAGATCGTTGTTAAAGTAATAATATTCACAAACTACATTGGTCGAACATAATTGGTGTACAAAAAAAGGTATTTTTCAAAGGGATGAATTTAGGTTGTTTTTAGGTTTAAATTGCCAACAATGCGCTTTTAAATCAAAATCGATTTATTTCGTCATTTTAGAAGCGAGAATAAAAACAAATGCATGTACGCGTAGATAATATTTTCCTCTGTCCATATGCAAAATTTTAATGAAATCGGAGACAAGTACTTTTTTTTCCCAAAATTAACCAACATGACCCACGGACTCAAAGACGGCATAACGCATATACATTTACAGACGCGACCGGGTACACAAGAAATGAAATAATGGAATTATTTCAATACATATATTTCAAATGTATGTATCCATGCATTCCAGATTAAATTTCTGATCTATACATGCTTTTGGTTTATGCCGGAGTGCTCCGAATAGGTTTTAACAAACCAAATTGCAACGGTACGTCGGGAAAGGAAATGAGGATGGTGAAAATATATGTTGCAGTGTTAATTTTCTGAATCCGAAAAAAATGCAAAAAAAATGAAGTTTTAACAGCGAGAACGAATTTTTTTTCATGAAAGTGTTCATTGACATGTCGACTATTAAAAACCAAAATTTAAAGTCAATCAGAAAAAAGTACTTTTTTTCCCCCAAAATTAACAAAGTAACCGTGTTCGCTAAAATATGAACAATCGCCTTTCGAAGTTAATTTACACGCGGGATATAAAACCATGAAATTGTGAAATCCTTTTTAAGAGATATATTGATTTCAACATTGTTCTGTATTTAATAAATTATTAGAGTAGAATGTTCACAGTTTTTTTCAAGGACATCATTACGGTAGTATCCCTGCAACCCCGCCCCTCATCCCACCCCCACCACACTCCATACCGTATTGATTAAGTTGTATATAGCTGCGAATGCGCAGTTGTAATCAAATTCGATTTCATCATTTTAGAAGCGAGGATAAAAACGAAATCATATAGATACATCTCTCCTCTGTATATATGTAGAATTTCAATAAACGGAGACAAGTACTAATTAAGTAACAGGACCGTCCGACCCAAAGACGGCAACATTCATATCCATTAAGGAAAGACGACCGGCTACAAAAACAATTAAATAATTTCGTTATGTAAACACATATATTTAAAATGTATGTGTCCATATAGTTTACACTAATTTTTTATCTATACATGCTTTGGGTTTATGTCAGAGTGGCCAATGTATTTTAACAATGTTGCAACTGTATATCGGAAAATGAAATCATGATGTCGGCAACATACGTTGCAGAGTTAATTTTCGAAATCAGAAAAAGCGATAAACTAATATTAGTTTAACAGGCAGAAAGAATTATATTCTTTTAACTGTTCGTTTAAAACTGAGGGGGCGACTCGAGTTTTAAAGAAAGCAAGATTGGCATGTGTCCCGTTAACCAAGTAAATAAATGACTGACGAGTAACAGACATGCTACTGTCAGTAACAAACATGATTATGTGTAGACTCGAAGATTTCATAACATAAACATGTGGACATGACATTGCGTCAATGGAGCAATTGCCAGATGTGTGGTGTTGTGAAACACTGTACGCGTGAAACCAAAAAGTGCGGGTCGTTTATATTTATAGGGCATATATAGTTATATATATATATTTATATATATTATTCTTTTATATTTATATGGTCCCAGAACGCAGTCATACTCACTACTATATTGAAAGTAAATACTGAATATACATGTGCGGTGCGTTACGATCTGTAGTATTTGAAAACAGACATATTAAACATTTCCCTGAACATATATAATCATGATAAATACTATATTCATGGAATTATTTTTTCCTGAAAAAAAAATACATGTTTGTTTTCAGCAATTGAAATCTACTATATTCTGCGAATATTGCTACTTTGAAAATTTGAATACGTCTGTTTTAATCAAATAGCATGTTTTGTTTGTTTTAATATATATATTTTTTAATTTATGATTTAAAAAAAAATGGATGATCGGAATATGTCTTAAACACTGTTGAATCCTGTAAATTAAAAAGAAGTGGTTTGGTTCAGAGGCGACAATATCGGTGAACAAAACCACTTGTTTTACCGGATTCAACATTGTGCAAGAAAATATTCATATATTATACCATTAATATTATAACATGTGTGTTGTAACAAATGCTTATCCTTGGATAGTGGACTTGACCTTTTACCTAAAAATCAAACGATCATCCTCTTTCCACCAATGAAGTTTCATGAAATTTGCTTTAGGTAAGAGGAAAAACTGTGTGGGCAATACTTTTCTTTTTCCGTTCATGGTAACGGACCTTTCAAGTACTGACTTCAAAATAAACAGGGATTATCATTTCACCAAAGGCAGTGGAAGTATGAAGTTTTATGAAATTAGCTTCAGAAAGTAATAAAGAGTTTGATTGCGGACACGATTTTTCATGATCAAGTCACTGTGGCGTTGACCTCAGATTTATTGACCTCAATATTAATAGGGATCATACTCTTACCAAAGGCAGTCAAACCATGACGTTTGAATATATCAGGGTGATATTGACCTTTGACCTATTAACCTCAAAATCATTCATGAGATTTGCTTTTGGGAAAGTGGACTTAAGTTGTTGTTGAGTTGTTAATCAGGTGTTGCGAGGGGGGGGGGGGGGGGGGGGGGGGGAGGGGGGGGGATGTTTAGGGGAATGGGACAGTTTACAATTTAATTATTGTTTAACGCCTCATCAACACGTTGTTTAGGTTATTTCGAGCCGCCCCAAAGAGAGGAGGAAATATACATAGGCATCCAGGAACCCTGCCCTACGCTTGTTACCGATTAGATACCTATGGTTCTTTAACGTGAATGTAGGACAGACTCCGATAAAAGGACAATCCGGTTTACGTTCCCATCAGACGAACGGGGCTAGCAGGACACATCGAAGTAACCCAGTGGCGTCAGTAAGAATTGAATCCGTGTTCACTGGATTTAAAGCCGATATGCTATAAACGTCCATTGACCAAAACTGAGTAAATGGCACATCAACATGGGGAGAAAACATTAATATACAACTATTTATTTTCTCTCACAAAACCTGGTGATGCTCCTAGTTTTAGAAATAAAACATGATAAAATAGGGCAGTTGAGAAGACACTTTTGTAGATGTGTGGTCTTTTCTGATGTGAAAATGTGTAAAACAGACACAAGATTAGAAATTTGCTCTGTGTCCCTTTAATAAATTGGGGACCCATCACATAGACCATAATCATATTGTAATTAGTTGATGTTAAAGGGACACACGGCAATCTTGAAGTATTTATCAAGCTTTAACATTAGCATCTCCATTTGTTAACCTTGTAACATTTTAAATTTAAACCTGCTTGCATTAAAAGTTATTTTTGTCTTCGTTATTCTATCAAATATATTATAGGTGCACTATTATCAACAGTAAGTAATGTGTAAAACAATTTCTTCTGAACTATTCTAATAAATAATATGTATGATGCACAAATGCAAACTATGCAGAAAAATTAACCGAACTCCAGAGGTTTTAAACAAATAAAAACTGTCTAGTGTACCTTTAACGCAACTTGTTTTCGCATGTATCCAGTACATGTAGTTTACACGAGCTCATATGACAATCACGCTGCATTATCACTGAAAACATTTTTTACTCTAACTTTGAACAGCACCGTGCAAGCATAACACAAGCTCCATTTAAAGAACTACACAAGTGGAAACAATTTTTTAAAAGGCTCTCACCTCCAAAAGATCCAATGGCATTTAATACGGCTTGATATTCTGAAGTCGTCAGTATCAATTCACTTAGAGCTGCTCAAGGTCACGATTCACATTTGAGGCCTTTCTGAAAACAACATCAATCCAATGTCAATGATCAAACATACATAGTTTATCCTTTGTTATACATAATGTAACATATTTAAAAAAGAAAAGATAAAAGAAGAACTAAATTAAATAAAGCATGGATACTACTTGTGCTCAATAACACGGTTAATGTAATAAAAACATCTCTCATCATTCATTATACATGTAAAATATAATGTAGCCTAACTGGAGATCCATTAAAATCGTTGTTCCACTTTCACAGCATATTTCCAGCCCATGGAATAGTCATTTCTTTTGAGACACATTGGAGGCAAGCGTAGTAGCTCCACCTCCTTAATGGCTTTTTAGTGAAGTGTACTTTCTCGAAACTGCGTTGTTTATTTCGCAACAGAAAGTATGTAATAAATGTAAATAAATGTCAATTCAAAATCACTTCCTTGCCTCAAAACTTTACTGTACATACATATGAATCTGACCGATTTCAGTCAAATGTCTATGGCAGTTTACATTGTTTCAATGGTAGTTGTATCGGGTTATGTATTCACGAATGTGCGAGAAAATGGGAATAACATAACGATATAGAGACAACGCTAACAATTTACATTCATGCATCTGAGGGGTGGGGGTGGGGTCGGGGTGGGGGGGGGGGTTCTAGTTTCCTTTCCCCTCCTTGTTTTCGGTATGCAAGTTCCATCTACCCCCACACCCCAGTCTACCGTACTTGGGTGGGAGCGGGGTGCTGGGGACATTGATAGCATTTCTACTAGTAAATGTTTTATTCCACGAAACGTTCTACAGTTTACTGTACATCCAGTTACTGGAAAGATCGGAGTACACGAAAAATATGAACTTTCTATTAAACAGTATACGCCACTTTTTTAGGCACTATATTTGGCTAATGTCTAAATATGTACGATCTAAAAGTGGTGTGTACTGTTTATTAACAAACACATTTTAATGACAAAACAAATACCTTGATCATGGACCTCTAGCAGCAGACAGTAATCAGCAGACAGTAATCCCAAATCCAATTTTACCAACATGTCAATTTTACGTGTCAAGTAATGTCACGGTGACCTGTCAGTCACCAACACTGCATCGTGTTGACACATAATGGGACGTTATTTCGTCCGGTAAGGTATTAGTTTTTACATTATCTACGGTATGAAACACTGTACGCGTGTTGTTAGACTCCATAGGTTCCCGTAGTGCTCGCCGACGCAGCGCGCCCAATTTCGGGTGTAAAAAAATGGCGTCTGTTTTAATTGAAAATTCGTAAAATAGTCCGTAAAATACAAAGAAATAGTCCATGTTCGCGGAGTTAAAATGCGAACAGAACTGATATGTTATAGGTCCATGGCGTTCCTACTGATAGTACATCTTTGTCATTGACGCGTTTTAAAAAAAACAGCAAAGCGTTACGTCACCGTGCAATAGTCGATCTGTGTCAGTGACGCGCTTGACCAATGGAAGCAGACATTGTTCACACGGCTCACACTTCAAATTTTAATTTTATTAGTATAAAATCAATTTTTTAATATTTTATGATATATAATAAAACAACTATTTAATGCCTTAGGAGTCAATGAATTATAATTATGCCGCCTCGTGCAATAGTACCCATCCCGGGTCAGTAGTCACTCCCTCTGATAAATAGTTCTAACCATTGACTTCTAAGAAATTAAACAGTTGTATATTAACCGCACATCAATAAAACACAGAAATACTATTGAGATTGACCCTGATCCTCAGTTCCCAAGTCTACCGTGAGATCTACTGTATCGCGCATGCTGTTTACAGACGACATTGTCATTAATATTGAACTACGTTTCAAGTAATATAATTATGATAGACGGAAATGCCGCTGTGTTCTATTGATAGAAAGTTCGCCTCGCACAGTGGCCCAACAGCGATTCGCTAAGTACATATAAACACGTAAATGTTTGTCCTTGTTGGACAAGAAAACGACTATGTTGTAAGCCGGGCATAGAAAAGTAGTATACACTGATTTCTGCATTTCTAAATTGTTCTTAAACAGTTTTGACATGTAACATACTTTCATTACAACATCTTTTTCATGTTTATTTTTCAAGGATTTTATTGGCATTTATTTGATACACATTGAAATACAAAAATACATTATCATCTTCAGAGATGCCGTTTCGCAGTGTGTTCTAGTAAGATGACCAACGTCCAACAAAAAACCCCCAAAATTTCAGACATAACTTTATAAAAAAGTGTTAAACAAAATAAGCTATTAAACATGTTAAATGTTATTGATTTTTCCACGAGAATATATACTCCGCAATCACAAAAGACAACAAATATGGCAATTGAAAACAGAAGGCATATAAGTGTGTGAAGCGGTCACGTGATATGTATGGTATCAGTTAAATGTATATAATACTATGGTAGTTATGTACATATGTATACTGAACCAAACTATGGTGGCTGAGATGTGCCATCTCGTCTTTTCGTTATTTCGCTGCGAAATAACGAAAAGACGAAAAAACGCCGGGCGAAATAACGAAAAAAGGCTTTTTTTCGTCTTTTCGTTATTTCGCCCGGCGTCTTTTCGCCCGGCGTTATTTCGCTCGGCGTTATTTCGCGACAAAATAACGAAAAGACGAGAGGGCACATATCAGTCACCATAGTCATCAAAATGTTTAACTGATGATCGATCATTAATCGATTAAACATGGCTTCGATATTAAACACCAGTGTAAGCCCTTTTGCAGAGTATAGTGAAGAAAAGAAACACATTACAAGTATCTTCTAGTCACAATAAGTATATTCTAGTCATAAAGCAACTGAATGAAACTGACTAGGGGTTAACGGCGCTGGAAACGTTGGAAACCTTCTCGTCTCTAATCCCCCTTGGAGGTCGAGTTGTAAATGAGAAAGTGTCGATTCTTACTGATGGCGGGAGGTGTACAGTACTGGTTCTACCCAGGAAAAATGGTTGGTCTCTCTCTACCACTAACAAATTAAAATGACGTAAAACATCATTCAAACAAAACAAATTATATAGGTAATCGAGTTTAAATGGTGATCCCGGGGTTAAATATTAGCTTGCCCATGTGTACCCATTTAAAATAGAGTTATATCGGAAAATCTTAAAAAAAAATCTTCTTCTAAACTTAGATCTTTTTCTTTTGACCCACTTTTGTAACTGTTGCAAGTGTCTAAACTCGATAAAGGTCATCAGGTGAGCGATTCAGAGCGATTCAGAGCCAGTTGTGCCTTTTGTTTTATCATAGACCAGTAGAGTGGCTTTAACTAGTGTTGTTCCAATTAATCGATTTAATCGAGCATCAGGCATTTAAGCCTTTTTTTCTTATTAATCGATTACAGTTTTCATGATTGAGTTGCTTTCTTAGTACTAGAGAATGATGTGAGAAAGTTATAATTTTTGCAACATGTAATCTTCTATTTTCAAATGGGTATCACAATTTATATTTTAAAATAAATGCTTGGTCAGTTTCATTCAGTTGCTTTATGACTAGAACATACTTATTGTGACCAGAATATACTGGTAATGTGTTTTTTTTCTTCACTATACTCTGCAAAAAAGCTAATATAGAAACCACGTTTAATCGAATAATGAGACTGTCAAATTGGACTAATGTATTAACAATGTGCAGCAAAACACACTTAGTTAAACTACTTATTAAAATACTTTATGGATTGACCATTCGGCAGAAACCGATGAAATGCCTGATGTACTTTAACGAATCTCTTCTTTCCAGGAACGCAGACGAGGAAAGGTTTGTTTAGTTTCTCTCATTAAATATGTTTTCGTTTCTGTGAATAAAAATGGTTACAGGTTACAGACGCCATGCGAAAAGACGAAAAAAAGCCGGGCGAAATAACTCCACGCGAAATAACGCCGGGCGAAATAACGCCACGCGAAAAGACGACGGGCGAAATAACGAAAAAACGAAAAAACGCTTGGCAAAATAACGCCACGCAAAAAGACGCCACGCGAATTAACGCCATGCGAAAAGACGCCGGGCGAAATAACGAAAAGACGAAAAAACGCCGGGCGAAATAACGAAAAAACGAAAAAATGCCGGGCGAAATATCAATAAAACGAAAAAAATTCACACGAAATAACGACAATTTAAATGTATAAAATGTCGTCTTTTTGCGTGCCGGTTTTTCGTCTTTTCGTTATTTCGCCAGGCGTTTTGACTATGTCTCGTCTTTTCGCGTGGCGTTATTTCGCAGGGAAATAAAGAAAAGACGAGATGGCACATATCAGCCACCATACCAAACAGCTAACGCACCAGTAGACAATACCTTTAATGTATGAACTTATTATATGCCGACTGGTACCGTTTGCGACATGTGATTTGAATGTGTTTTTTTTAAATTTACAGTCGTTATTGACAAGATATTTGTCAAATTCAGAATGGAATTTGTTTTGATTTATTGATTGTTATTATTGAAATATTAAAGGTATTGTCTACTGGTGCGTTTGCTGTTTGGTTTAGTATATATCCGAATCATTAAGATCAAGGCTTCGCATGTTTTGAATTTGTCAAACTGTATGACAGATGCTTCATATTATTATTATATATATAATTTCAAAAAAGAAGGCCGGTTTGTGTCTCGTATATGTGTATGTATTAACTTTAATCAAATTAACCTCCAAAGAAGCGAATAGAAGTAACTTTCTAAAACAGATATTATTTTACTTGCTTAACATAAGCACAGCATCTGTGGGTGAGCATATACTTGCAACTCACGTAAATCACTCTAGTTTGAAATAAACTAGCTGCGCAAAAATAAATACTAGCTACAAAAAATTAAATACTAGCTACGCAAAATTAATTAAATACTAGCACGCAAAATTAAATACTAGCTATGTAAAATTAAATACTAGCTATGTAAAATTAAATACTAGCTATGCAAAATTAATTAAATATTAGCACGCAAAATTAAATACTAGCTATGTAAAATTAAATACTAGCTATGTAAAATTAAATACTAGCTACGCAAAATTAATCAAATACTAGCACGCAAAATTAAATACTAGCTATGTAAAATTAAATACTAGCTATGTAAAATTAAATACTAGCTACGCAAAATTAATTAAATACTAGCACGCAAAATTAAATACTAGCTATGTAAAATTAAATACTAGCTATGTAAAATTAAATACTAGCTACGCAAAATTAATGTAATACTAGCACGCAAAATTAAATACTAGCTATGTAAAATTAAATACTAGCTATGTAAAATTAAATACTAGCTACGCAAAATTAATTAAATACTAGCACGCAAAATTAAATACTAGCTATGTAAAACTAAATACAATCTATGCAAAATTAAATACTAGCTATGTAAAATTAAATACTAGCTATGTAAAATTAAATACTAGCTATGTAAAATTAAATACTAGCTATGTAAAATTAAATACTAGCTACGCAAAATTAATTAAATACTAGCACGCAAAATTAAATACTAGCTATGTAAAATTAAATACTAGCTATGTAAAATTAAATACTAGCTATGTAAAATTAAATACTAGCTACGCAAAATTAATTAAATACTAGCACGCAAAATTAAATACTAGCTATGTAAAATTAAATACTAGCTATGCAAAATTAAATACTAGCTACGCAAAATTAATTAAATACTAGCACGCAAAATTAAATACTAGCTATGTAAAATTAAATACTAGCTACGCAAAATTAATTAAATATTAGCACGCAAAATTAAATACTAGCTATGTAAAATTAAATACTAGCTATGTAAAATTAAATACTAGCTATGTAAAATTAAATACTAGCTACGCAAAATTAAATACTAGCTATGTAAAATTAAATACTAGCTACGCAAAATTAATTAAATACTAGCACGCAAAATTAAATACTAGCTATGTAAAATTAAATACTAGCTACGCAAAATCAATTAAATACTAGCACGCAAAATTAAATACTAGCTATGTAAAATTAAATACTAGCTATGTAAAATTAAATACTAGCTATGTAAAATTAAATACTAGCTACGCAAAATTAATTAAATACTAGCACGCAAAATTAAATACTAGCTATGTAAAATTAAATACTAGCTACGCAAAATTAATTAAATACTAGCACGCAAAATTAAATACTAGCTATGTAAAATTAAATACTAGCTACGCAAAATTAATTAAATACTAGCACGCAAAATTAAATACTAGCTATGTAAAATTAAATACTAGCTACGCAAAATTAATTAAATACTAGCACGCAAAATTAAATACTAGCTATGTAAAATTAATTAAATACTAGCACGCAAAATTAAATACTAGCTATGTAAAATTAAATACTAGCTACGCAAAATTAATTAAATACTAGCACGCAAAATTAAATACTAGCTATGTAAAATTAAATACTAGCTACGCAAAATTAATTAAATACTAGCACGCAAAATTAAATACTAGCTATGTAAAATTAAATACTAGCTATGTAAAATTAAATACTAGCTATGTAAAATTAAATACTAGCTACGCAAAATTAATTAAATACTAGCACGCAAAATTAAATACTAGCTATGTAAAATTAAATACTAGCTATGTAAAATTAAATACTAGCTATGTAAAATTAAATACTAGCTACGCAAAATTAAATACTAGCTATGTAAAATTAAATACTAGCTACGCAAAATTAAATACTAGCACGCAAAATTAAATACTAGCTATTTAAAATTAAATACTAGCTACGCAAAATTAATTAAATACTAGCACGCAAAATTAAATACTAGCTATGTAAAATTAAATACTAGCTACGCAAAATTAATTAAATACTAGCACGCACAATTAAATACTAGCTATGTAAAATTAAATACTAGCTATGTAAAATTAAATACTAGCTACGCAAAATTAAATACTAGCTATGTAAAATTAAATACTAGCTACGCAAAATTAATTAAATAGTAGCACGCAAATTTAAATACTAGCTATGTAAAATTAAATACTAGCTACGCAAAATTAATTAAATACTAGCACGCAAAATTAAATACTAGCTATGTAAAATTAAATACTAGCTATATAAAATTAAATACTAGCTATGTAAAATTAAATACTAGCTACGCAAAATTAATTAAATACTAGCACGCAAAATTAAATACTAGCTATGTAAAATTAAATACTAGCTACGCAAAATTAATTAAATACTAGCACGCAAAATTAAATACTAGCTATGTAAAATTAAATACTAGCTATGTTAAATTAAATACTAGCTACGCAAAATTAATTAAATACTAGCACGCAAAATTAAATACTAGCTATGTAAAATTAAATACTAGCTATGTAAAATTAAATACTAGCTATGTAAAATTAAATACTAGCTACGCAAAATTAATTAAATACTTGCACGCAAAATTAAATACTAGCTATGTAAAATTAAATACTAGCTATGTAAAATTAAATACTAGCTACGCAAAATTAATTAAATACTAGCACGCAAAATTAAATACTAGCTATGTAAAATTAAATACTAGCTATGTAAAATTAAATACTAGCTACGCAAAATTAATTAAATACTAGCACGCAAAATTAAATACTAGCTATGTAAAATTAAATACTAGCTATGTAAAATTAAATACTAGCTATGTAAAATTAAATACTAGCTACGCAAAATTAATTTAATACTAGCACGCAAAATTAAATACTAGCTATGTAAAATTAAATACTAGCTATGTAAAATTAAATACTAGCTACGCAAAATTAATTAAATACTAGCACGCAAAATTAAATACTAGCTATGTAAAATTAAATACTAGCTATGTAAAATTAAATACTAGCTATGTAAAATTAAATACTAGCTACGCAAAATTAAATACTAGCTATGTAAAATTAAATACTAGCTATGCAAAATTAAATACTAGCTATGTAAAATTAAATACTAGCTACGCAAAATTAAATTAAATACTGGCTATGTAAAATTAAATACTAGCTATGCAAAATTAAATTAAATACTGGCTATGCAAAACTTATACAATATTACCATACTATAACTTTTATTTTATTTTCGTCAAAACGCAAAGTCTATATCGTTAGCTTTACCAGTTAAAATCAACAACACACACACTTGATTGCAAATAAGCATATCTAGTTATCTGTATTTCGGATGCACATGTTTTAATAATATACTATATTAATCTAAAGGAAACACGAAACGGAGAATTTCCACTATATAATTTATATAATGCACAACTAATTCCATTTAATATTCCAGTGAAATACCAGGAGGTTTTGTAAACAAAAAGGTAGCAACTAGTTAGAGAAAGGACATATCGATTTTTAAATGTATACTTTAACGTAACGAGATCGCTAAATTGTAAATCCTAAGTTGGCTCACCTGCTTGAGCCAAACTTGAATTATAGCATTAATGAAACTTTGTAGAGATAACATCTGGTGTGTTATTCTTATTTTTTTCTAAGGGGAAGGTCTAATGTACCATTCGATTAAAAACAGCATACAGAGAAAATTCTCAATGTTCTGTTTCCTTTATTTTACACTCGATGTTAACTTGCAGTGTGCGCGTTTTCTCATGTTGAAACTCGATTATTCGATAGATCAAACCTAAGTACAAGCTATGCTATTGAACGTAAATAATACTCCCGGTGGTTCTAGGTAAATTGTAAGAACGAGCATCCTTATTTTAAATCATGGTGACTGTCTTAAAATGTGTTGCATTTAATTTCATTTCGGACAACTAAACATTGAAAACAAAAGACCAGAGATTGCTACACATTTTCAAGGAGGAAACCTTTCGAAACAATTTCTACTTTTCTGAAAAGTGAACTATCATGTTGTGGTAGATTTTCCCAGATCCAACTTCCGATACTATTTTCAAAACGAAGTCAATACTGATTCGTCCAATTGTAAATACTAATCGACATTATTCGCTAAGTATTGACTTGTATTTTCTAATGTTTAAGATTCTCATTTCCGTAATAGTAAATCAAACATTTGACACGTTACCAAAGACTCCAGTATTAAAAAAAAAACAAGTAATTGTTTGTTCAGTTTCTTTACAATGTTTCTATAAGTCAGCAGAAACTAAATAATTATCAAGCAATAAACAAACATAACAAGAAAAGCATAACGCATGCGTTATATGTAGACGATTTTTAATATGGGTTAGTGTTCAAGTCACATACCTGTAGTCGTCGATATGGAGATGACAGGAAGGTAACGTGAAGAATTAAAAGATACTGTATGAATACAGATAAGTTTATATTTGGTGTTAGGTATACATTATTAAACATGTTAAAGGGAACATATTCAAGCATTTTCAAATAAACGATTTACACCTGAGTTATTACAAAGGTGATTTCAGTGACCATGCGCCAAAAAGTCATATTTACTTAAAATTTACAATGATTATCATATGGGCCCTATTTGTGTTCATGTTTTAGTTGTATTCAGGCTCAAAACCGCTTCGGAGTTGCCGTTAAGGCAATCAAATTTGCATTGATCTTATAGAAAATATTTAATTTCTTTACTTCTTTAATTCATTATAATACTCAAATATAAATGGGTGCCGAAACGTCTAGAGTAATTAAATAGATCCCGAAATGGTTTGATGCTGAAACGTCTCGATGCCGATTGGTCTAGGTGTCGAAATGGTTTGGTGCCTAAACGTCCTGAATCGATCTTGATCACACAGACGCAAAAACTTGAGAATTGTCTGCATTTATTAATAACCATTTTTCATGTACTGATCATTGCAACCCTGCTTTAACTAGACTAATATACTATATACACAATAGTTTTCGTCTAGAAAACAAATACATTGCGTACCTTTTTAGAGTTATTGATCAAGATATGAACAAGTCAAGTAGTTTTGTTCAATTAATTACTAGAGTTATTAATCAAGATATAAAAGGTCAAGTAGTTATGTTCAATTAACATGATTAATTACAAGAGTTATTCATCAAGATATGAACAAATCAAGTAGTAGTGTTCAATTGATTACTAGAGTTATTAACCAAGATATGAAAAAATCAGGTAGTTATGTTCAATTAATTACTACGCTTTGAGAAAAAATGACGAAACAACAAAACAGCAGATAATATTCTTAAGTTTAAGTTTAATTAGCAGACAAGTGTAAGTCGTAATTCTCTGAATTATTACTATCAATCAATCATGTTGGATAAGCTTGACAATAGACGTAATGTAACCATTCGTTATATAGTTATGGCCATCGATCATGCCAGTTTGTTTAACGAATACGTTAACTATATTTGAATGACCTAGTTGCACATTATATTTTTTTTTTAGTTACAAACCAAAATAAGAAAAAAAAAGCTATATTTAATGACACTCAGTGAAAACATAACTATGTTTAAGGTTTGCCTGTAACACATGGACATAAACTGATTGAACCAGTTGTCTCAGATCAGATGTGCGTGTATACTTTTTACAAACTGCTTACACATGCCACTTTATTTGCAATATAACTCAATTAGTTTCAACTCAGTTTGAAAAAATAATTAAATACTATGACAACCCTAATTGCTAAAATCCGGCGCAGGGCATTTGTTTTGCAGTTTTATTTAAGATTTAAACAATATGAAAATGCCGTGAAACGAAAGCAAGTCCTTTATAAAAGACATTCGACGCCAGAAGTTCTAACGGCATGCGGTATTAAGTGTATATTGCATGGAACCGTTTGACAAAATCGGTACACCAACCGCGGACGATGATTAAATTGTTCATAGAAATTAATAAAACACTACTTAACCAAACAGTTCGAAGAATTTCCAAGATCCACGACCTCATGGAACTCGTTACATGGCATACGCGGCTTTTGATGAGGTGTTGCACCTTATATTACCTCTCATGAGCAGATTCAGTTAAAGAAGATATAGAAGTCGGACAGGAAATGTAACATTCAAGGACAACAATCAACCAAAAAAGCTTCAATAAAATCGTGTCTGCTACTCGTTCCTCTTGTGTGTGTTTGTTGCTTCTAATTTAAGGGATCGCCTTACAGTATTTATTGACAGTCACACTATTGTTTGCAGACGACTTCTGTGTGACAGCTGCAACACGAATACAACTTTAGCCGGTGATATGGGGACGTGAGAGGTATAGCAGCTTATATAATATTAGCTCTCGTAAACAGTGTCAATAAACCTGAGTTTGATATCTGCGTCTCTCTTGCTGTGTTTGTTGCTTCCAATGAATCCCATTTTTAGTATGTATTGGCATTCACACAAGCGTTTGTTTAGTGATGTGTGCCGACTAACAATTCGCCCAGACTACAAACGTGTTAATACATCCTGTTCCATTAGGATCAGCAATCCCAATCGTTGTGGCTTTAACGTAGATAGTGCTAGGGGTCGTTAGAGGTGCTGCGCTTTATTTTACTTTTCATGAACGACTCAATAAAGCAGAGTCTGCTACATTTGTCTGTTGTTTGTTTGCGTTGGTTAAAAGTGATGCAATTTTCAGAATTGGTGGAGGAAGACCTCCGGGCAATTTGCGTGCACCGGCAGGCACCTGGGCATAACCCCCGACGTTCCGCAAGCCAGCTGGACAGTGTATGCGATACAAAATAAATTTTCGGATTTGTATGATAACAAGAACAAAACAAAAAAATACAGAACGAAAACAAACAAACATATTTATTCACCAAGGTAAAGCACACTATACTATGGTGCCAATGACAATACATGACCTCTATTATTATTATTTATTATTATTATTTTGCTACTATGATTACACCAACCATACAGCGTGAGCTGGTCTCAATAGACAAATTGGATTTCGCAGTTTTGCTGCACACAACAGGATAATTACAGAACCAGACAGGAATAAAGATATTAAACTGACTCATGGGTGCTTTTAATAGGAATAGGAATGGGGAAAAATAAAAGTCGAATAGGAAATGTGGCACTGAATGACATCAGTGAATCAAAAGTACAATCACATTTGTGTGCGGGTGTGCCTGTTTATACGAGAGAGAATACATGAAACATCCAACCTGTCTTTAAAATGATATTGGCATAGCGTGATAACACACATTGATTACCGTGATATCAAGTTGTCATGGTGGGATTATATAGCGTTAGTGGGCGTAGCTAAGGCTTTTTGAAATATAAGTATAAAATCGAACAGGAAATGCAGCTTTCACAGAACACAGTAAACCCAAAAAATGCAAAAAGACAAACAAGAATGGCAATAGTAATAATAAAGACATATGACGTCACAAACACAAAATGGGTTGACAGTAGGGCTACCGCCTTGGAACGGTCAGTGGCAAAATTGCCGCTGGGGTTTCTAACCAGGTTCTAGGGTGCACCAAACCTCACACTTACCATACTGTCATCCCAATTAAACGGGACAGTGTAAATAAAGACAACCCCGCTATCTCTAACCAACACGACAGCATTAATAGGCAAAGTAAGTAAAACACAAAGATGCTCTTGTATATATAAAAACAAAAAAAACAATAGCATAGAAAGCCACGAAGAAGGTACTCGATGACTTGGCAGAAGCCAGAGCAACAGGAGAATAAACCATTGAGGGCACGACAAGACAAGACCGCAGACAAACATCAAACGTCACTGTCCTTTTGGGCTTTAGGTAAACGTCATTAAGTCGTTCTAAAAAGGTTAAAGCGTAGATAGCCCGTGATACATATTTTGAATATGACCTTGATGATTTTTCCTGAAGTTTCTTATTTGTACGGCCGGGCAATGTGTACACTGCTGTGTACTCTAAGTACATTTAGCTACGACCCTGGCCCTATTCGTAATTAAAACAGTTATTCTTAGTTAACCCTTAGAGCAATGTAACCATATAGTCTCGTTAGACAGTTTAAGAAAACTATCGACATCGTGTTATACATGCCTCGATACATATATATAGAGAAATAGTAACGGACGGACTTACGATCAGATGCATTAACAATATCCTCCAAAAGCGTGCGGATAATAACAGTAACGGATTATTGTTTTTTGTGCATTCCTCACCCAACAGGAGCAGTGCCAAGATGTATGAACTGCAGTCACGGCACGTGCCCGGGGCAAACCTCGTGCTAGAATGTCACAATAAAGAGTGTATATGCACAACACGTAGCTTCGGTCACTCTGCCCGCTTCTAATTCTTAGCAACGCTATGTGGATTCAGAACCAGGGCCTGAGAAAAATAGGACGTTTGAAATAGTCCCTCATGTTGAGTTGATTTTGGCGAGACTTTGAGCGATTCTATGAGACTTCCAAGAAACATATTTTCAAGATAATTTCATATTAATTTCTTATTTTTAACTCACAAGAAGGAGTATGTGACTTCAAAACGTTTAACAATTGACGTTTTACTTTTATTTACAATATGACTCACGCAAACTTTGATTTTATGAGCGTGACAAAAATAAATGCGTGAATAAATTGGGCAAATCGCTAGCAGGTATATACTTTAATTAGACTAATCTGCCCAGACCGATAACGGCAAGTAAGACATATGCATGATATGTTATTGGCAGGCCAAGACCAGTGCAACACGGTGATGATTACCCTGTGTTTAATAGTAGAACACATACACCTCTACACCTACCAAACAAACAACAACACATTTTACCATATTGATACAAATAAGTATAAAAGTCGAACAGGAAATGAAGCCTTCACAGAACACAGTAAACCCAAAAATACGCAAAAAGACACACATGAATGGCAATGTTAACAAAGAATATTTAGGCATATGACGTTATAAACACAAAAGGGTTGACAATAGGGATACGGCCTTGGAATGATCAGGGGCAAAAAAGGCCGCTGGGTGTTTAAACCAGGTTCTAGGGTGCACCAAACCTCACACTTACCCTCTGTCACATAAATAAAACGGGACAGTGTAAATAAAGAAATCCCCGCTATAAACTATTATTATATACCTAACAGTTATTTATATAAATTTATCAGTGAGCTAATTTTCATATCAGACTAAAATGATATCGTCATACCAGTGACGAGATCATTTTTCCTATATCGTCACACCAGTGACCGTGACGATATCACTTTGCCGGAACTATTTTCTTACCATTATATAGAAATTTAATATAATATTTCTTCCTTCCGTCTCAGTTCTGCCATTCTGTATCAGCATCCTATGAACACAAATAGGAACCCTTTGCAATTATGGAGTCTTATTAGAGATGCTCTGAAAAACCATAAAATGTTCTTATCAAAACTGATCTTCAAGTAGTACAAATCACAGATCAAATATTGATAAAAATTGCAAGATTCTATGAATGATGCATTGGTACATTCTATAGTCTGCCAATTCACATACTTGAACCGCACTGACACTGCCCATTCTGTCCACACTCAGCGGGTGACTGGCCTCCCCGCCTCAAGTCTGGCAGATATCAATTCGGCTCACTGCACATGCCGAACGAAAACAACATCACAGAATACTATAACAAACGTTGAACGATATCATTTTATAAAAGTATCTTACCCCTTTTCTCAGATTCTCATACATGACAATTTAAAGCGAACGATTACTGATGTGTGTTTCGCTGTGGAATAATTTCCAATGATGCCCTTAAGGCGTAAAACAAGCACAAGAACATTTACGAGCAATTTCCTCCATAAAACATAATTTCCGTCAGCTGGAACCAACACACGAGTTAATAGTTTGTAATTCATCGTTTTCATATGCTAAACACTTTCAGTTATATATAAATGCAGTGACAATTTCTTCTTAGTTTTCTGATAAATCCAACGTCCACGTATAACACACGATGTTGTTGTTTTTTTGACGTCAAATGCAAATGGCCAACTTTAGTTCTTACAGGTATTCCTACACTTCGGCTCCCGCGACGGAAAATTGCCATTTGCGGCATTCATTGAATTAAGTATCCATATAAATCACTGTTAGGTATATAATAAATGGAATAATCAATCTGTTTAGAGATATATGGAAAATATGTCACTCGAACACGTTGAAATTCGGTGAAAAAACTGGTTCTTCGAACTCGTTTTTTAACCGAATTACAACGTGTTCTCCTGACATGTTCATATCTCACTGAACATGTTGATTATTCTCTATTTCTCTAACCAGCAAGGCAGCATTGATAAGCATTATAAGTAAAACATAACAGATGCTCGTGAATATATAAATACCAAAAAAATCAATAGCCTAAAAAGCCACAAAGAAGGTACTCAATGACTTGGCAGAAGCCAGAGCAACAAGAGAATAAACCATTGTGGGCACAACAAGACAAGACTGCAGACAAACATCAAACAACACCGTCCTTTTGGGCTTTAGGTAGACGTCATCATAGTATAGCCCTGTTTCGCAAACAGTGGTTGAGTTATTTCCCATTACGAACTCTTCAGCGGAAAAAGAGAAGAAATATACCGACTTTTACTTCCGGTGAGCAAACGAGGAAGTAAAATGGAAAACGCAATTTCGTTATCGAACGTTCCAAAATCGACAGAAAAGAAGAGACATTATTGCTGTGTGTGCTCCAATTATGCTGGCAAGGTTGTAGAAGAACGTAATATTCGATTGCACCGATTTCCAGCAAGCCAGACATTAAGGCGTGTGTGGATTCGGCGAATAAAGTTGTGCTACGGCCAGTATGTCTACAGTGAAAATGATCGCCTTTGTTCTTACCACTTTCGTAATGGAGAAAAGGCGGGAAAGAATGAAGTTCCATCTGTTTTCCAGGGCAAATCATTCAATTCGTCAATGGTATATATCTTTATAGTTTATTTAATTTATTTTTCGTCAATGGTAAATATCTTTATAGTTTATTTAATTTATTTTTCAAAGATATAATTGACATCTTAATAGATGTAATTTTGTATAAAAAAAGTGGATGAGGTATTTTATTATAGCAAAAAAAATGTTTTTCCAATTTCCCCTACATATTCTGATATGTGTTGTACTTCTCTTTTGACAATTTATGACAGTAACTTTTGTTGGGACATTATTTTGATTAAAAAATGTGTTGTTATTCCTTTTCAGGTTGGAGATGATCATGAAGCTGCCATTTTACAACCAGAGACCAGTGCATCTCCAGACTTGACCACTGATCAGAGTATTTCAGAAGACGAAAATGTTTCTGACCCAGGTCCATCATTCAAACACACAGGACATTCTTCAATTCATACATCAGTCTTCCTTCATGACTATTGTAAACATGTCACACCAGAATACATTTCTGATGTGTTGAACAAATGTGATCAAACAGATATTGTAAATAGAATAGACATGACCACACAAACATCAAAGGTCTCTGTTGATGTAGGTACACAGACTGACTTTGTGTATATTTTTAAAGAAAACCCTGTGTTGGATACACCATCTATAAAAACAGATCTGACTATTGAAGATATCAGTGATTCTGACGAGAAAGTTATGTTTTATACGGGAATACCAAATAGTGGCACGTTTTATTCCTTGTTTGATGAAATGGATGACATATATGCTGAGAATGCCGAGGGAAACCGTGGTAGGCGTCGTACACTTAGGTTGATAGACGAATTTTTATGGTTATGATGCGTCTTCGCTTAGGATTACTTCTAGAAGATCTTGCCGGGCGCTTTAAAATATCTAAATCAACGTGCAGCAAAATTGTTTCAAGGTGGATCGACTATTTAGATGTGAAACTTAACTTCCTGCTTCATTGGCCAGAAAGAGAGGTTAATAATTTAACCATGCCAACACAGTTTAAAGTAAAATATCCAAATTGCCGTGTTATTATTGACTGCACAGAAGTATACACAGAAACACCACAATCTCTGTCAAATCGCTCTTTAATGTATTCTTCATACAAGTCCCACATGACATACAAGGCCCTAATTGGAATTAATCCGCGTGGTGTAATTACATTTGTGTCTGATCTTTGGGCCGGATGTATAAGTGATAAACAGTTAACCAAAAAAAGTGGAATTCTTGATCTCTGTGAAAAAGGGGATGCCATCATGGCTGATAAGGGATTTCTTATAAAAGACTTAACAACCCCTAGAGGAATTGAAGTGATTATCCCCCCTTTTAAAACTAAATATAGGCGTTTAACTAAGCGCGAGGTTGAAGAAACTCGTAGAATTGCAAATTTAAGAATACACATTGAACGAGCCATAGAACGCGTGAAAAACTTCAGAATTGTGCAAGGAAACATACCAATTACACTTGCTGGACAGGCATCGAAGATTTGGAAATTGTGCAGTAAATTTTCAAACTGTCAGCCACCTCTAGTGACTGATAGGTAACAATGCAGCAAACCAGTTTGGTAGCACTCTATGACATGAATAAAATATCAATTCAATTTTGTTGAATCGTTGTTGTGTATCAAAAGACCAGTATTTAATAAAAAAATATACACTTTCATCTTCATCTCATTTTCCTTGAGGTGGCTGTCCCAATTAAATGACATTATATGTGTTGAAAGGGATTTCATTTCTGAGTTTTTCAAAAATCATACTGAAAAGAAACCGGAAAATTGCTGTATACTCCAAATATTGTTAAACGATATATTTCATGCTGTCCAGAAAAAGTATTACATTCAGTACCTTTTTTTTACTTATAATTGTAAATTAGGCAGCACTTTCCCCCCGATTTACATGTGTGAAGAAAGCACTTCTTCGGTTTCTTTTCATCACCCTGGAATTTTCAAATGAACGCATGAACGGTCAAAATTATAAACATGAAGCCAGAATCTGAAATGATACTTTTTATTGTTAATACAATAAATGCCATATTTTAAAGCACAAAATTGCATATAAAAATTGTTGAGCAGATCCATATATATTGGTGTAATAACATTTCAACAGACATCATTTAAATAATTCCAACTTGATACATTTCACTGTTTTTCTTTAGTAAAATCACACCATGTGATCATCTTTTACATATCGATAAAGTGCAAATCGAAACACTCATAGAGGATCTTACATGAGTGACTGTATTATTGTCTTTAATAAACTCGTTGGATAAAAAATATAGGATACTCGGCGAGAAAATATAGGATACTCGGCTCTTGCCGAGTATCCTATATCTTTTATCCAACGAGTTTATTAAAGTCAATAATACTTTATTAAAGTCAATAATACACAGTCACGAATGTAAGATTCTGTTAATCACATAACACACCTACGACGTGATAGTTTCACATTAATGTCGTCAATTTTCCTTATATACGGCGGAAATTTGTAAAACAAATCGTGACGTTGTTATGTTGTTTACATGACGTCGCTATGTTACGCGGCTGTAAATGTGTTTGCCCTACAAATAATGCGATACCTTAAACCAAATTTTAACGTTACTAACATTCATTTTATGAAGTAGGATTTCAAATAATGATACATAATTAAGGCGTCTGAACGTACCGTATGATTTGCCATGAAAACAATTGGGATTAAATGTTTTACTGTATACAAACAGTGATTCGGTCCTCATTTGCATCTGTAATACACTAGTGTATTACGAGAAATAAGTCATGGCTTTATTGCACTCCCAGAAGCCATGTTATGTGATAAAAACATTTATGACATTGTTTTTCACGGAAAACGGTATTTCAATACGACTAGTTTGGAGATTTTGAATATATCTACAAATTTTCGACATATGTTTTTGTGAATTGTTCATGTTGTTGGAATTATTAGGATTGAATTAATTTTTCATTGTCTTTTTGCATTTGTAAAGAATGTGAAATCATTCACAAATGGAAAATAAAGACTTTTAAGTCATTCAATTTGTTTGTGATTTGACATTCTTAACACATGCATAAAGGCCAGAAAAATAAATGTTTTTTAATCCTATAATAAATTTTGAATGATATATTGTATAGTGCAGTCATTAGATCTTGCTCAAACCAAATTTTATTTTTCATAAAATTACGACATTTGTCTGTAATAAAACTTAACTGACAGTTTCTTTGTTTTCCTGGTTATGTATTGAATTATGTGGCAACTTGCATATGAACTTGCATAATTTTTAAATATTTAAATTAATAATAGTGCGATTCAGTATAATTTCAGTCCACGTTTAACACGCTCCGAAAACAGTTTAGGAATAATTGCTTTCAAGTAAAACGAGTTTAATTTCTGTACACAGTCTTCCCAGAATTCACTGTCAAATTGAATTCTTTCCACTGAAAATCCCTTCAGTGTCCACACAAAGAAATCGCAGTACTTTCGCTGACATATCGCCATTTGTCCCTGAATTTGGAAATGATAGGCATGTCTCCTCTTTAGTTTTTGTTTTCCGTCTTCGATAGTGCATGCAAATAAGGAGTCATTGCTGGCCTCCAATGGGGACTTGAATCGTCATGTAAATGGACATTTGATCTCGATCAAACCCTCACCACAACACTTACATGACACTAGTCCATCCGGACTTGCTCCAAGATGAGGATACTTTGCATTTACACATAACCCACCTCGTTACATTTGAAATTTTCATGTTTTTTTCTTTTGAATGTTCTCATATGTTCTGCGCGCTGCACGCTCGTGCGACCGTCCACACTTGGGCCATCATACTCCTTGTCATCATATTTCATGAGAGTTTTTACCAAACACTCTGGTGGTGTATCCTCTTTACGTTTGTAAATAGTTCCAAAATTTGATGCTGTTAGACGGCCTACTCTAGCTATGTGCCAGTCACTGTTGTTTGACTGGCCTCGCGATTCTCTTTCTATTGTTTCACAATCAGAAGTATTTACTTTCAAGCTACTAAAATAACTGGTAGAATTAGATACACATGTTGCATCACTCAAATATACATTGTCTCTGTACACATATTCTACATTATGTAATTTGGGGATTTCTTCTTTCTGTGTTTCTTGCTGGGGCGTTGGCAAAGAGAATTTGTTCGCATATAGCCATGCAGCATGTTTATTAACAGAAATAAGCTTTTCACTGAATCTTTTTAAATCTACAGCTTTGAAATCTCTTTTCGGCATAATCTTTTGTTTAACTGATTCACGTGAGGTGTCATTAAATTTGTGTTTTTTGAATGCTAATTCCTGCTTTTTTTTTGGACTCAGTTTCCTTTTTCGCGATGGTTTTATCCACCAGCATTCTGTGGAGGTTGAAGAATTTAATCCATCTCTTTTCTTCTCCGATAAGTCGACCAGTCCATAGAGAATCCCAGCTATGTGGCTGCATGATTCACCTTCCCTGAAAGTATATTTATGTAAACATTAAAACAAAAATATGCCCATTTTGTCACACATGCCTGCTTAGTCATAGCTGACATTCACTTTAAAATATTTGAATAAAAAACAACTAAATTACTTAGCTGTGAACCAAATGCTACAACGTTTATAATATCCTTGTGTGAGGCTTATGATTATTTAGTTTAAACATATTTATTTAACATCGATTGCGGAACAAGTACTTGCAACTTAGATTAATCACTCTCGATGGATTCCTGGGTAGAACCAGTACTAAGCAATGTGGATTAATTATCTTGCTCAAGGATAAATAACGTGGCCACGGCGAGGATCGAACCCACGACCTCTCGATCTGGAGTTCGACGCTCTACCACTAGACCACACACTCCAGGTTTATGATTACGAAAGATTGCGTGGCATTTTACGTCCCATTTAACACCAGTCATACACAGATGGGGTCCTCGGTTTATAGCCTCATGCAGAATACTTTGGTGTGCTGGAGACCACTGGTTTACTTTAAAGTCGAGTGTTACAAAATTTTATTTGGAGTTTGGTAACTTATAATATGTATATTCATTGTCAAGTATTGACCGCCGTTGAACATAATAGACAACAGAACAAGCCAGACTGAAATATTTTTTATTTAAATTTAAAAAGTAATATGTCTTACCCTGCATTACAATTACAACCAGCTGATTGGATTTGTCCTGACATCTTTCACATGCAAAGCCATACATCATAGTCAGGCTTTTGGTTTTCGTTCTGTGTAGAGATGGAGGGCATTACTTTACATTTAACAAAACAGTGACTACAATTGCCTGTAATTTGATGATATTGTAAGCTGTGAACATGTCCATCCTTGAAAAACACCTTTGCTTTCAATGCCCTGTTGGCTTTCATTTGGTCATGGTCAAATGTTCTCTGCGTGTTCAGCACCAAATAATTGTACAAGTCCTTTTCATTTATGGACGGAATATCGTCGACAGAACTACTCCAGTTACTTTTCAATAACATGGGGTCCGGTAAATCCTCTCCAAACGGTGTAATCAATTTTTCATGTTTGCGTCGATTGGCAATTTCTTCGTCGTTTTGAGCTATTTCTTTCAACGGTTTAACCCCGATCTGTAAAGCTCCCTACGCTCGTTGAATCAGTTCGGATTTATTTCCCGATACGAACTCCCCATGATCTCTTAAAAAACGCCTAAGGTCACGTACTTTACATTTATCTGGGTCAAACGCATCAGTAGATCCTTTGTCAGCCATTTTTAATAGAAAACTACCTCACAGGAAGTGATCGGAAATCGATTTTCGAAGGGAGTGAACTCGTGATAAGGGAAATAACAGCATATGATCAACTCGGCTATACACCGCCTGTCCGGTCATTGCACAATTAAAGAGGAAAGGATAGTGGCGAACTTTAAATGCGTCCACCACCAAGCATGCAGTGCGTTGCAAAATGATAGGGGCATAACCCCTTTTGATAAACCTTTTAACAAGTTTAACAAAGATAGTGTGAAAGTGATTATGACCAAGGATCTAACAAAGTTAGATAAATCACATCACCATAGAAGACAGCTTGTGATAGTCCTTGTCGCAGATGAGTTATTAAATTACTTTTATATTTGGAAAGAAGATCAGGGTTACGATAATGCAATTTTGCAAAGGTTTTACGAAGTTTAAGGTACAACGGTAGCCCTGCTGTAGTACGCTTTTTAGTTATACACATATTACGAATATTTAAGTCCTCAACTCAAGTACAAGCTCTAGACAGACACATAGACCCCATAAGAAGTTTCTCGGGGAATATCCCCATCTAAATGGGGATAATAAAAAATATTAAAATTAAAATCATCTCTATTGTCATAGATTATACTAATTATTTCAACATTTTCAATGGAGAGATGTAAATCGAGAAAAGCAGCGTTAATATCAGAAATATTAACTTTGTTATGTTGAAGTTCTTTAGGATATATATTATTAACCATAGTAGAAAGGAAAGGTTGTCAATGTTCAATAGGTCATCCAGATATCGAGAGGTGTCATTAAAGGCTTCAATAACATCTGACTGGGTATCTGGTGAAAGACTCAACAAGAAATCTCTTTCATAGCAATATAAATACAAATCTCCGACAAGGCGTGCACAGTTCGTACACATAGGGATACCGACAATTTGTCTATAAACGGTAGTTCCATACCTGACGAAAATATTATCTGATAGAAAAATAAGTGATTCACAAACTTCATGGCAAGTCCATATAGTGTAATTGTCCAAACTGCCGTTAGTAAAACACGCTTTAATATATTCTTACAGGCCAAAAATGTAGTATTTTCCCAAGCAAAAGTTTTTTTGAATTTGGTAAAGTTTTATATAATGTAGAACATTCTTAAGTACTTATAGTTGAAGCTCGACGTTTATTGCAAATTTTACCAAGAACGTCACCTGCATTTTTAACAGACCAAAATAAATCGATCATAGAGTTTTCATAAGCTTTAGCACAATATTGTTTAACGTGATCTTTAATGACAGTAAGATAAGATGATAAATGTTTGGAGATACTTGTAGTGGTGCAAGAACTAAAATTGGGAAAAATGGCTTTATATGGCTGTTTGCGTAATGTGGGAATCCAGTACATCGTTGGAAGTCAGTTTTGCTTTTCGTCTATTCCAGTCTTGAAAATATTTCACTGAGTGATATGCGTCGAAACAACATTATCTTCAGTAGATTGCACTGGAGTATACGAATTAGTACTCCCGACTTCCTGAGATAAAACATTGATGTAATGGAGGCGTCAAACAATAATTATATGTTTAGCTGCTTTATCAGCAGGAACTAAAACAAACTTATGAAATTCCTGGATTCCCGATTTTAAATTACGAAATGAAAACCTTCGTCTTTGGGGAAGTAGGGAGGGGTTAGACGTATAGAAGTTTATAGATGTTAAAAATAGTCTTTTTCCAAGTACAAAGGAAGTTAGGGTCAGCATGTTATCTACGACACAATCTAATACTAAAATTGTCAATGGATTGGGCAATCTGACCATAGCATGCATTAAAATCAATCACAGAAGGCAATCTATACTTCGGACCTTTAGCAAACAAATGCCGAATATGTTTATCTACAATATCAAAATTACTAGTAATGACATGACCTGCCGGAGCATAGCAAAATTTAGATGTTCTGCACACTCGCATTCCTTAGGAGATTTATTTATTATATCAAGGTCAGACACAAAATAAGTTTTAATTTAGTATAAATTTCATGAAAAAAATATTTTAGTTCATGCTGATAAAGCAGCTAATAATGTAATTATTAACTGTAACTAGGAAGCACCAATTTGTATATGCTCGTTAAATCTAGTTAAATCTAGTTAAATCTAGTGAGGATGATGTTGTTTCTAAGCATTTAACTCAGTGCACCATTAGCAACGATGGGGACAAAAAGCAAAACCAACGTCCAATTATGTACTGTATTTTCAAATTACGCAATAATCTGTTTTGGCGCCATTTACCTACATTTCATATAGGAGCATCCTGTTAACCACAACAGCAACTCGGCGATATTACTTGATCTTTTTTTAATTGTGTGTCCATTTGAACAATTAAGTTACGTAGTTGATGATCAAAATATCAAAATGTATATTCGTTTATTGTTGGGTTCATTTATTTGACAAAATGAAAGTGTCCGACTGTACCATCCCCCTGGTAAAATAATGGATGGTATAATCGGACACCGTAATACGCTCAATTCAAACTAATAATTTCAAATGAAACATATGTGGATTTAGGCAAGGGCCTTAAGTTAGATGTATATTTTTTACGTAAGCGCATTCCAAAACAATCAACATTAATTTCATTTGAAACCATCGCCAGACATCTAGCCCCAGGAAAATGAAGGTAAATGATGGGTTGGGGTGTGTTTTCTATGTTTGTATATGTGTACTTAAATAGTAATTGTGTATGGCTCCAAATAGGTTTGTTACCTAGTGTAGTGATTTTTTTTAAAAAAAAAACTTTTACAGTTTTCGAACATTCGCAGATGTCCGAATGTACCATCATGGGTGTCCGAATGTACCGGTAAGAGTCCGACTGTACCAGAGATGTGATGACAAAAACATACAAATGGTTTAATAAGTGTTAAATGGAATGATTAATTATATTTTCATTTGAAAACGTTCCGCGTCTGACCCTTTATTACGCAATTACACTCAATTGATATGAAAACGCAACACGGGCATTTACGCTATATATTGTATGTACAATATGCTGCTTTTAATCGAATGGTACATGGCTACGTAAGACCTTTCCTTTTGGAAAAAATACTAAAACAACAAATAATACAGCAAATAGTATTCCTTCAATGTTTCATTATTCACAGAGTACGCGTTTGGCTCAATCATGTGAGCAAACTTAGGATGCAACATTTTGCAAACTATTTACGTTAAATACAGTACTGAACTAGCTCAATTTTTCAAAGAGCTACTTCAACATTTATGAAGTTCTTGTTACAAAGTGTAGTGTGATTAAAACGTCTACAACATCACAGTTGTGTCCTTTACCTAGTTAACTGCAACTTTCTTTTTGTGTGCAGTATATACAATATATAGCGGAAATTCCCGTGTTGCGTTTTCATATCACTTGCATGAGTGTATTTCATAAAGCTTCCGGAGCACAGATATGTGTCAAAACAAGTGTCTGAATACGAAGGTGTCCGAACGTACCGGGTTTGACCCTATACACATGTTACATACAATAATAAAAGGATTGGAACAAAATAAAAAATACAGTTTATAGAGCACATTTCCAAGTCAAGTCTGGGGATTAATTTAGTTTGGTGAATTTCAGATTCAAGAGACGTTCTTGATCAAATTGGCAAAAACCGTCATGTTTCATCTGTGAGTACTTATAACATTTCCACACTAAGTATGACTTTAGCGTACTAGGCAGATACTAGGCAGATAACATGTTTTTTAAAGAACTGCATATTCTACAGCTTTTAGTGGATTGGAGGACTTTAACATGTTTAACATGCGTACCATTTGTATAAATAAAACACTATTTCATCGGGGCTGCCGTTACGATGGGCATCGAAAAACCTTTGCGAAACCGTGTATCGTCAAAGGCGTTTAAGAGCTTTTCGTCGACACAGACTATCGCAACCTGACTTTTATGGTGTGCTTTGCAAACTTCTTCTTCATGTTCATGTTCATGATCAAGTTCATACAATCTTTATCAAACTTGTTGGCATAGTTATCAAAAGAGTTTGGGACATCATTTATAAACAAATTGCATGTTTAGTTGTAATTTATTCTTCGTCACTATGCTTTCCTTTTTGATTGTGTGATGACACGTCAAACCGAGGACACTATGATGACGTCTACCTAAATAATGAAAATGAAGTTGAATACCTGTCTTAAATATGTTCTTGGCATGCCATTAACTAATTATTTATACAGTAATCCGGTAATTACTATAACTGTAATTGTGCCAATACATTAACTATTGTGTTTGCTGTATTCCACGGCTGCTAATCGTAATAACTGGACCTATCTGCGTTTGGAGGTACATGTATATGGAAAATACGCCAACGCCACTTCCGAGCTAGTTCCAACGCCAAAAGTAAAGGTAAACAAGGTCGGTATGGTTTACTATTTCTTCGCTATCTTTTTGATCTGCCTTAATATGAAAAATCCGGGAATGCAGTTCCGTGTGGTTATGGTTAGGCTTCGTAAACGGCAAAATATGTTCTCGAAAGATATCGACTTTGACACCATGGACTTTCAGCTATTTTGATCATTGCAGTTTTTTCTCTCAACTTTATCGTCGCCACCGAGATTGTTTTCTTATTTGTGTTTGCTTTACGCTATATATCGACATGAACACATCAACTATCAATCATTTGGTGTACGTATACTGCCTTTAGACAAAAGAACATCACGGAAATCGTTTCAGGGGGAGAAATATACCATATGGATATCTCCAATGGAACAGAGATAGTTCAAATACTATGGAGATAGAACCAATGCCAACTTTTAAGAATGTCAGTTCTTACATTTCATACGACATTTCTCTTGTTTAAAACACCATTTACATTCCAAAATCATGTGTGCATTAACTAAATCGTTACTGGATGGCTAAAGGAAGCCATGTGTTTGGTGTTCTATTATTTTTCAATAAACAAGCGAAATAATTGTTACATACATCGATTTTGTTTAGTGTTGAAGTTGTCAAAGATGTTATTGAAATCAATATATATATCAAACATATTTAGAATCTGAACAAAACACTACACAAACAAAAAATCTGTGTGTTTTTTTTCAGAAAAATAATCAAGGAGGACGATTCGTTTCATTTAAACGATCTCATTAAAACGTCATGCTTTACAGCAATTGGCGCTTTTTCTGATGTATATATATATGTTTTATTCAAAATTCCAGTAGGCCTTAAGGCCTGTGAGGATACAAATAGTTAACACAATACAATGACAGGTAATACGAAATGAAGCAACATAAACACATGTACATATGGAGAAGATGGTATATATATTTTCATATCATTTGATATAGGTAGAATAATTAAATCATCTATTTTATACAAACAGTCTTTCACTATGTAATACAAAATATGAGTAAGCCCACGTGAGATTTAAAATCACATTCCAGATGTGAGCTAATTTAATCCATATCTCTAGTAATCTTTATTTCTCTAACCTTCTCTCGGTTTAACTTTATTAAAGTACGTGAATTATCTGGGCATGATTTGCTTAAAATTTCTCAGAAATATTAAATGCAATCAAGAACATACTTAATCAAGTTACAGCACATGCTGCCTGCGACGTGTTTGCAATAATGCCAACAGCTATCAATCGATAAAAACGTTAGAATTTGCAACAGAAATAGATTCAGTGGCTGACCAAAAAGTGTAGCATTCACAGAACGCTATCATCCAACACACGCAATTTATATGTGTGCAATAGTGATACTGAGAATCAGTTTCCCAACCTAACTTGGTCATTGAAAACGCAAAAGCATGTTTATTTACTGCTAACATAATAATTGATAGATAAGCTGCGGATCATGCTATAACATGTTTCCCTTGAATGTCATTGCTGTATTGAATATTATATTTATATAATACTTTGTAACTCAAATTTATAAAGAAAAATAAACAAGTAAACAATTGACCTATATTAAACACAACACCTTGCTGATAGTTCTTTATTGTTTTCAGAACTTAAAAGGACAACAAGCAAAATTGTACGCAAGCGTAAAATAGCTGCCGAGAGGAAATAGCATATATCTGGGTAGGGACTGGACACGAAGTTTAACATAAAAACATATCAAGTCACGGGTGTTAAAACAATATTGAAAAAAATGATGTTGACGTAAACACACCACGACCGTTTTTTTCTAACCAGACACATTTTCCCCGAGTTTTACCATCAGTTGTTCCTACCAAACATTTTGAATCAAGGTTGGCGACCTCGCTTCTCTATGTTCAAATACCGTGATTTGCCTTACATACTGATTACAATTCAATTTTGGAGCACGACGTGCTAGAAGTACACATCAGCACAGAAATACAGGTGTTCACATGTAAGGGATGCGTGTGCGTTAGCATGAGCATTACAACAGACGTCCCAATGCTACCATGTGTAATTATAAGATTGTGTTATCAAAGTGAAAAACTCAAAGAAACTGTTCATTGCTACCTTACCATTTCATTGGCAATTATGAAAACCAATGCTAGCATGTGTAATTATAAGACTGTGTTATCAAAGTGAAAAAATCAAAGAAACTGTTCATTGCTACCTTACCATTTCATTGGCAATTATGAAAACCATATAGGCAGCGAATAAACCCATCGACTAGTGTATAACACGGCGGTATTTACGAGAATACCGCATTATAAATGGGTATTATTCCATAAAAAGGTATAATTCCATTAAAATACAGATTTGCACTTATTCCATTCCAATACTTGCGTTTCATTCAGTTTCATTATGCTCCGTAAAAAATCCCGGACGTGAAGATCCCGGAAATATTGCCGCAGTCTGCACTTTAGTAGACTGCTCTACGAAAACGTCATTTGAGGCAATAAAACGGCAAGCTTTGAACATTGAAAAATATGTGTTTAAACCATTCAAGTTTTTTAGACGGGTTCCCTAGGAATTGAAGTTGTAATGCATGATTATTGTCGGCTACATGATTCACAGTCTGTTAACCATAGATATATTCTAAAGCTATATAAGAATCAGCTGCCTTCGGCAGCTGAATAACAACTAAACACTCATAATGAAAAACTGCTTATATGTTTTAAAATGTTTGCGTCAAACACACGTGTATAGGTTGGAGCCTTATCATCTCAAACAAAGTTTTATAAAATCATTTTTTCATTCAATAGTATGATTGTGCAATCATAGTTTAAATTTAGACATGTTCTATCCTCTAATCCCCCGGCGCTCCCCGCACACCTCACCCATATACATACATTTATATTAGTTAATTTCAAAGGATTGTCTGTGCAGCAGATGATATTTTCAAGTAGTTAGAAATATCACGTGATCATATGTATCACGCGGTAGCTATTCATACAAGAGTTCAAGTTGAGGATTATTGAGATAATCATGCATTTCGTTGAAATATGTTTGGCTGTAAACAGTACACAATGGTCAATGTAATGTCATTCGAGTTTTGGTTTACAAGTACATGTAGGACACATCGCTGTTCAAAAGCACTTAATTGGGAAAGAACAATAGTGAGCCCAACCCGCCCTCCCAAACGAATATATATTGTATGGGATTAATGGCTGGTAAGAACATGATTATACTTATTTCTATATTCAACTGGTATTCCTTTATAAAAACCAAATCCCCTTTAGGCTCAACTCATCATATTAACTAGGTTTATGTAGTTAATATATGTGTTGGTAAACATACATACATTTGTTAAATGGTTCCAAAGAGCAAACATCGTTTGAGTGATTAATTTGTCTGTCTCCAAACTAAGGAGGCATGGATCATACAAATACAGATGTTTTAAACAAGTCAATTAAATAACATTGTTAGGTTCATAATTATGATTTATTCGCAGACGGGGCATATTCTGTCTATCCGCAAGTATGTTAAAGAACCAGAAACATCCATTCAATAATATACACATGTTCCATGTATTTCCATATAATATTATATATTCTTGACTTTTATTACTTATTCATAATTTAATATTTTTAGAGTGACAGAAAATTTGAACGAGAAATATAACAGAAGAAGTAAACACAAAAACATTGGGAAACAATCTGCTCAACATGACTGCTATATTGGTGTTGCGTTTTATTTAGATCAACTGATACTATACTTATAAATTAAAATTAATAAGCTTTATTTTATTTTATGTATTGACGTTTCATTTTCCCCGTTGTTATCATATTTTTTTTATTCAATTTGACATACTAGTGGATATTTGTCCCTTATAAGTGACATATTAAGTATTTGGTATGCAAGTGGCTTATAAGTTAGTTATATGACTTACATCTCATTTGCATTTAAAATCAATATAAGTTACTTATATGTTACTGGCCAATGTCAAGTATAGGCGACTTATATGTCACTTATAACCCGAACTTATAAGTGACTTATATTTATTTTCTGTAAGGGTTGCTAACTTTCTCGAAGAATGAAGACATCTTGTAGACATATTTGTACATCTCTCGACCCACAAGTCTTAAAATGTGTGTTTGGAATATTTGATAGGACTTGAGCGAGGTTTGGTGTACTCTGTATTCTAGTTTAAAGCCCAGGCGGCAATTTTGGAACAGACCGTTCCAAGGAGGTAGCTCTATTATCCGTCCGTTTATGGTTTTAATGTCACTTATAATCCTTCTTTTTTATCAACATTGTAATTTTTGTTTGTTGTAATGCGTGTAGTGGTGACGCATATGTTGTTTTTGTGTGTTTGCTATTGGTTGGTTGCATTCTGTGAATGCAACGTTAACTGTTTATTTGATATTTGTAATAACTGACTAGTTTTACCATATTATAAAAGTATGTATATTGTAACGTATATTTTTCTCTCTTAAGTTTAAACTAAACCGAGATGTTCCTCAATATATGTTTTAACATGCATACATACTTGCTGCCAGTTCTTGTTATATAACAACTATTACGTTAGTGACATGCCGTACAATAGTGCCAGTAACCATGGTAGCCGATACCATGTTAGTGACACATGTTTGCACCATTTGAAATTACTTTAAGATGCTATGGTTTCATTTCAGATATGTATAGAATGTTCCTTGTTACGCACTTAACTAAAGGACAATATTACATTGTGTTACCTTGACAATAGGCAATCGGAACAGGTTTATTTAAAAGAAGAAACCATCAGGTCTTTAAGTTTTGGAAGAACAAAAACGATACCTCGTTGAGAAATATATATGTACGCGTATGTGAGGTAATGAGTAATCTTACTACAGTATTTAATACTACAGGTAACCATGGGAAGAGTACGAATTTTATTGATTAATTGTATATACGATCACAATATGCACGTTTGCTTTGCATTAAAACCTAAAATCAGTGGTATTACACTTGTGAAGTTTAAATGTGTGTATATCTTCTCCAGATATTAATTGGACAGTATAACTCATATTGAAGACAAAGTGATGAGGTTCAGTGAACTTGACTTTTCACATAAAGAATCCAAAAATGAATAGGGAGCAACTGATAATGTGTATATAGATGCACGAGTCTGGGTATAAGCCTTCATAAGTTCTAAATCGGTAACCAAAATGTAGGCCAGCAGACAATGCCAGGTATACAACGTTCCATTTCATATGCGTATTCATATATGCGGAATAGAACCCCAGTGTGTTTTTTTAATAAAAATAATCAGATGACGGTACTTAGAAACAAGCGCCTATGGTTTAAATGTGTAAATGTGGTCGGACCCGGATCGAGTACCGATTTAAAAATCGAGGGCCGATCCCTTTACGGGGGCCGACTTATTTTGCTTTTTTCCTTAACGGGGGCCGATTTAATATCAACATAATTTCGTTTCGTTATTATTGACGACATGTTAACACGGCATTTTTTCCCGCGCCAAGAGAAATATTATATAATAAAGAAAGAATTAATGGTGTTTTGCGCGCGTCGACACATAAGTAGGTCATATTTTGCGATAAAACCGATGAAAATGAATGGTCAATTATTAAAAAATATTATTAAAATATATAGGTAAAACTATTTACAAAATCGTTTTTCCTAACTCTTTTTTCTCATGTGTATTTAAAATACCCGTAACTGAAAATGCGTAAGATGAATGAGGAGTTGGTAACTCATAATTAGACGCTTCGCAACTATAACAAAAGGCTGATGTTTTACCTGGCCCGTTAAGTCGTTTTTTAGTTATAGAGTTCGGAATCGCAACATATGTAAACTATATAAATAACTGATCATTAATAGGCCTAGAAACAGTGTACATTTGTTGAAACATTTGCATGTTGTTGCCAACCCGGAGAGAGAACTAGTAGGACCGGAATCTAGGAAGTTGGGAAACGTGCCGCTACTCTTACTATAAAATAGTTTCAAATGGTGGAAGATATATTTGGATATATGAGCTTATAGTCAAACATATATTTAACCGATACACGAGGAAGATTGGTGAAAGTGTTTGTTTGTGTGTGGGGTTGGAGTGGGGAAGAGGGTATGTGCGGCACTTTCATAGCAACATAGCGAAAATCATAACAATTTACCGCTTCTGGTTCTGGTGCTAACAATTAACCAGTTAACCATTTCAAGCTTATAAATCAAAACGCCATTTGAGAGATATAAAAAGGCTTGATTTGATTTAACATTACGCATGTATTTTGAAAATGTCTCTCCGATACCGGTTCGGTTCTGGCGCAACAACGCTCTATTATGAACATGTTGAGGGCCTGGGATATGTTTTGCATTTTTATCTTCACATTTATGATACATTCTTATCTTAATTTCGAAGTGTGACATGTTCATAAATCCTGGGATCAAAGCATTTATTGTATCGTACGTACGTGGCTCTTGGATGTTTTCAAACAGGATTCCCAGAGCGAATACTTGGTGTATGGTCTCATTTAAACTATGGATCAATCAGTATCAGAGAGAAATCTGGTTAAAAACATGTCCGGTATATGTCGTTATTGATCACGTGACCTCCTACCATGTTTTAATCTTTTATTTTTACTTTGGAGACTTTCTATATGCAAACTTGATTTATCCATTTACGAGGGGCAGTCAAAATCAGTTCCCGGATTTTCGCAATTGAACACTTATTCATCCAGGAATTGTTTTGAAATTTTCAGGAAATATACGTTGTGTTATTTGTGGAAAATTGATGATTTTTTTTAAAAACAGTTCTCAAGTTATACGTTACTATGAATGAATGAAATGAATGAATGAATGAAAGTCTTTATTTACAGAGGGTAACCCAATTAGTATAAACTAATCTTCCTTGGGGCCCTCTAAAGCAATATTTACATACATACAAATACATAATTATATAGCAATATAACAATCAGCATAACAAATTCAAAGTTAGCATTATTCATAAACATGATCAACATGATAACAATGTTACACAACAACATAATACATACATATGGCGGCAGAGGTTTAACTTACAGACTTACATATGGCCATATTTACAATTTTAGCTTTATGACTGTTGATTCGAATTTATCCACTTAGTATAATTTACTGTGAAACTTTTAATACTTTCGCTCTGTCTTATTTCATTTGGAATGTTATTCCATACTTTTACCCCAGAGTAAGACATACTCCCTTTAAAAAGTTCTATATTTGGTACTATAGCAACAAATAAACGCGCGCACGGAGCAATTGCGAAATATGATATTTTCTTTTTCAACAATATCTTTCCACACTTGGTAGTTATCTTAACATAAACGTATCTTGACGTGACGTCACTGACGACTTTTTACTACGTCATATCCTTATTTCAACGCTATGTTTTGCAGTACAAATTTTTTATGCAAAACAAAAGTGCAAGCAGGTGCTCATGAAATTCCAGTTGATCAAAAACTCGACGAACGATAGAACGGAGCAATGGGCTGTAATTAAATAGTGTGCAGGTCTTGCATTGGGGGTATAGAATCATTGGAAATAAAGAAGCATTTTTTTTCCAGCTGATGTATTGAGTGTCCATGCTTTTACATTCATGCAGCGTGCTTTGGTGCATTTTTCAATGCAACCCCTCTGGAAATAAATAAATAAATAAAAATAAAATACAAAATACCCGAATGAATTGTGTTTTTGAGACAATAAACTGAGGTGTAAATATTTGCTATATTTTGTGGTAGGGACAAAAGTAATCATAAAATATTAAGTTAACTTTACAAAGTTTGGCACTTCTAGGGATACTATAACATTATGTAAATATTGGTGCAAACAAAACAAATCACAGTTATAATTTCAGAATGTGTTCTATGGTACCTAAAACGGGAAATCTAAATCAGAATAATTATATAGACATTTTGCTTTTGTTTTAAATGTACACGTTTAACCCAAGTGATATACCCCAAAACCAATTGTACACGTGAAAGTTTCTGAATCGCGGGAAGCAAAAGACAAAATATTGCAGCACCATCGTGTTTGACTGGCATAATTATGGAAGCGTAACAGTGGCAGACTATAAAACGGTTAGCGTTATTCACACAAAATGACCGGACACTGATATTGAAAATCTCATAATGCATAGGGCCGGGGACATGCTGATGACCGTAGTATTTTAGGGTTCGAACGCATCGACCACGCCCCATACAACCCGGACCTCGCTCAAAATGGACTTCGCTGTTTTCCCGCGGTTGAAATGCGATCTTCGCGGTCGTTAGCAACACTTCAAGACCTTCAGCTTGCGTTTCGAAGTACAGATTCTACGTATGAACAAACTTGTTGGAAAAGTAGCATTCAAGGACGACAGTCAACAACAAACACAGAGAAACAAAAAACAACTATAAAAATGATTAAAAGGCAATATATGACATCACAAACACAAAAGAGTTGACAATAGGGCTTTGTACGCTTTGGGGGTTTTAAAACAGGTTCTATGTGCACCAAACCTCAATCTCATTAAAATCGAACACTTTATCACGCAACGATACTCTACACTACAAGGATCTGACAACTCTCCATCGTAGGTCATGTCAGACTGACCTCATGATTAGCCAATCAGATTTCAGCCGACGAAGTTGACCTGTATAGACTGCTTCACTGCGCATGTCGCGTTTCTGTAAAACGCTGTGGAGCAGTCTACGCTCGGTATTGAAAGGGACAATGTCCACAAGAACCTGGGACCTGACAATGTTTCAAATGAATTTGTTATATATGGCCAAGACATTCGTACTCCTTACTTATTAAAACTTTTTAATAATTCTTTGACATGCGTTATTTCCCAGATATTTGGAGCGAAGGATATGTAATACCAATTCATAAGAAGGGTGGCCTAGAAGATGTTAACAATTTTAGAGGGATCACCCTACCTATTACTATTGGAAAACTATTTACTCGCCTAATAAATACTCGACTATTAAAACGGGCTAAAGAATACTATGTATACATTGAAACACAAGCGGGCTTTAGGGCCAACATGGGTACGAATGATAACATGTTTGTATTACATGGGATTATTTCTCATTTTATTAATAAGAAAGAAAAGCTATTCTGCGCGTTCGTTGATTTTTTCAAAGCCTTCGACTATTTAGTTCACCAAAATATATGGACACAGGAAAACTAGGTATAAGGTGTAAGATATATAACATTATCAAATCTGTGTACGACGACTCAGTCAAATCTAGGGTAAAAAATCGAAAATGCAGTTGGGAAAAACAGTTTTGAATGTTTAGAAACCTATCTGTTTAGTACATATATAAAGCTTACCAGCTTAAAAATGGGTCCATGGTCGTGAAAAGAATTTAATATAATGTTAATAGTACCATTATGTATAACATTGCGAATCTTTGTATTAAGATATTTTGTTGAATGCATTATATTGCATGTATCATTTACGTTAATGATTGACATAATGTGAAAGTATTAATTATTTTATTATTATTATTATTATTTTTGTTTTATTTATTATTAGTAGAAGTATTAGTATTATTAGTATTACTAATATAACCTTATGCAACTTTATATTCAAAGTGTTAATATTTAAAATATAGATAAGATACCTGCCATATGACTTTATTGTGAAATGTTTGATCATGGGGTCATAATGACTTCTTTCACATTGCATAATATTATGAAATAAAACTTCTGTTCTGTTCTGCATCAATTGAACAACATGCCGATATTAACAATTATTCAGTTTCGAGGGAATATTGTCCGTTTATTGTGTACATTTTATTTATTTATTTTTTATTTGTATTTTTTTTATTTTTTTTTTATTTTTTTTCATTTACTTTTATTTGTTTATTTTTTATTATTTTTTCATTTATCTTTTATTTTTTGTTATTGTTTGGTTAATGTGATTTATTTGATTTAACAATTGATTGATTGATATACTGATTGATTGATTTATTGATTGATTGATTGATTGATTATTTATTTATTTATTTTTAATTTTTTTATTTATTATTAAATTTTTAATTTTTTTATTTTATGCTTTTTTTTTATTTATTTGTCTTGCATACCTTCTGGGACCGTTTTGTCCAATATCATTATATCCGTATTTGTTCACACTTTGAAGTTGCTTTTACTTTTGATGTTGAAGATGATGATAATGCTGGATTGCCTACTTTTAAAAACATGTTTTATGACTTACTGCGCTTGTGACATTTAATATGTTCTTGTAATTTCAAAAACTGTTGCAAAAGTAAATTCCGATCTAATGCTTATGTTACTATGTTTTCTCTGACTTTCTGACTGTTCTGCTAACCTGATCCTAGCTGGCATCATCTCTAAAGGTGTCGGGAATGACTACAGTCGTTGAACAATAATGCAATTAGTACATTCACAAACTTCTTTGTGTAATAATTGGTGTAAATCGAAAGACAGTTTAATGGCCTATTAATAACATCCACTTTCTAACAATTACTATTTAAAAAACAATCTATTGATTTTGTTCTGACACACCTTTGTGTATACTAATGTTATAACCCACGACACACGATGCTGCTGTGTGCTGTGACTGACGAGTGTATTGTACATGCATATATTACATATTAACCATGTTAGCACGTGAGAAAGTATCACTTGACTATATACGTATATATAACAATACAATACAATACAATACAATACAAATATTTTATTTCAGTCTCACCTCTTATAACATACAGTTACAAATAAAAGTATTACAAAGAATACATGATATATATAAATGCAATCAGAGTGACTCTATATAGAGCTATTAGAGACTATTACAAAATAAAACTGTCAGTACATTGCAAGTAAAAGTAATACTATTTACTAGTTAAGAGTTTATAATAAATGCATAACTGCATGTATTTACATTTTCATCACAGCATACACATACATGACAACAGTTTAAGCAAATTAAAATACATAGTGGCATGTGATAATTGCTCCTAAAAGTACTACACAACTGTTCAATACTCTTTGAATAAAATACTTGAGCTTAAATGTCTAAACGTACAACGTCATCAGATCCTATATACATATTTACATTTAAGATATCATTATAACACATACGAGGGGGATTCAATGTGTAATGTCCATCCATCTATTTCTTTGTTAATATCATCGTGAAACTCGTGCAGTTTAAATGATTGCATGGTTCAATGCATAACCAATACAATGATACCAAATTCTTATTGGTCCGATGACAAGTCAATATTCAAAGCAGTTGAAAACACCCAGTCATATACACTGCATTAGAAATGGTAGGAAAAAGAGCTTCAAATAGTGACCAAATAAGGAGCCATATCAAAGTGCGCTATGGACTTGGTTTTAAAGCACGTGCCATATTTAATGAAATATGCACTGTTTATGGACATAATGAAGTCTCGTATAGGACTGTTGATAGGTGGATTAAGAAATTCAAAAGCGGGCAACAGCATGTTAAAGATGACCCAAAGCCAGTGATCTCTAAAAACATTGAAAAGGTCAAGGAATTACTGCGCAAAGATGCAAGATATACCATTAAGGACATAGCTCGCATTGTGGGCATTTCAACGGGGTCGGCTTTTTTCATTCTGAAAAAGGTATTGAAAGTAAGAAGGATTACAGCGCGCTGGATCCCACATTTGCTAACGGACGAGCAAAAGCAACAACGTCTGAAAACAGCCCGTAAACAAAACAGCCCGTAAACGTTTCGAAAATGTACCCGAAGTATGACAGTTGGCGTTTTGCAGATGTTGTGACAGGTGACGAAACGTGGGTACATTTTTTCGAGCCCCATCGTAAGATAGACAATAAAATATTGCCAATAGAACAATGAGTGTTAAGAAGGTGATGTACGCAATTTTCTTCAACAACCAATGACCTGTAGTACAAGTGCCTGTTCCAAGACGGCGGACTGTTACTGGAGCATTCTATAAGCAGAAAGTTTTGCAAAAGGTCAAGAAACACTATTAAAAACGCCGTCCTGCAATCGGAATGAAAGGTGTGCGTCTCTTACACGACAATGCGCCAGCCCACAAGTCCGCTGTAGTAACAACATTTCTCAGTAAGGAGAAAGTGACAGTGGTCCCCAATCCACCGTATTCCCCAGACCTTGCGCCCTGCGACTTCTTTCTCTTTCCCAGACTGAAGAGGCACCTCTCTGGGCGGCGTTATGCATCACGTAAGGCAGTCGGCTCAGCGGTATTTCAGTGTCTGGCAGGTATGCCCAAAGAGGACTACGCTGGGGCTTTCCGGAAGTGGATTGAACGACTGAAGTTATGTATTGCTGCTCGTGGATATTACTTTGAAGGCATGAAATAACAAGAGCCCCAAGAGGGCCTGTGGACGCTCTACTGGCTCAAGATAAAGTTTATGTATAAGCGGCCATGAGTCTTTCAAAAATCATTCAACCAGAACATGGCAATGACAGGTGCAACTAGGCTTAGTACTGATCATTCTCGCCAAGATTCGCTGAAATCTGGCAAAGAGATCAGAAGAGACTAATCTGGACAAAAAGTTGGTGTATTAAAACATTTAAAGGGTCACAACTCTGCTAAAAATCATTCAACCGAAATATGGCGATGATATGCACAACTAGGCTTGATACTGATCATCCTTGTCAATTTCGTCTGTATCCAGCCAGGTGTTCAGGAGAACTAGCCCAGAAAAAAATTGTGGTATCAAAATCCTTTAAAGGGCCATAACTCTGCCAAATATTTGTAAACCGAAACGTGACGATGACATGCACAACTAGGCTTGGTGCTGATCATCCCTGCAAAGTTTCATTGAAATCAGGCGAGGGGTTCAGGAGAAGTAGATCAGAACAAAGTTTGTGTATTAAAACCTTTAAAGGGCCATAACTCCGCCAAAAATCATTCAACCGGAACACGGCGATGATTTGCACAACTAGACATAGAATTGATCATCCCTAAAAAGTTTTGTTTAATCCGGCCAGGGGTTCAAGAGAACTAGTCAGAACAAAGTTTGTGTATTAAAACCTTTAAAGGGCTATAACTCCGCCAAAATCATTCAACTGGAACACGGTGACTATGTACAACTAGGCTTGGTACTGATCATCCCTGCAAAGTTTCAATGAAATCCGGCCAAATGAAGGCCCTTTCGTCTTAATGAGGCCAAGATATAGCATATTTCAGAAAATCAAGGGCCATGACTCCGATGTAAATGGTCTAATCTGGATATTTTTCAAACTTGTCCAAGCTTTCATTGATATTAACAATCTGGTAAAGTTTCATAATGATCGCATGAAAAATGAAGGCCCTATCGTCTTAACGAGGCAAAGTATAGCATTTTTAACTAAATCAAGGGCCATAACTCATCTGTTACTGGTCCGATCTGGCTGGTTTTCGAAATTGCCTGAGCTGTCATTGATATAAACAATCAGGTAAAGTTTTGTAGAGATCAAATGAAAGATAAAGGCCCTATCGAATTAATGAGGCAAAATATAGCAATTTCAACTAAATCAAGGGTCATAACTCATCTGTTACTGGTCCGATCTGGCTGGTTTTCGAAATTGTCTGAGCTGTCATTGATATAAACAATCAGGTCAAGTTTTGTAAAGATCAGATGAAAGATGAAGGCCCTATCGAATTAACGAGGCAAAATATAGCATTTTTAACTAAATCAAGGGCCATAACTCCGCTGTTACTGGTCCGATCTGGCTGATCTTCGAAATGTCCAAGCTTTCATTTATATAAACAATCTGGTAAAGTTTGGTAAAGATCGAATGAATGATAAAGGCCCTATCGTCTATAGGCAAAATATAACAATTTTAACTAAATCAAGGGCCATAACTCCGCTGTTAATGTTCCGATCCAGCTAGTGTTCGAACTTGTCCTAGCTCTCATTTATATAAACAATCTGGTAAAGTTTGGTAAAGATTGGATGAAAGATGAAGGCCCTATCATCTTAATGAGGCAAAATATAGCAATTTTAACTAAATCAAGGGCAATAACTCTGTTGTTTATTGTCCGATCTAGCTGGTTTTCGCATTTGTCAGAGCTTTTATTGATATTAACAATCTGTGCAAGTTTGGTAAAGATCAAATAATAAACAAAGGTGCTAGAGTGTTCACAAGGCTTAATATGGCATTTTTCAGCAAAACAAGGGCCATAACTCCGGTGAAATTACTTCGATCTTGCCAGTTTTCAAGCTTGTCCGAGCTTTCATCGATATAAAGATACTGGCAAAGTTAAGTAAAGGTCCGATTAATATTGAAGGCCCTAGAGTGTTCACAAGGCAGAAAATAGCATTTTTCAGAAAAATCAAGGGCCATAACTCCGGTGTTACTGATCCGATTTAGCTGGTTTTCGAACTTGTTTGAGCTTTCATTAATATTAACAATATGTGCAAGTTTGGTAAAGATAACATAATAAATGAATGTGCTAGTGTGTTCACAAGACAGAAAATGGCATTTTTCAGAAAAAACAAGGGCCTTAACTCTGGTGTTACTGAAATAATGTAGTTGATTTTCGAACTTGTCGAAGCTATCATTGGTATTAACAATCTTTGCAAGTTTGGTAATGATCAAATAATAAATGAAGGTGTTAGAGCGTTCACAAGGCAGAAAATAGCATTTTTCAGAAAAATCAAGGGCCATAACTCCGGTGTTACTAATCCGATTTAGCTGGTTATCGAACTAGTTTGAGCTTTCATTAATATTAACAATATGTGCAAGTTTGGTAAAGATCAAAAACTAAATGAAGATGCTAGAGTGTTCACAAGGCTTAATATGTCATTTTTCATCAAAACAGGGGCCATAACTCTGGTGAAATTTATCCCATCCAACTGGTTTTCGAACTTGTCCGAGCTTTCATTGATATAAAGACACTGGCAAAGTTTCGTAACGATTCGATTAATAATGAAGGCCCTAGTTAACAGACGGACGGACGACGGACGAGGGACGGACGGACAACGGACGGACGACGGACGGACGACGGACGACGGACAACTCGCCATCCCATAAGCTCTGCTGGCCTTCGGCCAGTAGAGCTAAAAAAGTACTTAAAATATGTGTTGCTTGTAATTAATATTCATATGGACATTACATATTGAATCCCCCGCGTATAGCTATTTGAACACATTAACAGTATTTTATTACGATAATGTTAAGTAACCATGGTAACAAGTACACAAGTTGGACACTTTCGTAAAGAAGAGTGTGTACATGTACACACATTGGACACTTTCGTAAAGAAGAGTGTGTACATGTACACTCATTGGACACTTTCGTAAAGAAGAGTGTGTACATGTACACAAATTGGACACTTTCGTAAAGAAGAGTGTGTACATGTACACAAATTGGACACTTTCGTAAAGAAGGGTGTGTACATGTACACAAATTGGACACTTTCGTAAAGAAGAGTGTGTACATGTACACAAATTGGACACTTTCGTAAAGAAGAGTGTGTACATGTACACAAATTGGACACTTTCATAAAGAAGAGTGTGTACATGTACACAAATTGGACACTTTCGTAAAGTAGATTATATTGCCTTTTCACATTCCATTGCATTTGCATAATTATGAATCTGTATATATGCACTATATTGTATTGTACTCTAATTAATTATAGCCTTTAATTAAAAACAAACAAAAATATATTAATGGCGTTTACAAGCTGAACAAAATAGACTTGTATATCTATATAATTCAATTGTCAGGAAGGTCCCAGGTCCATCCTAGTGCTGCTATTGAAAATAGACAGAGCAGACTTCTAGTTTGAATTCGATTTCAATTACCGGTTATGGTGAATCTTCTTCCTCTAGAAAAGTATTATTCAAAAGTATTAAATTACTATGTACTTGTCCAAGTGTTACTAATATTATCAAAAGTTCTTTTTTGAAGTATGACAGCTGAAGACTGTACGGTTATTTATCCGATAACTTGCTGTGTGGGAGATTAATAAAGGCATGATATATGTATCATATTACACTAGTGAAATAAATATGTAAATAATGACAGCCAAGTCATAATGTGGTCTTTTCCGTTTAGTTCTATGTGCATCGGAATTGCCTCGTCGTTATCCGAAACCAGATAAATAGGTACAAATGTGAGATTCTATTTATCACATAACTGAAAATGACAACATCGATGAGGTATTTCCGTTGTTTCGTCTCGTACGGATATGACCAAGTCAACATACGACGTCATCATACGACAACTTTATATATAGGCAGGTACAATAGTAAATGTTCCTAATGAGGCCATTTTCAGTTATGTGATAAATATAATCTCACCTTCGTACCTATTTAACACTGAATTCATAAAACTCGATGGACAAAACAGACACAGCCTCACATTATAAAACTGTATTCACTTCGTTTACTAAATTCAATATTAAAAGACACCCTCTATGAATAGTTCATATACATTTTTCTATTGGACCATATACAACCTTAGAGATAGCTTTACATAATTATTATTGTATTTATCTTGCTTTTGTTAATGTAAAATGTATAAGTATTTGTCTCCGAGATCCTTATGTTGTGTGTGATCTCCCTTTCCTGAAAATAAATATTCTATTCTATCAGGTCTCGCCCACCAGGGCCCGTATTCATAAAGCAACTTAATTGGAAAATATTACTTAAGTCAGAATTTAAGATATTGACATATTTTTAAATCTCCTTATTAACCTCCCAGGGACACTACAATCCATATATATTAAGATAAATATTTAGTTGTAGATTTTGTTTATCCGTAACCTTATTAGCAATATTAAGAAAACGTCTTAAATCGATATAAAAAGGTATTGCTAATTCGAATACGAACCCTGGTATTAACATGATTAATCTAGGACAAAATAAACCCGCTTGAAATATTTATGTGAGCACGCAATTTGTAGAAACTATCTTTTTATTTATGTGGCATAAAATTCCTTGAAACGACCAAGTTGTCAGAAATTTACTAAAGTGTATTTTATTTTATTTGCTCTAATATATAAAACTTATTTATTGCAAGCTTCTTTTGCATCCGTCTGAGTGGTTTAAGAGGTCAATTCTTCCTACAGTAGATATACAGCATACTAAAATCACGCAATAAGTCAATTTAATGTCTGGAGTGATTTTAAATGGACATGACGAGACCACTGACTAGGATCTGCAGTACATTGCACTTGTATCATACCACGTCAGTTATAGTCATTTCGTATTAACACTAACGTAGTATCTCTATTAAATCCGTCCTGAATGAAATCTACATCTCCCAGTACATATTTCATTCATTAATACAAACACATATTTGATCCACGAGTATAAATTTTAACACAATGTATTGACATAGATAATGGCACATCAAAGGTCAATTGTGGATGGCAGATCAAATCATTACAATCTTCTGACAATAAATAGGTCGTGGTATTTGATCTGCTTTATGTATAATCAGTTAATTGCAATTATATTATATACTGTTTTAATTAGTTGTGCATAAATATGATAATATGACTGATGATGATTTTTACACACAAGAACAAACGTTTGCAGCAGTTTTATAAGGTTTCGAGGGCCTCCCAAGGTTTTGGGGAACAAGGGAACATGGCTATTTATTTTAGGGAACAAGGGAACATCGTCTTTTATTGTAATATTTTTGGCTAACAAGGAAACATTGGACAAATATTTTTGGGGAACAAATTAAACTTTTGGGGAACAAGGGAACATAGGGTCATATTTTCAGGGAGCAAGGGAACATATACTTCACATTTTCGTGAAATACAAATTGTTCCAGTTGTTCAAAATAAGGTATTGGAAGGCATGCATACGGATAAAGTCAAATACAGTAAAGTAATAACAGCGGCGAAACATATGGTTGGACCTAGATTTTCGGAACGAAGTATCAAAGACGATAAATCATTGATGTTCCTTATTTGAACAGTTTACAATACTTTTGAAATACATAAATGTTACATTATATTTATATTTATAAATGAGATAAATCAATACTTGTTTGGAAATTCCAGTAGTGCTAAATTTATATTTGACAATGTCATACGTAAACAGTAGGATAATATCATTTTCAAAAAGTTGTTAAGAACGTTATATAATTGAATTGGAAATAACTTAGCTAAGAAAATGAGTGGTAGTTTGTTAAAATCAGTAAACTACTTTGGACATTATGATGAGTTTAAAATAGCAATTTTACAATATTGTGCCGTTGACATCACCAAAACAACGCGCAACAAAGCTGCCCATGTGATTTATTTTACTATCACCCTGCTAATATGTTTACCATATGGTGTTTTAGGTGCTTATAATTCCATAACGTTTGGAATGACTATTGGGTGACATTGTACATTAAGAAAAAATAAGATAAATGTGTCCTCTGTTTTATTTCATATACGTATGTATACTTTGTGGTCTTTGAGTCGACTTTATACACGCAGCATTGTTTAATTTTGCATAGGTATACTTTTGGTCTATGGGGCGTCTTTATACATGTAGCATTGGATTGTTCAACGATGACAGCTAAGTATGATTTAAAATTGAGAAGTGAACTCTTGTTTTCCCACACAAATGGTATGCGTGTATTTTGATTGTTTATACAATTTTCTGTAATATTGTCTTAGTTTAAACAATATTTTATTCTCAAATGAATATATTTGTAATGATTACACAATATTATAATGAATTTAGCACAATTTGAAAACGAGGACTCGGAAAATGTTTTCAGCTTATATCAATCCGTTTCCATAATCACATAATGACATGAACTGAAGATATTCAGAAGTCTATAGAATCATGAACCAACAGAAATATTAAAATTGTTTGGCTTTTAGTTCAAGGAATTTCAAATAATAAGAATAGGTAAATAAAAAATAAGAAGATAGAGTTAGAGAAGAGAGCTTGTTGTGTGATTTACTCGTTTTGGTCGCCTGAATAGCCATTATTTATTCAAGGTTAATTAATTTCGAATCGTTTTGTGCTGATTATATATTTATGAACCACTTCAAAAATTAAAATATTTGCTTTATTAGATTTGTGAGGGTTGCCGTCTTGAAGTAGGGCAGTGTTTATATTAATTATGCCCAGTGTCATTAGGGTATTATTTAGAGTAGTTCAACATGCCTAAAATCAAGTTTCCTCTCTTGATTCTCTGGCTTCTGCCAGGTCATTGAGTACCTTCGTTGTTTCCAAGGCCCTTATTTTCAAACCTTTGTGTGTGTGTGACGTCTTATGCCTTCATTCCTTATTAATATTGCCATTCATGTTTGTCCTTTTGCGTATGTTTGGGTTTACTGTGTTCTGGGAAAGCTGCACTTCCTGTTCGACTTTTATACTTATTTCTAGGCTTTTGGTTTTGTATTATATATACACGAGCATCTCAGTGTTTTACTTATATTATCTATTAATGTTGCCTTGTTGGTTAGAGAATAGTTCATGGCGGGGATTTCTTTGTTTACACTGTCCCGTTATATTGGGATGGAAGTAGGGTAAGTGTGAAGTTTGGTGCAACCTAGAACCTGGTTTAAACCCCAAGCGGCCTTTCTTTGCCACTGACCGTTCCAAGGCGGTAGTCCTTATGTTAACGTTTTTTTGTTTGTGACTTCGTATGCCTTTATTCCTTATTAACATTGCCATTCATATTTGTCTTTTGTTGCGTGTTTTTGGGTTTACTATATGTTCTGTGAACGCTGCAGTTCCTGTTCGACTTTTATACTTATTTCTATTCATATATTATATTGATACAATCCTGATTGCAACAGCATCCAACTGTAAAAGTATTCAACAGTTAAGTGTATTGTTTGCTAATTTCTGTGGATGTGGACTTTATTGTTAGTGATTTCCTTTTGAACGGATGTAATTTAGTTTACACTATTTAGTCGTTGAAGACCGAGTACCGAGATTGTGTACACATACAATCGATTTAAGCTAACCTGCAATGCCTACTGACCGTTTCAAGTCGTTGACCCTGTCTTCACCACTCGTTATGTTACGCATTGTCCTTTTCATTGACATTATAAGTATGCTCATATTTCGGTTTATGGTGCGGTGCGGACCTACCTTGCCATTGCGTTTGATTGCTGTGGTTTCTATAGGACCATTTTCTTTTTCATTTTTAAATGTGTTTATACTTATCCGAAAATAGTGATATTTATTAAAAAAATATACACATTATCATCATTAAACTTCAGTTATTATTTAAGCCATCTCTGATATCACCAGAAGGTATATCTTGTTGAGTTTTGTATTTGTATAAAACACTGTATAAATTCATCACAAACATACGCGCGACTGGATATTTATATGAAATTTATACGTTTTTGTGCTATTTTAATTATTTACATTTACATTTATCAATTCGACGGTTTTAGATTGTTCCGGATTTAGTAATTTCCAAATTTTCCATCGTATCGGTTCTACCTCTTATCAGCCCGCAGATTTTGATATGAAATGCACACATTTATGAAATGCACAATGCCTCTGCCAGTGTTGCCGTATCTCGAAATGATATATGAACGACAGCCGGAGTGTTAAAATGTAAAAGTACTCCATAACTAGCTGACAGTTTCGAAAGAATATGTCCACATGGAAGACATTGAGTGTTTGACGCGTCTGGCAAGTTCTCATGGGTAACATGCACTTACCGACGCAATTTAATTAAAATACTTTCTTTTAAAAATAAATCAATAGCATGCAATGTTGAATATAATATTCACAACGCAGTTCTTTCATGAATCGCATATTCCTTGTTCTAGGCATTATTATTTTACAAAGATCTGCAATTACCGATGCAAGTATTTAAGTGCTTTACTTGATACAGGAAGGTTCTGACGTGACATAAATTGTATACACTTAGGTATACGCTTAACGTGTGTGATATAACCACGAGGATGTCAAATATAACGGATCACCACTTTCTAGAAACAATACTTGACACTGATAATTCTTGACTTATACTATTTGGTATATAACATTTTGTTGTTTTTGTTGGAGGTGGTTGTGTTTTTTGTTGTTCACCGGCCATGTTTTGTTTCATGAAATGTTTATGTTTATTTAAATCGAAATCAAAACACAACACTAGTTATTTACAATTCACACATTGCAATATCTGTGAAAAGCGAGAATACGATTGATGACGTAAAACACTTTGAACAGGTAAATTAATTTATCAGTTAATATATATAGATAAAACTATTTACAAATAAGGGATGATATGAACAATGTATAATATTATATGTCAATCAACAAATGCCCGTCAACGGGTGTATAAACAAGTAAATATATATAAGAACATTTTATAATGATTCTTTCAAGAAATCTAATGCGTGGTCCAGTGGTAGAGCGCCGAACTCCTGATCGAGAGGTCGTGGGTTCGATCCTCCGTCGCGGCCACGTTATTTATCCCTGAGCAAGATAATTAATCCACATTGCTTAGTACTGGTTCTACCCAGGAAGCCATCGAGAGTGATTAATCTAAGTTGCAAGAACTTGTTTCGCAATCGATGTAAAATAAATATGTTTAAAACAAACAAGAAATCTAAAACAAGACTAACATTTATAGTATCAAATAACTCTTTCATAGTATTAACATTGTCTGTCCGTCCGTCCGTCCGTCCGTCTGTCAATACCTCCGTTATCAAATTCGATTTCGGGTTGTAATTTTTAAACCAGTTCAACGTGGTATATTCGAATACTTATTGGTAAACAACTTTCATCGTCTACGTCTAAGGTCGAGGTCACAGTGAAGGTCCAAAATCAAATCGTGTCCCGGCCGTTTTTGTTCCTGACTCCGAAAGACAGACGGGATTATAGTACTATCTAGGCGCCGTCTTGTTATATATTTTTTATTTCAGGAGTGGCATTAGTATGGTTTGTTTTCCGTCGGTCAGTCCGTTAAATGATGTACATGGTAGAGGTTTCATTATACATACAATCTCAGGAAAAGTTGGCAACAACTTGTATTACAACAATATCTCGGTTCCTGTATTTATCCAGCATTATTCAGTTGTATTAAACAGTTATTTAGTGCTGTGTGGCGGCTGTACACAGTATCCCCGACTGAAAATCAGTAGTGTTATTAGGAGGCGTGCAAGTCGTTGAAACTTATAGAACTTCTCATGAAAATACTCAGTAAAACAAACCGGGCATGCTACTTTTCTCCCGTATTTGCGTTAGTTGCTTTCATTACGTGGTCCCGCCTTAATTCCATAAATGGATTGGAAAGCTTATATTCTTGGAGAAGGTGTTGGATGGGGTACGTAATGCACGGGATACTCATTTCAGTATTTATTGACATTCACACTAGCGTTTGTTTAGTGCTGAGTGACGTCTGTAAAAATGTCGCCCGACTACAAATCAGTAATGTTATTACTTACTGGTCCTCTGTGATTATCAAGCCCAATCTTGGTTTTAAACATTATTAACAACAAGCGCCTTTTTCGCATTTCTTTACACTCTTGAAATTCAATTATTATCTAGAAATATCTGTTTAAATAAATATAGAAAATATTCAAAATTGAAACTTTCAACATAGATTGACAGATCAGTTATAGACGAAAACACGCTGAAACACATACTTTAATTTATAAATTAAATGTATAGGACTAACTTTAAACCAATACAACTTCTCTTATTAGTTTGAGGGATTACAAATCAAATTACACGAGTACTCATAATCAGACCGGTGACACACATTGCCTCCGTGATGGACAGTTGTTTACCTCTATTTTTAGTGTTTGAACTACCCCAGAAGTGGCGATGAAGCACTTTTACATAGGTATACCTCCAAATAGAGGTAGCTTCAATGATTACCAGCCGTGTACACGTGCCAACTAAATAAATTCCTTCATTCATAGATTAGCACCAACATGAAAACAATTTCAATGCAAATCTTATGGTCAAGATTCACCTTTGACAGTGGACGCATTCTAATTTACATATGAAAGGCTAAATTGATTTATTTTTTTCACAAAGAAATGGAAGCCATGGAAATTAAATTATTTATACCGTTCCATTACTGTATTCTTTTAAATTCATGTATTTGTTTTGTTAATAGTTATTTCAACTGTTCATTGTTTTCTCCTTTTTCAACCTATGTCTATCCACTTGTTATTGTTATACTTTTTTCTGTGTTTTCGTCACCCACTATGGTTAAAGGTAAATGCCGTAACTCGGAACTCGTTTTCTCTAATCGAAACTCAATTTTCTCCACTCAAGACTCGATTTTTTCTATTCGATACTTGATAATGTCAACTCGAAACTCGAATATTTTCAACTCGAAACTCCAGAAAGTCAACAGGTCGGCTCAGAAAACGATAATGTCATCTTGTGACTTTGTAAACAGATTTAACCGTCAACACATACTAGTTCTTATCTAGAAACAACAAAGCGCTGTTTTCTGCAGCTACCTGTGAGTATATTGTTATGTGGGTGGTGTTAGAAAAGGTGTGTGCCACCGGATCTCCAAAGTAAGAGATTAGCCACTGTTAAAAATCAGGCTGGCTACGGGCCTGTCACGCCTTTTTTACACATGCGCAATGCAATAATTCTATATGCTCTCTCCATCCCCAACTCCTCGCTCCTAAATGCATGAGTGCACATGTAATTGTTTAATGTTAAACCAATCAGATTGCTCAGAATTGCAAATACTGGTTCGTTGTATCCCACCAGATGACGCTTCCGCACTCATCTGTGTACTCGTTTACAACCGGACTCTTGCGACTGATCATAGAGTACGAATAGGTGTTTTCATTTTTTTTCTTTTTTAAACAAAAAATATTTGTCTTTAGTTATCTACTATAAATTGATTCATTATAAAAAACGGTAAAATTATATATATTCATGATTTGGAGTCTTAAACATGTAAAAAGTAAAAGAAAATAGTCCCCACTTCTTTACCGCTCACTCAAAACTCGGATTTTCTCCACTCGATAATCGATATTCTCTACTCTAAACGCGATAATCTCTACTCGAAACTAGAATATCTCTACTGGAAAATTGATATTTTCTACTCGAAACTCAAATCTGTCCACTCGAAACAAGAACTTCTCTACTCGAAACCCGACACTCAAAGAAAAGAATTCCTGTTATTATTGGTGCTTAAATTAATGCTGGTTTCAAATTATTCTTACATGAATGCATTGTTGTATAGCGGCTCGTTATCTGAGGTAATGAATAAACAGAATAAGAATCCGGGTCCCGGGAAACGTGTCATACTCTTGCAAATATATATTCCCATGATTATTAATATATCCAGGCGCTGACGTGGCTCGGTTGATATCACAGTCGATTTGAAAAACAGATGTCATGGGTTTAAGTCTGAGCACGCCAAGGAGTTTGTCGGTGTGTTCTTGGGCAAGGCACGTTTCCTTAGATCCGTCGGAAGGGAACGTAAACCTGGCGATCCGGGGTATCGAAATGTATCTTCCTAGCACGTCAAAGAACACCCTTTAGGCTATTACTGGTCTTTAACATGCTTGATTACTATGGAAGGGGCAAGGTTTCGCCTATTATGACGTTAACAAACACTATAATCAACCGGAAGTAACTACATACGTACATAAAACTATTTGCAAACAAGGAATTTCAGTGTTTAATTTCATAATAACTATATATATATATAACATATTCAAAAAGAATAATATATAGGTAGATTACCAAATGGCTGATCAACCTTTTCATGACCGATCTCATGTGGATATGGTCGTTCTCCTCTTTGCTTGGTCATCGGTTGTGGAGGACCAAGCGCCTTTCATATCTTTCTTTTATCTCACATGGCACTATTCACATTGTTAGTTTGGCTAATCTTTTCTCTACTGAATAAATTCTTATTAACATTTCCCCAGTCTTATTATCTCTGAAGTCAACTGCTAATACTGCCTTACCTTTAACTTTGTTATCTTTGTATTTTACTTTTCTCTTTCCTATCTTACTATAACTTTCTTCTGCTCTACTCTCACTTATTATTTTTAAAATACATTTGCTCTTTCCCTTCTGTCCAAGCTATAGCTTCTGTCACCTTTGTCTTCATTCTCTGTCTTATTTCAGTAGCAATTACGTTTTTTTTTCATAGTATACGTGTGACAAGGCTATCACCTCGACATTCTTCATACGGTCACTACTTTTGTTAATATAATATTCCTTACTTCTCCATATTTGTAACAATTTCACGGGAGTGCCGTTTCAAAAGGTTGCTGTGTTGGTAGCTTATATATAGAAAGAAAGCTTAGAATGGCATTTGAGATCACTGTTACTAAAATAGAAAATAATTGTTTCCGGACTATAGCTATACTTAGGAATGAAATTTTGGAACGAAACGTACTATGTAGGTAGCTTATATGAAGAGGAAACGTAGGATTGCATAATATTTCTTTGTTTTAATGGTATTTTACGTCATTTGTAGCACATGTGAGGCTATATATGACGATCGATTTGTTGTTGTGGTACAGGCAGACCACCCACTTACTGTTACAGTATACTTTATATAGGTAGCTTATGGAAAACATGTTTTTCGTGGAATTTCCACGTTTCTTTTCCTTTATATTCTTATTCCTTACTATCACTGCTTTACCATCACATCTGTATATTACTACCTAACGACAGTTTGACTCGTTTCGTTCTATCACCTACGTATTCTTCCTTGTTATTACGTTATGCTGCCCTGTTTCCTTAACACAGTTGTATGTTAAATGTTTAATACATTAGCGTATAAGTAAAATCCATGGTAAAAAGGATACATATAGCAATGATGAAGACTACTGTCCGGTTCCGCCTGACTTTGCTTGATGATTTAAAAATAGTTTTAGTTATTACTTATTTATGGAAGAAGACGGAGAATGAAAACATTATTTTTGTTGAATTGATAAACCGGATTGGTGAGTAGTATATATAATGGGGGTATCGGCATAGTTTTTTACAGAGAAGGGTTTACTCAAGCAATTGAACATTTGTTAAAAGCTTTTAACGGCAAGCATATTACTTTTTTTTAAACTGGCTGAAAATAAGTATAAAAGTCGAACAGGAAATGTAGCTTATACAGAACACAGTAAACCCAAATACACGTAAAAAGACAAACATGAACGGCATAAATGTTAATAAGGAATAAAGGGCATATGACGTCACAAACACAAAAAAGGTTGACAATTGACTACCGCCTTGGAACGGTCAGTGTTAAAATGCCGATGGGGGTTTAAACCAGGTTCTAGGGTGCACCAAACCTCACAATTACCCTACTGTCATCCCAATAAAACGGGACAGTGTAAATTCCCCGCCATGAAATATTCTCTGACCAAAAAGGCAGCATTATTAGGCAATATAAGTAAAACACAAAGATGCTCGTGTATATATAAATACAAAAACCAATAGCCTAGAACGACAATGCCAGCAAAATTTTAGTTGACATATAGCCGGTTCGTTTGGCAAGGCGGAAGAGCTTCTAAGAAGAGAAGATACTCTTCTGATTGTTCGTTTCGGACCTCTTCTCTTCTCGGAAGCTCTGCCGTCTCTGCCGATTTGAAATAGGAAGAGACGGCAGAGAAGAGCAGCAAAGATGGCGTCAAAAGAAAATACGCGAGTGTGAGAATTGTATTTTTTAGATTAATTGCAGAGATATCGTTGTCAACAAATGGGTATTGTTGTTATTTGGATAAAATATTTACTGTTGTGCGAAATGTTCAGTATCCCGGTGACATTTGCTTTAAAACAAGCAATAAATGGTTGATTATTATGTGAAATTTATTATAAAAGGGAAACGTTACACCCACGAAGAAAGATTTTGTTTTCTTCCAATGGATTTTTGGTCATTGTTAAAAAGTTATATGAAGGATGGGGAGATTTACAAGCCCCTGGACCCCAGGCTCAACAGACATACCATAACCTATAAGCACTGGCTTGTGGATAAATACTATTAATATTTATAGCGATCACAACAGTGTGTGTGTTTATTTGTAAACACTCAATATCAAGATCATGTCTTTTTTTTCACGACTCGACAAGGTCGGAAACTTTCTGGTACTGGTAGCTGATAGTTACATAATAAAAAACAGACGACCTATGTAGCATTGTTCGGTGGGGTAGCTCAGTTGGTATAGCATTGGGTTAGAACATATTAGGTGAGGGTGGGGAGGGGTATTTTCTATAAAAAAAATCAAGGGAGTGTTTTTAACATTTTGTCCATGTGGGTGCCTTTTCAGTATTTTCCCGGTGGGGCTGGAGGAGAGAGGAGTTATGGAGAAACAAAATAAAATACGGGAGTGCCAGTGGGGTGGGGGTGGGGGGGTGGAGGGGTGGGTGTGTGTGTGTGTGGTGTGTGAGGGGGGGGGGTGGTACCTTATATTTACAATAATATATAATTAGGTAGAGGTGTTCCGACCAATTTGGTGGAGCAGTGGTTGTCTAAGTTACATGACTTGATTGTCTTCTGTTATCTAGTCCTGTTTTATAAACATACCGATATTTTGTTTACACAGAGATTATTAATATGATCATATGTTATGACATTTTTACCACAGTTCCTTGAAACTCTGAGATAAACTCGTCAGACCTCGACTCACATGCATCGGTCACTTGTGACTGCAGATTGCATGCAGAGAATTATATCATTGGATTAAACCTATATGTGATATCGTTTTCGAGAAGTTTAAAAATCCATAAACCATGTAAAATCTTCCAACTGCATTTAAAGCATTTTTGCAACAGTTCTACAATTTAGAATGGAAGGTTAATTTATAAACATTTATTTAATATAAACACAAACCAAAATTAATTTAAATATAAACATATTTTAAATACATTCAAATTTAAATTAATGTTGGCTAGTAGTGGTACAATCAGTTTTGTGCTGTTGGGCCCATTTCTGTAGTGTAAGGAAGCACGCTTTTCTTTCGAGAAAGGAGATCCAGGTTCGAGTTCTGGCAGAAATCCCTTGCACACTTACTGAGGTGTACTTATAAAAAAGAAAACAGCGCAAAGATAAAATCATTGGTGACATGTCTATAGTATTAAATAAATTCATTTCATATTCTTTTATTAAACATGTTACATACCATGTTACGTATGTGTGTATGTCTGTCCGTCTGTATACTCTCCCTCGCCCTCCCCTCCCCCTCTCCTCCCTCCCCCTCCCCTCCCCCTCCCCTCTCCTCCCCTCCCCTCCCCCTCTCCCTCTCCCTCTCCCTCCCCTCCCCCTCCCCCTCTCCCTCTCCCTCTCCCCCTCTCTCTCTCTCTCTCTCTATGGACATTTAAAGCAAGAAATTACGGTGAGGTTAATTGGCATGTTGCATGTCGAAAGTTAGCAACAGATATGTTGCATAAAATATATACTTTTAAGAAATCTGCTCCTTACTTTCGACATGCCATATGCCAATATTCCTCGGTTATTTAAGAAGTTTTAATTTCTCATATAATCGCAGTCTTTCAGTACTTTGATTACTTGATGCGTGTTCGATTAGTCCCAAATCCTCTACCTCTGCCGATGTACGTTCGATTAGAACAGTGCTCTGCCTTCTTCTATCATCTTCTATACTTGGCGCTTCTCTACCCGGAAGGAACCAAACGAACCGGCTAAATGATATAAAAATATGAAAGTTGTTTTTGCCATTTTGTTTTAAAGATGGTGTGTTTGGGTTGAAACTATGTTTAACACATTTTAAATTCTTGCTTTTTTGAGACTCCGGGAAGGAAAACTGGGCTTATACCCTTCTTATATATACTTCAGGGATGCCTACTATGTGGTTGAGTATTTTGTATATCATGGTCAACTAAAGCTTAACTGGCATTGTCTTAAGTATCTCACAACCTAGGTCATCGAGCATTTTTTTTTGTCTCTAACACTGCTGATGTTATGATATCGCTTGGTGGTTAACCTGGCTGCTAGCCTCTGCATCATCTCTTTCTTACTTCTCGACTGGGAAGTATAAGCTCCAGATCGATGCACAAGAATAAAGTAGGCAGATGTTTTAGTTTAGCGACTGCTCTACTTTTTGTTTTGCAAGCTTAATATGTCGTTGGCCATCCCCACTGAACTGTCGATATGGTGGTTCCAGGAGAGGTAAGATCCGCTCCAAGAATATTGCTTTCCTAACAACCTCAAATGTGACTGGAGAGTATGCTGACATGAAGGATGCTGCATTTGTCAGCATGAGATGTCCCCATGCATGTTCTCATCCGGCAAGCCTCTTCAAGTCGTCCTGTAGCTTTATACTGTCCTCTGCAGTATTGAAAGCTTTATATATAATGTTCTCTCCTGCAACTAATCTGGTGTTAGAATTGACACAGTCTGGCAGATCAATCACAAGGAGGAGCAGTGGATCTACTACAGTGCATTGCGAGACTCCGGTGACTATCAGTGCTTTGTCTGATATTGCCCCATCGCATATGCCGGTTGGTTTCTATTTTACGTAAAATATTGGGTCTTGTCCCATCAATATTCAGCTGTTTAGAAGTCGTAGGTGATGGAATCGATCGAATGCCTGCGTTAGAGCAAACCTATGCTAAAGATACTCAGCTGGTTACTAAAGATACTCAGCTGGTTACTAAAGATATTCAGCTGCAATGGTTACAAATAAGAATATTACTTATAATTCTTGCAATTAATCGAAACCTTATTTTAATAAATATAAAATCAAATTTAAAATGTATGGTTGGTAAGGAAGAAATAAAAAACATTTAGCACATTTTTTGGAGATATACACACACACACAACTATGTGTCTCGCTCTTACAATAAAAGATTCCTTTGGTTCCTAATATGACCAGGGCCCAGTGGATAGCACAGTCGACTTGAAATCCGGAAGACCTGGTTTCAAGCCTCATCGACGTCACTCAGGTGCAGAATCACATGACCGAGATGAAAGCATTGGTGTATCTGAGAGTAGGATTTCTCAGTTGATATAGACAAATATACCAAGAACCAAGGAAATCAACAGGAAGAGACTACTTACGTAAATAAAACGTTTTTGCTGGCACGACACAAAATATGTATGCCTGATGTATAGGTTAACAACAAGGGGTGTTATTCAAATACGACATATGAGTATGCTCTAGACATTTCTTGATGATACTTTTAGAACTTCCTGATTCAATTAAGGTTATGTAAATTTATGTTACAGGATAAATGTTTTATGTTATGTATACATATACGTAAGCATACATGTAACACAGCACAAATATTCTTAAAGAATATTGGTTAGGTAGACTGCCAAATGACTGATCAACCTCCCAACGACCGCTCCTTATGTGTTTGTGGTCGTTGTCCTCAATGTTTGGTCACCGGTCGTGGAGGTCCAAGCCATTTGCCTATATCTTCCTTTACCCTCAGAAAGCACGAGATGAAAAACTCTTATTAATTGACCAAAATGCTTTTGCACGTGTTAGTATTTATAATCTATCAATGTTTGTAATCATCTGCCTTTCTGTCACCATTGTCTATGATTTTCATGGCTATAATCTTCTGCCTTACTATGACTGCTACATCATCACCACTGCTTCACTATCACACATGCTTCTCTGTCACCTCTGCTTCACTATCAATTTCACCACTTTTATCTTCTTATTCTTCCTTATTATCATCACTGTATTTTGAATTTGACTTTGGAAAACTCTACATTAGATAGGCAAGTGTCTTGCGACGGGCATGCGTCCGTGCGGGCGTCAAAGTCATGGATTCCGCTCAATAACTTGCTACGTCGGTCGCTTACGCAGACAGAAAGCTTGGGATTGCATCTGAGTTCACTTTGTGGAGGGTCAGTGTTACTAAACATAGAAAAAAATGTTTCTACAAAGTAACTTTAGTTAGGAATGATAAATTAGATTATTAATAGTATTTACCATTCAGATATGAATATTCCCTTTCTATGGGCATGCGCATTGTATATGTGGCACGTTTACGACATATTGACATAATACTCATTAATTAGACAAAGTTGTTTATAATAATATATTGATGACTCCACCCCCTCCCCCATCCCTCAACCCCCACCCTCGATCAAAACACACATATATTGATATATATTTATTTAATCATGTCGGTCATTCGAATCAATGTTTAATACTGTTGTTTATATTTAATATGCTATTGCACATATAATAAACAGTAGTATACATTATGGAATATTTCCCGATTCTCTTTTGTATAAAGCATTTGTTATTCCAATTTTTAAAACTGGGGATATAACCGACCCGAACAATTTTAGACCAATTACTATTATTCCGACCATTTCAAAAGTTTTCCAACGTCACATAGCGACCCAATTACATAAATATGTTGACTGATCTTTTACATATGACACACTCAGGATTCAGAAAATTGCACTCCTGTCAAACTGCTTTAACAAGGCTGATTGATTCCTGGTTAAGAGACATAGATTCTAGAAAATATATAGGAGCAATATTTCTCGACTTAAAAAGCTATTTGATAGTGTGGATCATCAAATACTATTGAGGCCTTCTTCTATTTCTCCTGTATATTAATGACATATCAATATCACCAAATGCAATAAATATTGATCTGTATGCAGATGACTCTACTCTCTATGAATCTGATCATTACATAGATGTGATCGAGAAAAAATTACAGGAAAATCTGAATGCTGTCAAAAGTTGGTGTTACATTAATAACATGGCACTGCACCCATCAAAAACTAAATGTTTGCTTATCTCCACAAAATTTAAGGTTAAAATGCCTAAGAAATGTTTTTATATATTGACGATGTCTTAATAGAAAAAGCATCTGTACATAAACTACTAGGTATATATATTGATAATACACTATCGTAGAAGTATCAAATATCTAAAGTTTGTTCAACGCTCAATACTAAAATTGCATTATTAAAACATTATTTACTATTTAACATATGATGTGAAGGAAATATTTTATAACGCTTACATAATGTCATCGTCTGACTATTGTTGCACTATTTGAGGAAAAGGAGTTAATTCGAAAGCTGTAATCATGAAAATAACACAAATTCAAAAGAGGGTAGCACGAATAATACTGAATAAAGATTTAATACCAATTCAAAGTTAACGTTTAAAGAACTGGGTTGGCTATCATTGGAAAACCGATGTCTCTTTCAAATAGGAATATTATTTTTTAAAAGTTAAAATGAACTAGTTCCAAAATACCTGTCAGATCTAAATAGCTTCTCTCACAATGAAAATTATATGTTGCGTTCCATTAAGCGAAAGGATCTTGTTCCATTGAAACATCGGACAAACTCTTTTAAAGATTCGTTCAGCTATTATAGTACACCAATATGGATGGAATACAATTTCTTTACATATACGTAAAATCAATAGCCTTAATTCGTATAAATACAATTTAAAACATTTTCTTTTCCAAAAGCAGGATACAAACTAGCTGACATAACGATATAATTATGTCGCTGTTGTGTTGTTGTTAATTGTTTTTGTTGTTATTTTCTTTTTTCCTTGAGTGAAACTGGCACTGTGTGCATGTAATTGCTTAAATATTCTTCAAATATGACACTATGGATATCTTGATTATGAATTAAGAATATTAGGAATGTATTAACCAATGAGTGTTTGTCGGATTTGTAGTATTGTTGTGTATATGGATGTTTGCGTGTGTGCGCATGATCATGAATGTTTCTATATGTATTTATAACTTTTATAGCATTATTGTTCGAAGGCCACATTGAAAATAAGTGTATGTATTTTAAATGCATAACTTAATGTGTTTTAACCTTCGCTAAATGAAGAAATTGTTATTATTATTATTATTATTACTAGTATATTGTATAGTGCATGCACGATGTTGACGTCTGAGAGTAACTGGAAGGGTGTTCTATGGAACAATTGTGTTGCTCTTTTACAACGTAAAGTTGCAGGTTAAAGTTTTATAAAAAGAGGCATAACTTTAGGAAAATGAAAGTCAGAGTTATTGGACATGTATAACAACATTATATAAGGTGAGATGCATATAAGTGTGAAGTTTCATGAACATAGGTCAAATACTTTGCAATTTATGGCGAAGGTTACGTCTCAGGTTAAAGTGTAACGGACGGACGGACGACGACGAAAGACGGACGACGAACAAAGTGATCCCTAAGTGTCTGCGCTACGCAGGCGACACAATAAACTCGAAAGTTGATATTTTCAACTCGAAACTCGAGAAAGTCAACAGGTCGACTCAAAAAACGATAATGTCATCTTGTGACTGGATTTTAATATTCTGTAAACATATTTAAACGTCAACACATCCTAGTTCTTATCTAGAAACAACCAAGCGCTGTTTTCTGCAGCTACCTGTGACTATGTCGTTATGTGGGTGGATGGGCGAGGGTGCGTGCCACCAGATATCCATAGTAAGGCCTCGGTTAAATTTCAGGCTTTCTACGGGCCTGTCACGCGTTTTTTTACACATGTCCAATGCAATCATTCTAAATGCTCCCTCCATCCCTTACTCCTGGCCCCTAAATGCACATTTAAGTGTTTAGTGTTTACATTTAATTATTTTTTAAACCAATCAGATGGCTCGGAATTGCAAATACTGGTTCATTGTATCCCACAGATGGCGCTTCCGCACTCATCTGTGCACTCGTTTACAGCCGGACTATTTCGACTGATCATCGAGTACAAATATGTACCTTTCTTTTTTCCTTTTTTAAACAAAAATAGTTGTCTTTATTTATCTTCTATAAATTGCTTTATTATTTAAAACAGTAAAAGTTACATAAAATTATTCATGATTTAGAGTCTTAACCATGTTATCAGTGGTCCAAACCACGAAAAGATACCTATTTTTGAGTTTGATGGCAAAATTTAGTAGAATTGTTTGACTAATATAATATGTTTGTATAATGTGTATACATTATGGTTCTGACGCATGCCAGACATGAATTTGCATATTAAGGTCAAAATGACTGCAACACTCGTCAAAATCGCTATGTAACCAAATTATATATATATTTTTACTTTTGATAGCATTTTTACAATTGTGCAGACTTTTTAAAACTCTTTCTGTGCGTACGTTCGGCCTTTTTATGCAAATAAAGGTCAATAAGTACAAACATATGCAATGGAAAATACTAGGTGAAGAAATAGTTTAATATTTAGACAGGATTCGGATTTTTTAATATTTAGGTTTTGTGGGTACTATACACTTATATTAACTAATTTGGGAAATTTAAACATGTATATTTTGCATGAAACCTGCATGTATATACGTCATAGTTTTCAACTGGTATATACGTCATAGTTTTCAACTTGTTATGCAGATGATAGTCCGGCAGTAGACGACAAAACAAAATTATCGTCCACGCACTGTTTTTGATAGATTTAATATATTTAAGGTATGCTGATTCTGAATCTGAATGATGACACATTGGCATCTTTGAGGAAATTGAAATATCCAAGATGGCCGCTAAGATGGCTGCAGTGACATTATCATGACAATATCGTGGCTTCTGCATTAGCTAGAACATTCATTTTGGTGTCTACTGTTAGCCTTTTTGGGTCAAGGAACCCATTTCTAACTTCAACTTACTTATAAGTTGAACACAAATATACAACATGGCTGCCATGACATTACAATGACGATATCTTGGCTTCTCTATTAGCTGGGACAATCATTTTGGTGTCTATGGAATGCTGTAAGGTCGGGGCTTGTTGGTATTTCACCCAATCCATCTTCTCTGAAAAGATGGGCATTGAGTCTTTATGTAGCCGATATGAGAGAAGTTAATATAAAATCGCTACAGCTTACACAAAATGGTCACCACTGCACCTAAACAAAGGTCCACACTGTACCAAAAAGAGAAAATTAACTATACAACGAAAAGGACGATACATAACACAATGAGTGGTGAAGACAGTGTTACCGATTTGGAACGGTCAATAGACAATATGATCCACTGATTAGCTTAAATCGATTTTTAGTGTACACAACTTCGCTTTTATCCTGTCTTCGGCACTCAAATTGACAAGACAGTGTAATAAAAGTACATCCAATCAATGGAAATTTCTCAAAAAGAAGTACACATCCAGAGAAATTAGGAAACGATACGTGTATGTGTTTTTGTAAAAGTATATAAAACATAATTAGAAACACAGCAGTTGCAGTCAAAGAGAAAACCAATCTAGGGTATGAAAAGGGACGCAAAGTTCATGCCCTAGCCTCCCCTTTCAGGATTTCAGGAGGGGCAATCATGGAGTCTCATGCCGTCATCGCAAAAGATAAAAGCGAAGCGCAGTTACTGACGGTAAAGGGATCAGTCACCAAGCATGATGTGCATTGTAATACTAAAGGGTCGTATTTTCTTTTTTGGCGAAATTCCTTATAATTTTGTAAAGTGGTCAGGAAATCCGTCACACCACTTTAATTTGCTAAGTTTATGTATCACAGCTCTATACAATACAGTTTGTGATATTCCTAGTCGCAGAACCGTTTTTAGGTTGGTGTTTACTTCTCCAGCAGGTTTAGGTTGCGGCGATAGAATGTTGAGAAATATCTGCCAAGTTTGTGATAGGAAAACCTTTTTTTGAAGGAGTTTACTTGTAATCACTTGATTTTGATAATTGAAATCCTTAACATCGTTACATGACAGTTCACAACCATAAGGAAGAAATTCAGCTCGTATGAAACACCATGCATAGGACAGAGAGAACCTTAGACGTCCTATGCTTAAGACGTCCTATGCTTATTGACCGTCAAATGGTACAGTTCAAGACTTAAATTCTGGAGCTATAGCTTTAACAAACAGGTCGAATGTGAAGCCTCTGTCTCGCTCCTGTGAGAATGCGATCACATATACCGCCAGAGCTAAGCTGCTATCCTTATATTGATATGTTGCGTTAGTGAATCTGAGCGATCCCGTTCAACTGCAAGATGTGATTGTTACACTGCACTGTTTTCTTTCAACGCAACATGCCAAGCAACTGCCAAAATAGATGGACAAACTATGATGCTTAGTAGTGATGAAGTTTTTTTGTAGACATCTCGGCAGCATTTTTTTTCAAAAGAAAAACAACCCTTCATATTTTGAATTAACAAATCTTTCAGGAAACTTTAAGCAGGGCAATTTTGTATGTCATAAATAATGATGTAAATTGTTGTGTAAAACAATTACAAAACAAGTGGTTTTCAATGATTGTTTGGTTAAATTCATGTTTCAATCAGAATATTTTCCATTAAACAGTATTTAAAAAGCACTTATTAACCTTTGACCTTATTATTTATAATCTGCTGTTTGCCTTAATTTTTCTATATCTGTTAACTGTAACATGTATCTTACTCAAAGATACATCATTTATGTTATTAGAACCATACATCATTTTTTTTGCACTCAGTTGACCTTTGTCCTAATTTTGAGGCTCATGAGCATCTTCAACATTGGCATCCTTGGAAAGGTTATCCACACACCCTAAGGATTACATTAAGCCTGCATGCCAAATTCTACTAAATTTTGCAATCAAAAGTTTTTTTTATCGCGCAAGACTGGTCTAACTCACTTTTTTTCACAAAGTCACTTTTTTGCATTTTTGAAATATAAAAGATGAAATACATATTATGTAAAAAAATTGTTTATCATTTTCAACTTATTATTGATTTTATTATTAAATAACAAACAAGTCTATCTCAGAACAACACATTTCATAGAGGTAAAACAGGTCTAACTTGAGTTGGACTTGTTTTGCGTTGAAATTATTGAACAAGATCTGAGATAGACTTATTTTGTACCCAAGCTAGCAAACTTATTAAACTTATTACCAATTAGCTTATTAGCTTTATTATAATTAATAGTAATGACATCATAAAATATTATGTTGTGATGACAAACTTGTGGCACTGTCTCAATTTGAGTATCTTGATTTTGCACCTTTTTTAAAGTTTTTTTCCCATGTTTTTCAAAGGATGAAGACATTCAAACATTGGTATAACACAAATAGAAACTTTTCATGAAGCGTATATTTGAAAATGTGGATAGGGCTCTATAAAAGGAGGTGTTTCCCCATTAAAAAAATAAGTTTTTCTTAAGAAAAAGTGTAATTTTTAAAATGGGGACACGGCTCTAGCGTGGGTCCATATTTTCTAAAAAAAAAGTTTTACCTTAGAAAAGTGTATTTTTGAAAATGGGGACACGGCTCTGTAAGGTGGTGTGTCCCCATTAAAAAAAAAGTTTTTCTTAAGACAAATGTATTTTTGAAAACGTGGACATGGCTGCATAAGGCGGTGTCCTCATTAAAAAAACAAGAAGACGTTTTTCCTAAGAAAAGTGTATTTTTGAAAAGTGTATTTATAAAATGGGGACATGGCTCTATCAGGCGGTGTGTCCACATTAAAAAAAGGGTTTTCTTAAGAAAAGTATATTTTTAAAAATGGGGACATGGCTCTATAAGGCGGTGTCCTCATTAAAAAAAAAAAGAAGAGGTTTGTCCTAAGAAATGTGTATTTTTGAAAATGTGGAAACGGCTCTATAAGGCGGTGTGCCCACATTAAAAAAAAGAAAGTTTTTCTTAAGAAAATGTATTTTTGAAAATGTAGACACAGCTCTATAAGGCAGTTTGTCCTCATTTTAAAAGAAAATGTGGCTTGGATTCTTTGTTGGGTAAAATATCAAGTTTTTGGAAATGTGGACACAGGTCTTATCTTGGATTACTTTTGTGGGTTAAATAATGTTTTTTGAAATGTGGACACAGATCATGTTGGTCAAATATGGCTTTTTTATTTATTTTTCTAAATTAGGACACACCGTCAACCCTGTCAAAGCGGCAAGTTTGGAAAGGAATGTATTCCCGAAGGAAATAAAATTAGAACGAAATGAATAAGATTTTTTTTTGCATGAGGCAATTTCAGGAAGAGGTTCATGTGAAATTGCTACTTGTGTATACAGGTTTCTGCAAGTTCAATCAAATATGGGCAAGAAACATGTTATTCTCTATTCGGACAACTGTGGTGGACAAACGAAGATTAAAACAATATCCGCATCAGATGGTGATTGTAGTAGTGTAAACATACAGTACAGTGATTTGTCATCTGCAACATTAAATCTCGGTGATCGCCACAGAAATACAAGGGCTGTGAGATCACAAAACATCAATGCCTTCACAATACCATCAGTCCAACACTGTATTGTGATAACCAGCCCCAAACAGTGTCATCTGCCAAATACAAGGCATTATTAGTACATGCATGATCCCACAGGTTCATCATCCATTTTATTGTTCATTAAGACACAAGTCGGAATTTGAATCGGCTGATGAATCGCAGTAAGAATGTACATGTATTTAACAACATCATGAAACAGCAATTTATAAATTTCACATTCATAAGAGAGAGATAGTAAGAAAGTTCACCCTGATGGAATGATTAATGACTGAGGCAGAGTCGAAATGGATAATCATTTGTGAAAATGAATTCTTTCTATCCCATTCTCACGAATGTGAAATCATGTTATCATACTAGTATGTGCACTACTATCACACTCTACTAACCCTATGCCTTTACAATATGTATGCCTACCAAAGAAATAGTTACTATCACTGATAGTATGTTTGATATCACCTGATAGTTTGATCCACCTTATAAGGCAGGTTGTGAAAAAGTCAATGTCTATGGGGATTATAGTGCATAATAGGTATAATAATATATATATATCACAATCATGAGAGATGGGTAGTAAGAATATTCACTCTGAGAGAATGATTATCAACCAAGGAATAGTCGAAGTGGTAATCATTTCATTAATGCGCACTCGTTTCTATATCGCAAGAATCTTTCTCACTTGGGAATTTTTTCCCGTATCATGACAACAATGTTATTAAACTCTATATATTATTTCTTTCAGGATTTTTTAATCCATTGATGGTAAACCATTACCACAGAGGGTCAACTTTAAAGTTGGATGTAAATGTTTCACTGTTGAAACTCTATTGTTAATATTAAATCAACTTATAATGCTTCCATAAAGTTTTAAAACTGCATGATTGTTTATTATGTTGATTAGCCTTCCTTTTATAATTACATATTCCTAGCACTTGAGGATGAAACTAAGTCAAAAATACAAACATCTGATTAGGTAGTAACATGCCTCCTAATGCATGTAAATGGTATAACTTTTGCAGTAATGCATAAAACATAACACCATAAGATTTGTACTCGTGCATGGGTTACTAACAGAACAGAATGCTAGAATTTATAATTATGTAGTCGAGCATTAACTCTTAATTAGAGCACTTTGAAACAGTTTTAAATTTTGGGGCCTGGTTTTATTGTCTTTTGTAGTACAGTAAAGTCAATGCTTAAGTAACACAATAATTATAAATTCTAGCTTCTTTTTTTGGTACAAATTTGGAATGAAAAATATGTTGAATATGAACACATTCTGAATATGAGTTTGAGCTCTGCACGAAAACAAGTTTTATAACCAATAAACATATGCGAAATATCTGAAATGCTAATACACCCGCACTATATAGCCTAGTTTAAAATATCTCGTTATATTGAACGATATATCACTGTAATTTTTGCAACGTTAGGAGAATAAGCATTGCGCATTGAGCATTCCGTATTGTAACGTATGCAAGGTTAGGAGAGCAAGCAAAGCAATGCGAAAGATTTCAGATGTGTGCGTTATTTTCACATTTTAGGGGTATTAGAATAGAAATAGAACATTGTTTACTGTGAATTATCTATAATATATCACGGTTTGTCGTTCAATTGTAAACAACAATTTCACTCGCCCTACTCCTGAAATTTCAGTGCAAAACAAGTCTATCTCAAGTTAGACCAGTTTTGCACTGAAAAGTTGAGTGCAAAATAAGTGTAACTCCCTAATTACCTATTTCCTATTAATATATATATATTTTGAATTAACTAAGAAATTACTTGAGGGATTTATAATAAAAAATCTTATTTCCATGCTTGTCATCTAATTTTCCAAGAATATAATCAGTTTTTTGATTCTCCTGAAAAGTTTGCAAAAAGTGAGTTAGACCAGTCTTGCGCCAAGCCCTCGGTATATAGTAAAGAAAATTAGTCCACACCTCTTTACCGCTTACTCAAAAAAATCGGATTTTCTCCATTCGAAACTCGATATTCTCTACTTCAAACTCGATATTCCCTGCTCGAGACTCGAATTTCTCTACTCGAAACTCGATATTTTCTACTCGAATTTCTTTACTCGAAACTCGATATTTTCTTCTCGAAACTCGAATTTCTCTACTCGAAACTCGAATTTCTTTACTCAAAACTCGACACTCGAAGGAAAGAATTCCTCATAAAATAATGACCTCTTCCTCAAAAAATAATGACCTCCCGGTCATTTTGTCATTTTTCTATATAGTAAAATGACTACAGGGTCATAATTTGTTCTGTCGTGGAATGACTCTTTTGAGAAAGCCTCTGTAATATTACAATCCCTCACAAGTAGAAATATTACCCCTGTAAAATATTGACTCCTAGCAAATGTAATCTGTTTTACTTAAAAAAAAAACAACAATCAACCTTTAGGTATCATTCAGTTTAATGAATTGTTCAAGGAAGGAACTTTTCGCTGTTTGTTATATCCTATGGTTAGACATGGTACCGGAATCATCAGTTTTGCATTATCTTGTTTATTTATGCTAAACCGAGAATTCGTATTGAACATACGAAAAAATTAATGACTCCTGAGGTTGCGTTACACCCCAATTAGGTGGAGATACGTTTTACTTTTGTTTTTTATCTCTCGGCGAAGTTCGTTTACAATGTTCGTGTCCGCTGTATACCTCTCACTTGCGCGGACGGATTTCGAAATAAATTGGCACAAATGCCCATCTCATCGAGGCGACGTGCAAAACCCAAGACCCGGGTCTGTATCTTCAAGGTCAATGTCATACAGGTCATATAAGTCTTATATGTGCTTTTATTAAGGTATGTTTTGTTCTGTCTCCATAACGCTCATGTTTGTATGGATTTTGTTACGAATTGACATTGATACACAAATACTCAACCCATCAAGGCATGCATGGAGATTCCCATGACCCCTCCCACCCACCAAAATATCCTTATTTACTTTTTATTATTTTATTACTTTTATTATAACCAACGAAGGGATATCGTTTTGGCGTTGTCCGTCTGTAGTGTATGTACTATTGTGTATCATATTACAATCAGCCAGTGCGAGCTAGGGAGGTATTTAAGACAGATGCTTTAGTATGACTGGAGAGTTAGGAGAGTGTGTACAGTGTGCCTGGAGTAGTCTAACTAGTAATAATATATATTTGTAAACCAAGACTGGTGTTACTTTTTATATGAACAGGACCCACTACACCTCCGTTCGTCCATCCGTTGAAATATTCGTGTCAGCTGCAAGACTCTCACATACATGGAGGGATTTTGAAATAAATTGGCACGTATACTCAACTCATCAAGATGACTTGCGGACCCCAACACTTGAGCTTTTTTTTGTTCGTCTGTATTCATTTTCCGTCTATGCTTCTACCCAGAAGACAATTAACACTTCGTCGGGGATATCGGTTCACGAATTTCCTGTTGTGTTTGGTTTTAAAGCCAGTTATCAAATTATTTTCAGTCATTTTCGGTCAGTTATCTTAACCGTGACTTCTATTAACGGTACTAACCAACATAACTGCAAATAACAAGTAACTGGACTATTTTCCACTTGATACTGTACTAATAGTTGTGTAAGTGTGTCATTAAGAACCACTTCGAACCTGATAAATGAATAGAAAAGAATGGATAGTTCTTTTGGAAGAACAGAACACAATGATCTCCTAGTATTTTCATATGCATTGTTATAAGAAAACCTTATCTACAGTAAGAGCGCTACGGACATATAACATAATCAGTTCTGTTCGAATTTTACTTCCGCAAACATGAACTATTTCTTTGTATTTTACGGACTATTTTAAGATTTTTCAGTTAAAACAGACCCCATTATTTTACATCCGAAAAGTCGCTTCAGAATTGGGCGCGCTACTTCGGCGAGTACTCAAGGTACATATTGAGTCTAAAAACACGGTACGCTGTTCCATATTGTGATTGATGTAAAACGAATACCTTACCGGACGAAGTAACGTCCCAGTATGTGTAAACACAGTACATCGCGTTGCTTGACAGGTCACCGTGACATAAATTGACATGTTGGTGCAAATTGGATTATGATTACTCTTATCAGCTGCTAGAGGTCTATTTTCAAGGTATTTGTTTTGTCATTAAAATGTGTTTGTTAATAAATATCAGCCAATGCCTAAATATGTACGAACCAAATGTGGTGTGTACTGCATAACTTCCTATTAGATCGAAAGAAAGTTCGTATCACTATCAGTGTTTTTCGGTGTACTCCGATCTTTCTAGCAACTGGGTGTACTGTATACTGTATAATTGTTCATGCAATCAAACAGGAAATAGAATAGTAGAAATGCACCTATCAATATCCCTGAGGGTTGGTGGGTGTTCAGTGATGATGGAGCTTGCATACCGACAACAAAGAGGGGTACGGAGAGGCCCCAAAAGTGAAACTAGAAACCCCCTCCACCCCCACAGCTCGGATGCCTAATGTGTACTTTTTTGCGTTGTCTCTGTCAGTCTATATCATTATGGTTTCCCCGTATCTTGCACATTCGTGAATTATACAAAACTCGATAAAACAACCCGTGAATCAATGTAAACAAGAACCATTGACATTTGGTCTGAAATCGGTCAGATTCATAAATATTTATGTAGAGTTTTGAGACAAGGAAATGGTTTTGCATTTACATTTATTTACATTTTCTAGACACTTTCTGTGAAAAAACGCGCCAATTTTCGAGAATAATAATCTGCACTTTAAAGGTTTTTAAGGAGGTGGAGCTACTACGCTTTCATCCAGTCTCAAAGAAATGGCTATAATTGCATTGGCTGTGAAAGTGGAACACTTGTTATAATAGATTTCCAATTTAGGCTAAATGATATTTTCCATGTATAATAAATGATGTGAGATGTTTTTATTACATTAACTATGTAATTGAGCACAAATAGTAAATATTATTTATGCTTTATTCAATTTATTTCTTTTTTTTTTAAATGTGTTACATTATGTATAACAAAGGATACAATATGTCTGTTTGATCATTGACATTGGATTAATGTTGTTTTTCAGAGAGGCCCCAAATGTGAATCGTGCACTTGAGCAGCTCTGGGTGAATTGATACTGACAACTTGAGAATGTCAAGCCGTGTTAAATGCCAGGCGCGTAGCTACCTGTACGCAAAGTACGCAGTTGCGTACACATAGTCCCAAATATTGCAAAATAGAAACTAAAACAATGCAATAGAAAAAAGAGATGGGGTGTTGGGGTGAATTTGTTGCCGAAATTGCATCAAGGTTGCACCACAGTGATACTACAGAGTGATTGTTATATCTGAGCTCGTGTAATCTACTTGTACTGAATACATGCGAAAAAGAAATTGTTTTAAAGAGACACACGGCAATCTTTATTTGTTTAAAACTTCTGAAGTCCGGTCAGTTTTTTCTGCATAATTTGCATTAGTGCAATCATTAATATTATTTATTAGAATATTTCAGACGAAATTAATTTAAACATTACTAACTGTTGATAATAGTGCACCTATAATATAGTTAAGTATTTGGTAGAACAACGAAGACAAAACGAAAACTGACACTTTTATTTTATTTAATTCAAGCAGGTTTAAAGTTAAAATGATACCGGGTTAATAAATGGCGATGCTAATGTTAATGCTTGATACATTCTTCAAGATTGCCTTGTGTCCCTATAAAATCAACAAATTTAAATATTATTATGTTCCCATTCTGAAATATAGTATCTATGTGATGGGTTTCCTATTTATTAAAGAAACACAGAGCAACTTTCCAATCTTCGGTCTGTTTTACACAATTTCACATACCAGAACAGAGTAAACATATACAATCGTGTATTTGTTCTTCTAAAACTAGCGGCATCACCAGTTTTGGAGAAAGAAAATAAATAGTTGTATATTAATGATTACTCTCCATGTAAAATGACCTTAATAAGTCATTAAAGTAAAATATGATATACAATTCCCCGATAATGTCATTTTGTTATCGAATGTATCACGTGACCATGTTTGATAGATATTCCTACACCATAGGGATGGCATTCCTACTGCTATATGAACAGATAAACACGTCAAATTAAAATGGATAGGACAATATATCATACTTTATGTTTATGCTGTCTTTAGGAAATCATGACCATTTCGTTTGCTGATGAATGAATAAGAATACTAGTTCTGTAATAATAAATGACCGAGATTTGAAACGATATTCCATTGAATTACTTCTTTTGAGATCGTTAAATCATAGCAACGTTTAAAATAATAATTCATGTGAACGAAACAATAATTCATACGCCCGAAGAAATAAATCGTGCGCACGAAATAGTGAATCATGCCCACGAGGTAATTAGCCAATCGGTAATTGATATGTATAATCTACTAAACAAAGAGATTGATGAAAACAAATTTGTATGTATAGTATTTTCCGATATATCTAAAGCTTATGATTGAATCTGGCACGCAGCTTTAACTCCGATAACATGGCATTTCAGACAACCTTATTAATTGGAGAAATAATTATGTAACTGATAATAAACAAAGAGGTTTCGTTGGTTCTACTTTTTATGAAAAAAAACCACCTTCAAATGTCGGCGTACCCCAAGGCCCTGTCCTAGGATGATTAAATGTTTTAATTTATATAAACGACATTCATTGCTTAGTACGACACGGATATTTGCTGATGACAGGTCTATTGCGGTATCTACATCCTACATAGATTATATGGAAACTACAATTAATGACGACCAGCGTAAAATATCGAATTGATCAAAGCAATGTTAGTAAAATGTAACCCATCTAAAACTGAAGTCATCTTCTTTTCACATGCAAACAGAAATCGTCCGTCTTTGATATTTGAAAATACTCATCTTAAACCATCCTGACCATCTAGGAGTAACCTTTTGTCCTGATGGGTCCTGTCATAGACATATTTCAAATATTGTAACATCTGCGTCTTAGGTACTAGGTTCAATGACATTAATGAACTTTAAATTAAGACGTCAAACGTTTAATCAAATATAGAAATCTTACTTTCGCTCTATTGTAGAATAGTATGATATAGTTGTACGAATTATGAAAAAGATAATTTAGAAAAAATAATATATGAAGCCACGCGAATAGTTACTGATCTGATTCGTTCTGTCTATATACAAAAATTGTTAACTGAAATTGGTTGGGTCTCCCTGTCTGATAGAAGACACATCCAAAAGTTGATATTTACAAATATGTTTAAAAATGGAGATTTACCGAGATAATTGAATGAAATATTCCCCGCTATTTCAGAATCGAATCCTTATAACTTGAGAAAAAATTCCAACTTCGTTACTTTGCGAGACTGCAATATTTCGTAATTGTCATTTTCGGCCGTTTCCAAAGGTCATTTATCATATTCTTTTTTACCTAGAAGAGCAGAATTGTTTTCGAGATCAGTTTTACCGTCATCTCTAAAACTTTGGAACGAACTTGATATTAACATTCGCGAAGCACCATCCCTTTCGAGTTTAAAATACTTTAAACCATCGACAGTATATATTGGGTGATCTACATATTGGGTGATAGATACCTTTCAGTTCTACATGCGCGTTTCCGAAACAATTGCAGAAATTGAAACGATGATCTCTATTTTAGAGAGACAATCCAAATTGTATATGTGGTGATGGTGGTAAAGATGTTGAGTATTATTTGTTCAGATGTGTAATTTTCAAAAATGAAAGATGCCAGTCAATTTTAGACACACGTATATTTCATCCTTTAAGTCCTCGTAATCATTTATACGGCATCGACCAACTAAAGGACGATGAAAATCATATTCTATTAACTCAAGTTCAAAACTATATTAAAACACTAAACACTGAGTTTACACTGAGTATTTTTACCCCCTCCCCAATGAGTATTGATACCTCCTCCCCATTGAGTAGCGATACTAGTACCCCACGATATGGAATATTTATACTACATTCACTTTGAATATTGATATCGCCTCCCGATTGAATATTAATACCAACTCCTCACCCACTCCCGATTGAGTTGTTATACACCCTCCCCATGGAGTATTGATATCCCCTCGCTATTGAGTATTGATAATTACTCCACATTCAGTATCGATGAGTATCGATACTCCCTCCCCATTGAGTTTTGATGCACATATGGCTTATATTTCTAACTTTTAAGCGTATCTTAGCGATTAACTTATTAAGCTAATATGATAATCGCCGGATAAGTGACGCTAAATAGACTCATGCATCACACTAATCCTAAATGCTGCCTTTATTTTCCAACAAAGTAATAGCAACGGTATTATATAGAAACGGATTCCGCCTTGAAACTTTGTTTTTGATGTTTCCCTCCGATTACTTCGTGATAGAGAACATGTATGCGAACTCCTGTACAAGAATAATTTTATAAATAATAAAACATGTTATGAATGTCTAGCTATTTATGTTTGTTGCAATGTCTTCTCAGCTTACGAAGACATAAATATTTGTTTTGGAAAAACATAAATAATGGGCCATTGTTTACAAATTAAGCAAACATTTACATATTTTATTATTGGATACAATTGAAACTAAGATTTATATGCCAATAAATATATTCCAATGCCAATAAACATGTCTTTTGACTATATTTTAATAGCCTAAATATCATCTATATCTGTGTGTATACAATCATATTCGTTGCCAAGAAAAACATAGTCACTTTAAGATAACCACGAATATGAAGGTCGAGTGACAGGCATTTCGGCGTTCCCTAGAATCGACGTCTGAAAATCACCCTTCTCGATACAGCCAATCGGAAAGATTTATTTTCAGACTATACTTTTAAGTTTATCATTTAATTCTGATGATAAAAGGTGAGTAAAAAAATGACACAATTGTCTGTTTCAATTTGTTTATTTTGACAAAATATGCACAACTGGATTTGCTGCACATATAAAAATAGATACAAAATACAATATATACTGTAATGAATTGACCCCTTCAGTGGTCAACATTTTATTGATGGAGTCAACATTTTACAGAAGGGGATCATTTTATTACATAGCAAAATGACCGGGAGGTCTTTGTATTATGGGAGTCGATTTTTTTCGTTACACCGGTGTAACGAAGTAATTCGAACCCTTTAAATTAATGACCCCCGGTCATTTTTCTATGTGACCCCCGGTCAAAATTCTATGTAATAGAATGACACCCCGGTCATAATTTGTTCTGTCGTGGAATGACCTTTCCGAAAAAGCCAATAATATTATTACCCACTCACACGTAAAAATATGACCCCTGTAAAATATTGCATTTTATCTGCTTTACTTGAAAAGCAGCCAACCATTAGGTATCATACAGTTTATATAGGAATGGTTCAACGAAGGACGCTATTTTTCTCGGTTTGCTTTATCCCAGGGTAAGATGTGTCTATACCGCAGTCATTCGTTTTGCATTATCTTGACCATTCACGCTAAACCGAGAATTCGTATTGAACATAGGAACAAATGAATGACTCCGGTGCTGACATGTCTACCCTGAGGTTTCGTTACACTCCAATTAGTTATAGACAAGTTTTACCTTTGTTTTTTATCCCCCGACGAAGTTGGAGGGACATAGTTTTGGTGTTTTCCGCACGTTCGTCCGTCCGTCCTTTCGTCCCTTCCAATGTTCGTGTCCGCTGTATATAACTCTCACATGCATGGACGGATTTTAAAATAAATTGGCACATATACTCATCTCATCAAGATGAAGTACAGAGCCCAACACCCGGATCTGTATCACCAAGGACATATAGGTCATCATAAAGGTCATACTTCTTAGATGCATATTATAATGTCCATTTCGTGTCTGCATCCTTAACCTTTCCATATATAGAGGGATTTTGAAATAAAATTAGCACAAATACTCTCTAATCGCGACGACGTGCAAAACCCAACAACTGGTTCTGTATTTTTATCGTCAAGGTCATACTGTCATATAATTTGTATATGTGCTTTTGATAAGGTATTTCGTGTTCTCTCTCCATAACTCTCATGTTTGAGGGAATTTGTAAGGAAATGACACAAATGCACACATACTCAACCCATCAAGACATGCATGGAGACCCCAGCACCACCCACCCCGCCTATACAAATTATCTGCAATTCGTGAATAAAACTCTGTGAAAACACATACCAAATATATAATAATTTGACCCCACCCTAGAGGTCATTCCACTACATTTTTTACAGTAATACATTGACTCCTTTCTGGCGTCAAAATTCTACGGATAGAGTCAACATTTTACAGAAGTGGGTCATTTTACTACATAGCAAAATGACCAGGGGGTCATTTATTTATGGGGGTCGATTTTTTTTCGTTATACCAGCAATTGTTTTTGTTATCGTTTTGTTGTCCCTATAAACTTTTTTAGAAGTATCTGTTTTAACAATTGACCAATGACCTTTATATTCAATCACAGTTCGCAACAGTTCATTGATTTCGGAAAATAAAAATTAATTTACTAATGTATTCCTTTGAGATATTTAGGATGCAGATAACTTACGAAATTGTGTTTGATTTCCAAAATGTATGTTCAGTTTGAGTAACGACGATTTATCACATTTCTACAATGTTTTGAAGTCCTGAATTTATTGTATCATGTACATTATTTGGTATTTTTATTGATGGATGAACTACTGGTGCCACTGATTTATATATCTTGATTGTTTTCGTTAGACAAAGTAATTCATCTACCAGATATGTGAACTCGTTTTCTTCGCCATGTTTTATTTGTTCTTCTCAACAATCAATCAGTCCTAACTGCATATTACGTTTTATTGCTCCTCAAACTGTTAGAACACCATGGAAATAATAAATGATTGGCAAATTAATATAACTGTTTATAATAGCTTCATTTTATGACTACTGTATGATGTTAATGTAATATGTCAAAGTATATAAAGTCAACCCTGAAATGTAGCATTCAAGGCACGAACAGAAACAAATACAAATTACAAAGATGAATAGAGGGCAAGATATGACATCACAAATATTAAAGAGTGGACAGTAGGGCTACCGCATTGGAGCGGTCAGTGGCAAAAAGGCCGCTAAGTGTTTAACTAGGTTCTAGTGTGCACCAAATCTCAATCTTATCCTACCTTATTATTATCCTTTTGTGATCCTAATAAAACGAGACCTATAAACATAAATATACATCGATGTAAGTAAAACTCATCAATTAGTATATCAATATAAAAAAAGAAAAGCATAGTAAGCATAGAAAGCCACAAAGCAAGTACTCGATGACTTAGCAGAAACCAGAGCAATTTTTACTGTGTTCTGTGATAGCTGCATTTCATGTTCGACTTTTATAGTCATGTTCATTGCACTGCAATGCGCATGTGACATTTTATACAGTTTTGCAATTTCAAAAACGTGTCCACTTGTTATGCAAACCCCGACCCTAGCTCGCACTATCTCCTCAGGTGTCGCTGATGATTGCAGTGTTTGTCGAACAACTGCAATTTGGTACAGAACGTATCAACGATAGTTTTTTTGTTGAATTGTGCTTGATAGTTTAACGTTTTAGCAAATATTGTTTAACTTTTTGAGTGAAACAGGTTTGGAATCCACCATGTTATTACTATTTTACAATGTTTTTATAGTTGCCTGTAAGGTTCCTTGTAAAAAGCAACAATTTGCAACATTGTCTTTTCTTCACCTTTCAATGGCGTAAAGCGATTATTCATTAAAAATTTCACACATGTGTTCAAATCCTGTTTTATCACATAACTTTAATGGGATGACAGTAGGTTAAGTGTGAGGTTTGGTGCACCCTAGAACCGGTTTAAACCCCCCGTGGCCTTTGTTGCCACTGACCGTTCCAAGGCGGTAGCCCTATTGTCAACCCTTTTGTGTTTGTGATGTCGTTTGTATTTTTTATTACTTTTGCCTTCTTCTTTGTCTGTTTGCGTGTTTGTTTTTGTGTTTTGTGGTTGACTGTCGTCCTTGAATGCTGCTTTCCCTGTCCGATATTTTTATCTGTCTTACGGTGTGGGAGTGGAATAACACCATTCTATATTTTCGATATACCACTAGTTATATAAAAAAAGTATGATAATGGACCTTTGGAAACGGCCGAGCACGACACATACGAAATATTGCAGTCTCGGTTTGATTGAAACTGTTCATGAGCGGTAGTGTAATATGCTAGCTATCGCTCACGCCCTCTAGCCCCGGGTTGAGCAGAACTCAATATTCATAAAATCAATAGTACACAATTTAAACCATCCCGAAGATGGCATGCATACGGCGGCGGAGTCATATGCTTCCCCATGTCGTACGGCGACGTATGGTCCCAGTATCTAATAAAATTAAATGCCCCGAAGAGCGAAATAAACATAATGGAATTTAGATGGGAGCAGCGGTAACCGTTATGAAGCCTGCGTGTCACAAGTAACAGCCAAAATACTATATAAGTATGCAAATAAGCGTAGTATGCGCTGTAAAAAAATCGATAATGACTATGATCCAATTCCCATGATTTATGTCGGTTTCGCGTGTTGAAACGACAGGCAAAATACAATAACAGTCGATATGTGAGTTATGTGATAAATAGAATCTATCATTCGTTCTCATTCATTATTGAATTTATTAAATTTGTTAGCAAAATGAAATAATGCTCGTCAAGAGCCTCGCATTATATCATTTCGCCAACTCGTTTAATAAATTCAATGATGATTTAGTACTCATGTAAGATCCTCTATTTATCTAGTTTGTACATGGCTAGTAACAACTTATTTCTGCATCCCTTTTGTAACAATTTGTTTAAAACTTTGGATAGGTTAGTGTCGTGTTATTAGTTATTAATTATTCACTTTCTAACACTGACTAATTAAAAACAAGGACAGTTCTTTTATTTTGACACCATGTTTTGTTTTGTGTACATTATTGTGATAACACAGGACACGCAGTGCTACTGTTTGCTGTGACTGTATTTGAGAGAAAGTATCGCTTAACCATGTGCCTTACGTATTTAACATTATCTTATAATGATGATGTTAGGATAATATATTGTACAAATTCACATGCACACAATTTAGAAACTGTTTAAATATATATGCCGCTTCACATTCCTCCTGCATTAACATACATTTTATAAACATCTTTACATATATCATTTCGTATTTTACAGGAATCGTATCATTTAGTTATTTATTTTTTTAATATAGAATAAACACAAACAAAATAAAATATAAGTACGTAAAAGATATTCAATGTTCTTCTCTGTATCGAGGTCATGTCTCGTCTATAAGAAAATGTTATTCCAACAGCGTAGCGTTGTAGGCATAATATGATTAATTCGAACATGTCATGCAGATCTTATTCATCGACTGGTCACATGCGTGGGATATCTATCTCTGTCAGACAGTTAACACTTTAACACTATTTTCGCCATGAAATCCCCCAGATAGGATCAACAATGGCATGGCCTGCCAACGCTTGGGTGGATATGTATGATGATGACATCTGGTTATATAATTATCCATCGGCAATAAATAACTTATGTGTATAAGCTTACGTCTCATCTAGAAATTGTTAAAGCAGACATAAACTTTGAACAGGAAATGCATCATTCAAGGACCACAGTCAATAACAAACACGAACATAAACAAACAACAACTACAAAGATGAATAAAAGGCGAGATATGACAACACAAACATACAAGGATTTACAATAGGGCTACGCAATTGGAACGGTCCGTGACACTAAATCATGTTGGGGGTTTAAACGAGGTTCTAGGACGCACCACACCTCATTCTTACCCTATTATCATCCCAATAAAACGGGACAATGTACATAAAGATATCCCCGCCAGGTTTGCTAACAAACAAAGCAGCATTAATAGGCAATGCAATTTAAACACATACATTATCATAGAAACAAAAGCTTACAAAGCCAAAAAGCAAGTACTCAATGACTGGGCCGAAGCCAGAGCAACAGGAAAACAAACCATTAAGGGAACAACGAGACATGATTTTAAACAAACATCAAACGCTACCGTACTATCAGGATTTAGGTAGCATCATAGGGTCCACAATATGTCCGGTCATCGTACAATCAAAGAGAAAAGCATAGTGGCGCACTGTAGGAAAGGTAGACCGAAGATATTGTATCCATAATCCACACTTACATTTTTGCGATAATAATAGACCAATGAATTGTTCTAACAAAGTCATTTTTTAATTTGTAAGCTGCACATTCCATCTTATTTCATGTATAGATTGGAAATGTTTTCGTATCACAAAATGGACGCTCTCATTGTGATATTAACATTTTGATTTGTAGGCCGATACAGGAGCGTTTTTAATGACGTATTTTAACTCTGTGCCAGTAATTTGGAATTAAATGATCATGCACGTCAGTTACATATTTTATGAATGATTATCTACTCTTGATAAAGAAAACACAATATAACTGAAATTAATTTTGTTGAAATTGTTATTGAATCGTAACATGGAATTTAGTATGTTTTTATTTTGTTTCCTTATTTAGTTAATACATGAGTATTGAATCGTAACAGGGAAATTTATATGTTTTTATTTTGTTTACTTATTTAGTTTATACATATATTCATGGAAGCTTTTTTCCAAAATAATATACATTTTCTAACTCTAATATACTTATAATTATATTGAACTGGTAATCTCAATGTATGTACCAAAAGCAATAATCCTTTCAATACCTTAAAACGATAACCGATTTCCATCAGTTTCTTTTTAAAGGAACTGTAGATACAACTATACATTGCTGACGTGTGTGCATATTGGAAATATCCATCCATTTGTTTGAGTTTCAAAGTCAATGTTGACCTGCGATAACATTCAAATTCAAAGTTGTTAAGGTGAAATGCTAATAATGTTCTAAATGTGTATTAAAACACCATCAACTGAGAAAGTATTTCCAAATCAGCTAAACGTAAAACATTACCTACTGGACGTTGTCGATGATTTGAACACTGATGTAAGTATGATGTCTAAAGGTATAACAGTAATAAATAATATAATTAATTTTGAAATCGGAAATACAACATAGAAGATAAATACGAATTATGCGACCGTTTAATACCGGGAACACCGTAATAATATTCCAGTATACACCAAATACACAGTCTGTATTTCTTTCATGTTCTATATCATAATTTCCCCATCAATTTAAAAACAAGATACATATGTATTGGAGGGACTTACACTCATCTTGGTTTGTGCATTTAACCAATCAAACAGCTTTTAAAATAATACAAATTAATCTATTTCTTTAGTTGGTTTCCATATAAAATGCAGTTCGAATACATTCTTCTCAGATGCATTGTAGACGTATGTTTTGTGTTTTATTAATAACATTAAACTAGGTTTAGAGTTGAATAATGAAACGACGTATTCATATTCTCTAAATAGATTCAGATGAAGACATAGTTCTTGCATCAGAGAACTGAAGTATTCTAATTTACATAATTATTTTGTTTCCGTATTGAGAGGAATGATGAATGATCACGAAATGTAGAAATGGAGGGGGAAAAACACTCCGAGAAGGAGTCAGGATGATAACAGTGTATTTCTTGCATACCGGATGAGATGAAATACCGGTTGAGGTTATCCTGTTTTATATGGGTGATGTAAAGCATATTAGATGTCAGACCAGTCAGGAAGTACTTCCGGGTCGTAGAGTGCTTAAATAGTTCCCCGAATTTTTTTTTCTAGTTTCCATGTGTTTTTCCCAAGATTAGTTTTTACTTCATTGTTAAATCTAACCTGATGTTAAAGTAGAATGTCTGTTGTCATGAATAGTAAGTATTTTACTGTGTTTGTCAGGATTATTTCTTTGGAGAGAGAGAGAGAGAGATGTGGTTTTAGCAGATGTTTTTTTCAAAATACGCATAGTATGAATGAATGACATGAAATGTTGAAAACCTGAAATAGTGTTTTATTACCGTTTGCGAGATATATGTGTTTAAATCACAGAACTAAAGTGTATTTAAGCAGACGAATGCTGTGGAACTTGTGACTGATCTCTAAATATAGCCTATTGTGCATTGTGTTTATTGAGCTGATTTTCACCGGTCTGACAACATTCATGCATATCGGATACGGTTATCTGTTTCACTAGGTTTAACCGTTTTTATCGGAACCGCGGCTAGGTTCCGATGAAAACAGTTACAACGAGAGTTAGAATTTCCCTATCTGTCCTGATACCCATGATTGATTCTTGTTCTTGCATATCATTTACATTCTGTGCGTTGACGTAGCCAACTACTAACGTTGTGCATATCTATTTACACAATGATATCATTTAATTGTCATTGTTGATATCAGCGCGCGACTTTTATCTTCCGCCATGTGTAAGTTCAGACATTCCATCATCCATGTAAAACGCGAATAACCGTATCCGGTATGAAAGTGTGTGGTATCTCTAATATGCAGACATATACATGTAATACTCATACATACACAGCAATACTAGTACAGTCCTCATTTTAAAAAGAGTTACCAACTCATAATTCATTTGACACATATTAAATCGCGGGTATTTTAAAAAAACGCATTGAATAAACCTTTACTTTTAATCGGCAAAATATACCTTATTATATGAACTGAACACCTGGCTAAATTTTTGATAAACGGATTTGTAGTGCAATTTTGCCGTTATGTGGAGGGATAGTTTCTTTAAGGAAGCTGGCACTATATAAATAATATTATATATAAATAATATTATTCATCATGTTCATGTGTCTCATTTTCCTTTCCTCAAAACACGAATTACGCCGCTATTTTTATCTCAGAAACGCTGAACAACCATAAGAAATACAATTTCAGATAATGTATACGATGATGATAGGGAAATACAACTAAACAAGTACGCGTGTGAAGACGTGGTGGCTGCCTTGATGCCAAAACAGACTTCAACGTTGCTATTCTACGGTTGTGATTTTCTTCACCGTAAAGCATACGTTCAACAATATGACACAGGATAATCCGTATTAATCCGTCTCTACTATTAGCCATTTAATACAGCATAATTGTATAAGATAATCCTTGAAAGAAAAAAAATCAAAAAAATCGTTTAGAGTGGATCGAATAGTAATAGTGTTCAGTCAACAATAACTTGATGGCGAGGCACTTTAAGACCTTTACGATATTGTATATACACATGAGTGCATCATTTCCGTATTCACCTGATACTGAGAAAATAAATTATTACTGTAACACAACGTCACCTAGTAAGTAAGATCATATGTGTGCATTATTTAACTACTGTTAATACAGAGGAAACAGGACAAGAGACATCAAAGTCATAATATAAGAAGAAGAGATAACACCTTTCAGGTAACAGTGATTTTATCTACATAAGACACAGACAAATGATATAGTATTTTTGATTTTACTATATTCACGCTTAAACGTTTTGTACCATGCTTTGTTTCTTCGCTTTAACTATAAAAATGAACTAAAGTGAAACACGTTATGAGGTCGGAGGTCGAGGAATAAGAGGAAAGTCATACGATTTACATCGAAGTGAATAAATAATTACTGAAGCGAATCTCATTCTGCTTAATGTTGTATACATGTACGAGTTATTACTAACATCTACGCACCGTTCGTTTATTTTTATCATACTAATTTATGTTATATGACATACAGGATACATATTATATTATCGGAAATTGTAATTCCGGTATCGGAAATTGTAATTCCGATATCGATAATTGTTAACGGAATTAATTTCCGATATATGAACATAATATGTATCTCGTATGTGTGTTTATGTTAACGGAATTAATTTCCGATATCGGTAATGCTTTATTTACGATATCGAAAATGAATTGTAATTGCCGATATCGGAAAAATCTATTCTCGATATCGGAAAAGCCTTTTTTACCTGTTACCTGAAAGGTGTTATCTCTTCTTCTTATATTATGAACATAATATGTATCTCGTATGTCATTTAAAAATGACGAGAATATTGTTTAGTCCGTTCAATGTGCTCGATATATAATGGTAAGTAAAATATTTCTCTGAGTATCACAAGCCGGTCGTAAAAGGTATATAAGAAAACAGTAAGGTGAATTAGTATGATACAAATAAACGAACAGTGCGTAGATGTTAGATTTTTTTATTTGTAATTGCCATCAAATTATTAGAATTGTCAACAATCAAAACACATTTATCATGAAATATTTAAGCACTAGATAAACTAGTTATCGTGAGATAAAATGAACATGTTTTTAATTTTGTCATCTGTGTTGTACGTTAAAATATCAATATGATAGACATCTGAAATAGTATGTGTAATGGTATGGCAAGCCAAAGTGCTTTTTTTTCGGCAATTTCCGATATCGAAATTACAATTTTCGTTAAATGTTATTGTATTTCCGATATCGGAAATTGTAATTCCGATATCGGAAATTGTAATTCCGATATCGGTAATTGTAATTCCGATATCGATAATTGTTAACGTAATTAATTTCTGATATCGGTAATGCTTTATTTACGATATCGAAAATGAATTGTAATTGCCGATATCGGAAAAATCTATTCTCGATATCGGAAAAGCCTTTTTTCGATAACGGAAATCAACTACCCAAATCCGATATCGGAAATTCAATTTTCGATATCGACAATACAATTCCCGTTAACGGAAATACAATTGTCGTTTTCGAAAGTGATTCTAACGGAAATTGTGATTATTTTTATATTAATAACGGCTCCCTACAGCCTCGTTCCGGATTCAGCATCCTAAGTATGTGCTTAAAACCAGGGGCGGATTCAGGTGTGTACGTGTTGCGTGTGTGTGCTAGGGTGTGGGGTAGGGCTGGGGAGGAGCGGGTGGGTGGGTGGAGCATCCGTCTAGCTATTTTATATAGAGTTATTTGATCGATTTCTCTCTCAGCAGACGCTCAGTTTTACAACAATTTCTCAGGCGTAAAGTCTCCGAACCCCGTATATAACAAGTTGAGATACTTAGGCGCGCTACTTACATAGTAAAGTTTCTGGTGTAAGATTTCAACCCAAATAAACGTATTGGTCAGATGTATACAGATGGACGTAATAGACAGTTGCAACCCTATGACGATGTGGAGATGGGCATATCATCGGATGTGAACTCAGATTAAGTCACGCATAACAAAACTGTGACCCGACCGCGACTCGAACCTACGGATTTTGCCTCGGTCCAACACGCTACCAACTAGGCTACCGCGCATCAGGTCATGACGAAACACCTAATGACAATACACCAATAGCCGATTATAATAATAAACCAATGATATATCCTATTCGGATCATCGGCGGTAAGATATAATCATTTCAGTTCAGATATTTTAACAAATCTGAGAGAGAACAATTAAAACAATAATTTAATATGCAGATTGTCCTTGGGTTTCTCCGGAAGTTTCTCCGCACGTCTTGCACGAAGTTGTCTGCATATTGCGCGCTAAGTGCAATATTGGCGGCCTCTTTCATGCTTTTTGCCATGGCTTTACCGCCCAACTATTCGCTAGGAGAGCTTCCGCGTCAGGGAGCATTTTTTTTCTGTGACCAATTTCCGATATCGCCGCGAGCTTTTAAAAAATCAAGATTGCCGTTTGTCCCTTTAATATAGTTTAACATCAGTCAATAATCAGTGACGATAGCGATTTGGAACCAGTTGTAATCGTATGCTGAGAACAGATTTATAGACTGTATCCCTTAAATTTACATCTAATTTTTGTAGAAAAAATCAGTTAGAACCAGATCTACGCGCATGCGCGGATCATAATTAGTAGACTGTATTCCTAAAATTGATACGTAATTCAAGTAGTAGAAGACCCATAAAATGCCTGTGTACAAATTTGACTGCGTCCCGGTATTCTTACTAAAATACATGTACAGTTGTTTTATGAACAGTAAAATGCCGTTGATATACAGTCCAACACATATAACAGCTGTCTGAGTCCGGGATAAATATAGCCGGAGACTTCACGACTCATCTATTTAAACAAGTAACAAACTTGATGTTTGTCCATGATCTTTCTTGTCGTGCCCTTAATGGTTTATTCTCTTACTGCTCTGGCTTCTGCCAAGTCACTGAGTACCTTCATTATGGCTTTATAGGCTATTGTTTTTTTGTATTATATTTACACGAGCATATTTGTGTTTTACTTATAGTGCCTATTGATGCTGCCTTGTTGGTTAGAGATTAGATCATGGCGGGGATTTCTTTATTTACACTGTCCTGCTTTAATGGGATGACAGTAGGGTAAGTGTGAGGTTTGGTGCACCCTAGAACCGGTTTAAACCCCCAGTGGCCTACTTTGCCACTGACCGTTCCAAGGCGGTAGCCCTATTGTCAACCCTTTTGTGTTTTTGATGACGTTTGCATTTATTCTTGCTTTTGCCTTCTTGTTTGTCTGTTTGCATGTTTGTTTCTGTGTTTTGTGTTTGACTGTCCTCCTTGAATGCTACTTTCCCTGTCCGATCTTTTTATATTTCTTTTTAGAGAATATAACTTGGCGGAGATATCTTTATTTACACTGCCCTTCTTTATTGGGGTGACAATATCGAGGGCTCAGTGCAAAACTATTGTATCTCTTTTTTAATCATATGTAATTACAATAGTTTTGCGCTGACCCCTCGATATGGCATGAGTGAGGTTTGATGCACCCTATAACCTCGTTTAAACTCACAGCATCCTATTTGCCACTGACTGTTCCTTGGCGGTAGCCCTATTTCCAACTGGTTCATGTTTGTGAAGACATATCTTACCTTTTATTCCTCTCTGTAATAAGTAGTAATGTTTGTTTTATGCGTGTTTTGGTTGATGTGGTCCTTGAGCGCTATATGTGTAACACTATGTCACCAGGGCATTAATAATTAACAAGTCCAGACTTTTAAATACACGTTTTAATAATCTTTAAAACTACCCCATTTTACTTTCTGATCGTATAGTGGTTATATTAATTCTATCAGATGTTACTCATCAAATCTCTACATCCTTAGACTATCTCTAACAACCTCTCGCTATCTCAGACTATCTCCGAACTCTACTTCTAAACACACCAGTATATACCTGCACGCACGTGCAAGCCTCCCATTGGTTGTTTAAACAGTTATTCAATAGGTCGTAATAAAGTATCCCGCCTACTAGTTTATACCTGAGTAAGCTGCTACAATACTGCTATTAAAGAGAGCTATCACAAATGGTAAAATATTAGGTAAATTACTATTAACTGCGATATACTTCTTCTACTTGTTATTAAATTATTATTATTACTTATTAAAGGGTATGGTAGTGTTACAAATGTCCAGTGTTCGATTTGTATATCTACTTATAATGTATGGCCTCGTGGCACCATTCCTCTTTTTGTATATCTACTTATAATGCATGGCCTCGTTGCACAATTCCTCTCTTTGTATATCTACTTATAATGCATGGCCTCGTGGCACCATTCCTCTCTTTGTATATCTACTTATAATGCATGACCTCGTGGCACCATTCCTCTCTTTGTATATCTGCTTATAATGCATGACCTCGTGGCACCATTCCTCTCTTTGTATATCTACTTATAATGCATGACCTCGTGGCACCATTCCTCTCTTTGTATATCTACTTATAATGCATAGTCTCGTGGCACCATTCCTCTCTGAAAATGAGAGCGACTTCACCATAGCTTTGCCAAAGTACACTGTGTGTGCGATGTCGTTTACAAGAAGGCATCCCTATTCCTAGAAGCAAGACGCAAATTATAATGTTGTACATACACGGAACTAAAATTGTCAATTACAATGCTATAAATGGCAACATTCAGACTACAACAAGCGCCTACAGGCATTTTAACAGGCACTGAACTTTACCAGCAATATAATGTACTGGAATTATTCGTCATGTTTAAGGATGGAGATGTCGCTATATGCATCACGACTTATGGTCACGTAGGAGGTACAAGTATGTGTTGATTTTGAAAACTGATACATTCTGTATCATCACATTTCGGAGACAAAATACGTTTAACATATTAACTTTAAAAAACAGGCATAATTAAATGATGTAACAATCATACCAAAAACGTCTAGTGGTTCAAAGTAATGGTTCGTCGTGGGTAAAAGTAATTGCTTTTTCATCAGACAAAGTAAATAAACAGCATGTTCTACATGTCAAACTATATGGTCACATACTCTGGTGTTTCTCCGGCATTGTAAATAGATGCAGGTTTCGTTTGATATGATTAGGGTCATCCATGCATAGCTAGCACTTTCAAATGACTAGCGAAAGTAGTATTTGATTTATTAGCCATTTGATAATCAAGCACAATATAGGTGCCTTTGAAGTAGATTAATGCTTCAAGTCCGTGCAAGTGCGTTTTATATGTGTTGCTTCTTTCATTGATTATCGTGAACAGACTCAATAAAACCGAGTCTGCTACTCGTTTCTTTTGCTTGTGTTTGTTGCTTCCAAAGGGAAGTTCCAGTTTTCATCAATAAAATCAAGAGACCCAAGAGGGCATGTGGACGCTCTACTGGCTAAAAAAAAAGCTTATGTATAAGTGGCCATAACGCTTTCACATATCATTCAACCGGAACATGGCTTAATATACGTAACTAGGCACGGTACTGATCATTCCTGTCAAGTTTCGTTGAAATCCAGCCAGAGGTTCAGGAGAACTAGTCTGTACAACGTTAGTGTATTAAAACCTTTAATGAGTCATACATCTGCCAAAATTCATTCAACCAGAACACGGCAATGATAGGTTTGTTACTGATCATCCTCACCAATACTCGTTGAAATCCGGCAAGGAGTTCAGAAGAGATTAATCGGACAATGTTTGTTTATTAAAATATTTAAAGGGCCATAACTCTGCCAAAAATCATTCAACAGGAATATGGCGATGATATGCACCACTAGGGTTGATACTGATCATCCTTGTTAAGTTTCGATGAAATACAGTTCAGGAGAACTATCCCGGAAAATGTTTGTGTAACAAAAACATCCAAACATTTGTAAACCGCAACGTGACGATGCTATCCACAACTAGGCTTGGTGCTGATCATCGCTGCAACATTTCGTTGAAATCTGGAGAGGATATCAGGAGAACTAGTCCAGACAAAGATAGTGTATTAAAACCTTTAAAGGGTCATAAATCTGTCAAAAATCATTCAACCGGAACACGGCGATGATTTGCACAACTAAATTTGGAACTGATCATCACTAAAGAAATCGTTTAAATTCAGCCAGGGGCTCAGGCTCTAGTCTGGACAAAGTTTGTGTATTAACACCTTTACAGGGTAATAACTCCGCCAAAATCATTCAACCGGAACAAGGTGACGATATGTAAACTAGGCTTGGTACAGATCATCCCTGAAAAGTTTCACTGAAATCCGGTCAAATGAAGGCCCTTTCGTCTTAATGGCCTAATATGGCTGGTTTTCAAACTTGTCGGAGTTTTCATTGATATTAACAATCTGGTAAAGCTTGGTCTAGATCGGATGAAAAATGAAGGCCCTAACGTCTTAACGAGGTAAAATATAGCATTTTTAATTAAATCAAGGACCACATCTCCGTTGTTACTGGTCCGATCTGGCTGGTTTATGAACTTGTCTGAGCGTTCGTTGATAGTAACAATGTGGTAAAGTTTTGTAATGGTCGGATGAAAAATGAAGGCACTATCGTCTTATCAATGCAAAACATAGTGTTTTTAACTAAATCAAGGGCCATAACTCCGTTGTTTCTGGTCCGATCTGGTTGGTTTTGAAACTTGTCCGAGCTTTCATTGATATTAACAATCTGGTAGAGATTGGTAACGATAGACTGAAAAATGAAGGCCCTATCGTCTTAGGAATGCAAAATATAGCATGTTTAACTAAATCAAGTGTCATAACTCCGCTGTTATTGCTCCGATCTGGCTGGTTTCAAACTTCTCCGAGCTTTCATTGATATAAATATTCTGGTAAAGTTGGTAAAATCGGATGAAAATTGAAGGCCCTATCGTCTTAACGATATATAAAATTTAACAGACGACAGACGGACGACGGACAACACAATATCCCATAAGCTCTGATAGTTAAGTAGCAACCATGGCGGCACTCTTAATATAAATACGACATTGGCAAAAATATCAATATACAGTGCCCGTGTCAATATCAAGTTCATCTCAACTTACTAGTGTCTTATCCAACAACCGCAGACGCGCCTTTAATATACAGAGTCGATCATTGCCTTTTTACTAGGCCAAGTAACCGAGTTGCATGAGTTTAATTATTTAATATCTGGACTACTTTAATAACATAACATATAAGTTTATGACTCAAGCCGTCATTAATTTAAACTGGAAATAGTAAAATGTTAATGTTTTGACCAACGCTTACCTGTTTCAGAAGTTAAGGTATCGCGGAGCCGCTACGTCAGAAATGGTTCGGGAAGACATCCAGATACCATGAGGTATAAGAAAGCGAGAGAGGTGTTGCAATTAATATTACCTCACATGAACAGGCGCAATAACATTCATACTAGCGTCTGTTTAGTGTTGTTTGGCACCTCACACGCCTCTTAGCACCGACGTAAGTTGTATCCTACTTTAAAAAATAAAAAGATAAGTTTTGAACTGTACAATGAAATGAACAACACACAGCACAACGACTGGTGAAGACAGAGTTCCCGGAACGGTCGGTAGGTAATATGGCCAATAGGTTAGCTTAAATCGAATGTTAGGGTACACAGCCTTGCTATTATCATGTCTTCAGCGCTCAAATTGACAATATAGTGTAAATAAAATTACATCCCATCAAAAGGAAATCTTCGACAATGAAGTCCATATACAGAGATTTTAGGAAACTATATATGTATATGTTATTGTACAAATATATAAAAACATATTTAAAAACACCTCAGGATGTATCCAGAAATGTGCTGGACAACCACAGCAGTTGCAGCCAAAGACAAAACCAATCTAGGGTACGAGCAGAAAACCCGATGGACAAAATTGTATGCACCAACCTCCCCTTTCAGGGTTTCAAAAGGTGCATGCAGTATGGAGTCCCTTGAGGTTGTCCGGTCATCACACAAGAGAAAAGTGAAGCCTAGTAACTGACTGTAAAGTGGTCAATCATCAAGCATAAAAAAAAGAGTATGATAATGGACCTTTGGAAACGGCCGAAAACGACACATACGAAATATTGCAGTCTCGGTTTGATTGAGACTGTTCATGAGCGGTAGTGTAATATGCTAGCTACCGCTCACGCCCTCTAGCCCCGGGTTGAGCAGAACTCGATATAAATAAAATCAATAGTACAAAATTTTAACCATCCCGAAGATGGCATGCATATGGCGGTGGACATGGAGTATCTTTCTTCCGCATGTCATACAGCGTATGGTCCCAGTATCTAATAATATTAAATGCCCCGAAAAGCGAAATAAACATAATGGAATTTAGTTGGGAGCATGAAGTGCGTTGTAATACTAAAAGGTCGGAACCTTTTCTGACGAATTTCGTGATTAATCACCAAAGTGGTCAGACCACTTAAATGTCCAAAGTTTATATATCACATTTCCATAGAATAAAGGTAGTGATATTAGGTTAGTGTTGTACTTCTCCAGAAGGCCACACATACTTGATTTGATGTTCCGAAAGGACCAGTAAATGATAACACTACTAATTTGTAGTTCGGGCCACCTTTTACAGCCGCCACAAAGAACTAAACAAAAGTCAGTGTAAATGTCAATAAATACTGAAAAGAGGAATCTTTGGAAGCAAAAACACAAACAATAGAGAAAATATCAGACTCGGTTTTACTGAGTATGTTCATGAGAGGTAATATAAAGTGCAACTCCTCTAATGCCCCTAGGTCGCCCGGACTGCAAATGAGTAGTGTTATTAGGTATTGGTCATTCTTGATCATCAAGCCCAACTTTTGCGGCTTAAAAGTAGAATACCGCTTAAGCCGGTGCTAGAGGGCTTGCGAGGTGTTGCAACTTTATAGTACCTCTCATGAACTGACTCAATTAAACCGTCTGCTATTTTTCTCTCTGGTTGTATTTGTTGCTTCCAAGATACATGCATCCACTTTTCAGTATTTACCGGCATTCACACTAAAACATGTTTAGTGCTGAGTGGCTGATGCAAAACATCGCCCAGACTCCAGATGAGTAGTGGTATTACTTATTTGTCCTTTTGAATCATCAAGCCCAATTTAACGGCTTAAAAGTAGAAAACCGCTTAAGTCGTTACTAAATGGCGTGCGACGAGTTGCCATTTAAATTACCTCTCTCAAACAGACTAAGACCGAGTCAGCTACGTTTCTCTCTTTTTTTGTGTTTGCTTTCAAGGAATTCCATTGTCAGTATTTATTACTAAAGGTTTCGATGACATCTATTTGAGTATCTGGTGAAAAACGCAACACGCAATCTCTTTCGTAGCAATACAAAACAAATCCTCAACAACCGGTACACATTTGCAACCCATCTGGATAACAATATATTCTTTCAACATTAGTTCCATGTCTGACATATTTGAGATTTACCCTTCAGTAAAACTATATGCGACTGTTTAGCACTTATTGACGAATAGTAAATCATTTGAACATCCAAGATATCCATTTAATGCAAGACCAGTGTACATTAGACACAACGAAATAGTACACATTTATATGTTATTATAATTATTTGTATTGGGATATATGCACGAGTTCTAGCAGGACTTTAGGAGAGAAATATTTATGCACGAAAGAACGAGTGCATATAATTTACTTGATAAAATTATTATAATAATAAATTACAAAAGTTTCGAAATCGTTGTCGTCAGTTTTTTTTCTTTTACGTTATACATGTTTTAAGAAACATCAGCCGTTTAAATTTATTTGGACGTTACAATATAGAAGATACACGTCCTTCTTATATGTAACCTACTTTTCTTCGACATAATATGATAATACATGTAGATTTGCAGGAGATGCCATAATGGTATACGTAAAATGTATATTTCCTGTATGACCAGCTGTTTTATATGAGAAAAATGTATTCATTTACATTTTGACGTGGTTTTCATGTCAGTTTATACGTCATCGGATGGCGTCATGCAGTGCTCTAATACAACGTTATAGGCGCCGTTCAGCTTGCATTTAATGATGATGACATTTATGGCTTTAGGGCATACAATGTTTTTCGACAAACTCAAATGGCAAATTCTTACTATAGGCATTTTATTGAGAGCATTGCAGAGAAACAAACAATCTATTATAGCACTACCAAAACGGTAGCTGTTTCCTGTTATCACCCACTTTTAAATAAAAGGTTTTCTTCAAATAGGTTTTTCTCTGAAACTTTAACAGCTAGAGGTCTAATGTTTTGCTTATAGTATACGCTTTATATTTGCTACCAAATATGTTAAAATTATGATCATCGAGTCATTTGTTTCCATCCTAAGGGACACATATTTACAGAGTTGTATTGGAAAAGATATTTTTAAAAATCTTCTCTGAACCTTCAAAGCTAAGCGTCTAATAGTCTGCATCTACCAGTCTACATGCAGTATAAATTTATGGTCAATTTTACAATATTCTCACAATCAAATGAGCAAATTAAATACGGCAGGTGTTCGAAAAGTAATGCACCTCGGCGAATTTCTCGAGAAGCACGTATAATTTTACATTGATGCACATGGCTAGCTATATTCAATACCCACACAGTAATATATAATGAATGTGTAAGTAAACTCGTTTCCTAAATAATCTTCATTTCAGTATAGTCAGTCATTGACAGATTATATTACGAAAACTCTGGGATTAATTTGTTTTGGTCTATAAAATATTCAGGAAACGTTCTTGATCAATTTTGCAATAAAAGTCAGGTTTCATCTATTAACTAACACTCATAACTTCTCTACACTATATACAAGCTAACCACATCACCTTATCAAAGACAAGCTTATTGCTTTTATTCAAAACAGCTTTGCTAAGGAAAATACTACATTTTGGCCTGTAATAATATTAAAGCGTTTGTTACTAACGACAGTTGATACAATTCCACATGTGGAGTTGCATCTTTCTATTAGATAATACTTTTGTGAGGTATGAAACGACCGTTTATAGACAAATTGTTGGTATCCCTATGGGTACGAACTGTGCACCACTTATCGCAGATTTGTTTTTATATTGCTATGATTGAGATTTCATGTTGAGTCTTTCACCAGATACCCAGGAAGATGTCATTGAGGCCTTTAATAACACCTCTCGGTATCTGGATGACATATACACATTGACAACGCTAACAAAGCTAATATTTCTGATACTAACGCTTCTTTTCTTTATTTACATCTCTCCATTGAAAATGGTAAAATAATTAGCAAAATATATGACAAGAGAGACGATTTTAATTTTGGTATAGTTAGTTATCCCTATTTAGTTGGGAATGTTCCCCCGAGCAACTTCTTATGTGGCCTATGTGTTTTCTAGAGCTTGTATTCGAGTTGAGGATTTTAATATTCGTAATCTTTGTATAACTAAAAAGCTACTCCATCAGGGTTAACGTTACCATAAACTTCGTAAAACATTTGCAAAATTTTATTATCGTAGCCCTCATCTTCTTTCCAAATATAAAATTAATTTAAGAACTCTTTTGCGACAAGGACTTTCACAATCTGACTTCTATAATGGTGACGTGATTTACAAACTTCGTAAGATCCTTGGTTATGATCACTTTCATACTATCTTTGTTGAACTTAAAAGGTTAATCAAAAAAGGTTATGACCCTATCATTTTGCAACGCACTGCATGCTTGTCGGTGGACCCATTTACAGTTCGTCACTATGCTTTCCTCGTTGATTGTGCGGACAGGCAATGGACTCTATGATGACGTTTACCTAACGCCCAAAAGGACGGTGACGTTTGATGTTTGTCTGCAGTCTTGTCTTGCCTCAACGGTTTATTCTCTTGTTGCTCTGGCTTCTGACAAGTCAATGAGTACCTTCATTGTGGCTTTCTATGCTATTCCTTTGTATTGATATATACACGAGCAGCTTTGTGTTTTACTTATATTGCCTATTAATGCTGCTTTGTTGGTTAGAGAATAGTTCATGACAGAGATTTCTTTATTTACACTGTCCCGTTTTATTGGGTTGACAGTAGGGTAAGTGTGAGGTTTGGTGCACCCTAAAACCTGGTTTAAACACCCAACGGCCTTTTTTGCCACTGACCGTTTCAATTGTCCTATTTTCAAACCCTTTTGTATTTGTGACGTCTTATTTGGCCTTTTATTCATCTTTAAATGTGTTCTTTGTTTCTGTGTGTGTTTGACTGTCATCCTTGAATGCTGCTTTTCCTGTTCGATTATCATACTCTTTTTTATATCTATATTTATAGAGCTAGTAGTCGAGCTGAGGTCTTTAATACTCTAATATGTTTAACTTAAGGTTTGCCCTCCCTCGTCCATCCGTCCATCCGTCCGTTAGTCTGTCCCATAAATATGGATCCTGCGATAATGAGAAAAGTATTGAAAATGTTTTTATGAAACTTAGGATGTTGGTAGACCGCAATGAGGAGTTTATGTACGTTATTTTATCGTGTTGATGTGACGAAGATATGGTTGTTATGGCAACGAAAATAGTAAAAATACACAATATTTATGGATCCTTTGATACTAAAATATAATTTAATGAACAATTTGTGTAGGTAAAAGGTAGTGAGGAGATAATGCACATCATTTTGTTATATTTATATGTCAAAAATTGTGGTTGATATCTCAAAATGAATTGTAAAAATACACAAAAATACACTGTTACTAAAACAGAAAAAACGATTTCCGCTCCTTAACTTTATTTAGGAATGAGATATTGGAATGAAACATTACGGGTAGGTAGCGTATATGAACAGGAAACTTGGGATGCATTTGGGGTTAATTGGGTAATGGTCACTGTTATTAAACTGGAAAAATGTGTTTTGCTCAATAACGTTACTTAGAAATGACGTATTGGCCTGAAACTTGGTGTGTTGGTAGCTTATATGAAAAGCAAGTTTGTCATTGCATTTGGATCCACTGAGTTTAATGTCTCGGTCACTGTTACTAAAAACAGAACATTAGTTTCCGTTCAGTAACTTTAATATCGGAATGAAACTTTATGGGTAGGTTGCGTATATTACAAGGAAGCTTGGGATAGAGAAAACGTTTTACGCTCAATTACTTTAGTAGTTACGAATGAGGTTATGGCATGAAGCTTGGTGCGTAGGTAGCTTATAGGAAAATCAAGTTTGGCATTGCAGTTGAGGCCACTGGGGGAATGTCACTGTTACTAAAGATATAAAAACAGTTTCTACTCATTAAATTTAGTTAGGAATAAGATATTAGAATTAAACTTTATAGATAGGTAACATAATTATATAAAAAGAAAACTTGGATTGCATTTGGAATCACTGGAATCAAGGTCAAGGGCACTGTTGCTAAAATAGAATAAACAGTTTATGCTCATTAACTTTGGAATGAGATATTGGCCTGAAACTCGGTGTGTTATAAGAAAAACAAGTTTGAGATTGCATTTATGGTCAAATTCAAGGTCAATGTTACTAAAGAAAATGCCCGGTAGGTTACTTGTATTGCTCTGCAATACTTGAGCAGCTTGTTATATCTTAAAAGCTGCTCCAACAGGACTACCGTTACCATACACTTCGAAGAAAAAATTCAAAACATTATTTTCGAAAAAAATAACCTACTGTTAAAACAAAAAAGTAAATTAAGAACTATTCTGCGGCAATGACTATCACAGCTAGACTTTTATGGTGCTGTGATTACAAAACTTCGTATAATTCTTGGTCATAATCGGTTTCATACAATCTTTAATAAACTTGTTAAGAAGTTTATCAAAAGAGGTTATGGCCCTATCATTTTGCAATGCACTGTATGTTTAGTTGTTGACCCATTTACAGTTTGCCACTAAACTTTCCTCTTTGGTTGTGCCAGGACCAAACAGAGTGTAGACCCTATGGTGACCTAAATCCTGTAAGGATGATAGCGTTTGATTGTTGTCTTAAATCTTTCCTTGTCGTACCCTTAACGGGTTGTTCTCTTGTTGCTCTGGCTTCAGCCAAGTCACTGAGTACGTGCTTCGTAGTTGTCTAGGCGTTTCTTTTTATTTATATATACGCGATCAAGTATGTGTTATACTTATATTGTCTGTTTATGTTAACTGGCGGGTATGTCTTTATTTAAACCGTCCGTTTTATTGGGATAACAATAGGATAATAGTGACGTTTGGTGCATCCTAGAACCTGGTTTAAACACCCAGCGGCCTTTCTTGCCATTGACCGTACCAAGGCGGTGGTAGCCCTATTGTCAACCACTTTATGTTTGTGGTGTCAAATTTTGCTTTTTAATAATCTTTGTAGTTGTTCTTTGTTTCAATGCATGTTTGTGGTTGACTGTGGACCTTGAATGTTACAGCTCCTGTCCGACTTTTACACTACTTACCCTAATACATGTAGTTAACTGTGCCTCAATACGTCTCAAGACAAATATACTTATTAACGGGTTTGTTTTGTAATTTAAGGAGAAATAGCATTGTAAATGCAACCTAATCTGTAAATGTTTCCTTTTTTTTCCTTTTTTTTTGTTTGTTATATATAAAACAACAATTCAATTTTATTAATTAATGTATTTTTCCCTTCCATTAGATACGTTATTCACCTGGTATTGTCATGTTTTGAGCATGGAAACTATTTTACCTTAAATGAAGTTTTCTGTCTAGCATTTAATAAATGAATTGCCTAACCCATTTACAAGAACATGTAAGTAGTCAGTTGTATGATCCTCGGTGGGATACAATGAACGTATTAAAACGGTCAATATTGCTACAATTACACAATCATGCACTACGTACTCTTTCAAATTGTTTGTATGTTAACTGGTATTTAATCATTTTATCAAAGGATTGTCGAACGTTTTAACCCTTCCAGGTCTATTACTTAGTATTCCCATAGCTCCTTGTTGCAAAGAGTGCTTAAATTACTTCTCTATTTTAAAAGCGGATCAGGGTTACGATAATAACATTTAGCAAATGTTTTCGAAGTTTATGGTAACGGTAGTCCTGATGTAGTAGCTTTTCATATGTATAACCATACACAGCTTAATATATTTTATACGGACCTATTTCCCAACGCTAAATGATCATTGAAAAAATACATGGGAAGCTTGCTTATTTACTGCCTACATGCAAGATGATAGATTAGCTCAGGTATATAAACTGAGACCCGAGTAAAGTTTTCTATTTGAAAAACATTGGAATATTGAACAGTGTTTATGGTATAGCGGCATATAGCTTCAAACATTACGTTTATGAAGAAAAAAAGTAGCAAATTAACAAGTAAGCTGTTCTAAATACAAAACTGTGTTGATAATTCATTGTTTTTGGAAGAGAAACACACCACAACACAACTAATGAAACATCTGCTTTTATGTTGTAATATGTTGGTTTCATACAAAATCTGTATTGGGATGACCTCATCAACTGAAACAAAATTGAATACAACCATTTTCTCATGCAATTGTATATCCAACAGTGATTTACAGTTAACTATAACAATTCTCTCCTACCCTAAATACAATAGGCTAGAAATGGGTCCTTAAAGCTACACAGTCCATATTTTAACTGGTAATTACTCAGGAATATGAATGAGTCACGTGTGAAGTAGTTTCAAATTGACGAACACCCCAAAAGTCGGTATATAAGCAGAAATCGGTGAGTAAATATTTCACTTTTTTATTTAACATCCGCACAGGTAACATCGCTAAATATACGGCTTTAGAAGAATATGTAAAAAAAAAAATAGTCGCCCGGAACGGGATTTGAATCACAGCCTTTGCACTTGTAAGTTTTGAAAGGTGTACGCTAAACCACTAGATCACGGCTATTTATTGGTATGTTGTAGTATTTTTAACACTAACAATATATAGGCATTACGTAATAACAAATACACACAAACTCATCAAGTGTTAAAAAACAAGTCGAGATGTGGTTGTTTGAGGGAAAGTATTAGTTTCATATTGATAACATACAGTAGTCTATTATACCAGGCAATGTTAATTACACGTGCGACAAGATGGGCTACATATTTATTGATCCGTCTTGAATTGCGTTCAAATATGTTAAGTTATTTTGCCTCATAATGAATGATAGTTTGTATACTATTTTGTCAAGCAGCGTTATAGTTCAGTGGATAGAGCACCGGACTTGAAATCAGAAGGTCGTGTGTTCGAGCCCAAAAACAGGCTATTTTTTTCTGTAAAATTACTGTTACATTTGTATAGGTACGATGTGCACTGGTCGATGTATATACAGTAAATGATTTCCTGCGCTATATTTTCTCGATTAAATACCCTATTTCGACATGAGTTTGTGAACATGAAGTTACAAATAAAGACACGCCTACAAAGAATAAATCTATTGATATAGAGACTCTGTAGCTTTAGGCGAGCTACTAGATATAATTCGATAAAAATCAATAAGTGGTGAAACATGTACGCCATAATAATGCTCGTGGCAACACCATTATCTAAATGGGGATAATTCCCAATATCAAAACTAAAATAATCTCTCTTGTCATAAATCTTCTAACTAATTCTCTATTTGCAACAGAGATGTAAATTGCGAAAGAAAGAAACAGACAGTATCAGAAATATTACCTTTTGTTGAGTTGAAGTTATTTAGGATAGATAGAGTTTACCATAAAACGAAAAAAAACGTGTTGCCAATTGTCCATTATGTCACCCAGATACAAATAACGGTCATTAAAGACTTCTATATTGCTCCTTTTATCTCTGAAGCCATCTCTATCAGCACCAGTTATAATCAATCGTGTTTCCCTTTCTTCGGCATATATACAGGAGCCAACACATGTCGCATGCTGAAAGTGCATATCAGTTGACCCAACCTTCTCCGTCTAAGAGTCCATTCTTTGGGTAGATGAAACCCCGTAAAGATGGCTATGTACAAATAAAGAGAAGCAATAGAAATGTGTTGTCAAAGACGGGATTGATATCGAATTGGCTAACCACCACAATACATGTATAAAGGAAATCCTTTAGGGATATCGCTAGAAGAATGTCGATCCCCTTATCATGCTTATGCGGGAAATTCATTTTTATATCATGTCTCTTATGTCTCGCTTAGCAAATTTCAATTCATCCACTTGAATCAATGTTTCGGTTTGAGTATCGATTATACAGTATCTTGCAAACTTAGATTGGTTAATATGAATGTTGTAGTTGACAGTAGTATTACAGAGTACACTTTTATAAAAATAGATTTTTTTCATAAACGTTATTTGATAGAAACTTTTGAAAGTTGATCTTTTACAGAGTATACTTTTATAAAAAAACAAACGTTAACTCGAATATTGCTTCTCCTTAAATTCAGGATGATAATATGCCTGGCGGCCCATTAGAAATCGTCAAAATACATTAGATTATACAAGTAGCTCCATTTTGCATATATCCTAATCCAGAGTTGTGATTTGATTTAGATTCAGAAGGTTTGTCAATCTAATACTGTAACATATTGTGCTAAAATAGCAAGGAAAAACGGAGTTATGTATTTTATAACTAGCAAATGGATTTGAAGAATGTCTGTCATTGGATTTTAAATATGCGTTAAATAATAAATACTGAAAAGCTGATCCTCTGGAAGCAAAAAACACACACAAGAGAGAAAAGTAGCAGACTCGGTTTTATTGAGTCTGTTCATGTGAGGTAAGGTTGAAATATAAAGAATAAGTATCCTGGAACTTTGTTTTAAGCTTGTATTGAAGTAACCAGTTATAGAGTTGGCCGAGCACCCACATTTTATACCTTTGTTCTCTTATATATACAAACATTATTGCATAAAATAACAAATTGTTATCATCGAGACCGATGTTTTGACCACAATGAAGAAAACAAAATCGTGTTTTATATTTAAATAGTATATATACGTACTTGTAAAATGGCGTGTATTGTTGTATGTACTTTGTTTTTTGTTCGACTTTCGCATTTAGTTTTAAATTTGCATGGCGAACAAGGCAAGTGTAATACGTTGTTTATTGGCGTTTGGAAGATGATGAGATTGTAATTCACTCAAAGCAGTATTGCCCGAATGACGTTAGCGAGCAAGTGGAAAGCGTTGCAAGTATTGCCTTTAGAGAATTGTAATAAAATCACCAGTCGAAACATTAATTAAACCAATTAATTTAAGTACCCTTGAATGTTGAATTTTTTGAGAATATGTTATTTTGTTCTCTTGGTTGTGTTTTTAGCTTTCAAATGATCTCTCTTATCGGTATGTATTAGCATGTATAAATACAGTAATCATTTTTTTAAGAAATTAGAAGTCCTTGTAACTCGGAATGGCATAAATGTTGAAAATCTTCTTTAACCACTTTAAGACAAGAATAGATAATGTAAGTGTAAAGTTTTATTGGGATGACAGTATGGTAAGAGTGAGGTTTAGTGCACTCTTGAACATGGTTACTCCTCGTTACTCCACAAGCCCACCCTACACACACCCAATCCATCCATTATTAAAAGTTAATACAATTTTATAAATCTGTAAAATCATGACGTCACGTTTTGGATGTAGATGTGTTCTCGTCCTATTAAATCATTCATTGCAACTTAACACGACATGGTATCGAATTTCTGTTTAAATCAATCGATTTCAGCTGGATTACAAAGTATATGAATCTTAATAATGAATGGCTACTCTTTTTGCAGTATTATCAATTAACAAATTTAACTCTTAAACCTCATATGAACATTTCTTAATATTACTGGAGAGAAACATATATATAAAACCGCTACTAAGTTTTATGTACATATAAGTATTATTTGCATGACGTAGATACTACTTCTACCACTGTATGACTGCACGGGAAAATGAGGTAAATCTGAATTGTATAGCTGCACAACTATTGCCAGATAAGTAATAAACACAGTTACCTGTTGATAAATGTACCTGTTCAAAACTTTCTACGTCATCAAATAAAATATTATACTCGCTTTTCACAGATATTGCAATTTGTGAATTGTAAATATTTATTGTTGTGTATTGATTCCGATTTAAATAAACCTAAACATGTTTATGAAACAAAACATTGCCGGAGAACTTTAAAGGTTTACATCACGATCGAAAAGGTCCACGTATTATTTGAACAGCCCTCGTGGTTTTAATGGAGTAACCGCTAGCTTTACCTTAATAAATAAGACTGAGACAAATGCTCGGCTTGTTTTTCGTGCATAAATCATTAACATTATTTTATATGAGGCTTTCAATGTATAATAAATTCTGCACTTGTGATCTAACTACATGTGTATTCAATAATATGTACTATTGCTAGAAATGTGAAACCCATATGAATTAATATTGATGATTTAACAAAAAAAAGCACCGAGACGTTGTATTTTCCAGTCCAAACATGTTCATATAAAATAATAATTCAACCAAATTTAACATGCGGCTTATTTTATGTATGTGCACGTTTCGTACGCAACTCGAGAATATAATGAGACTTTTCTCTTGTTACATGGCAGCATTTGTATTGGCTTAAATTACTTGTCCAAATCGTCTTCAGTCGTTAATGGTAATTGATGTGTTTGTGTTTTACAAATAAAGAACTAAGAATTGGACAATTTGAAACCATCGCGCAATTTGAGATCCATTTACTTTAATGTAATAATATGTTCGACACTGTGTATATTTAAGACTGTTTAATGATGCGTACAATCAGTAACGGTACAACTACATGAGAACTCTCTCCACATGCCATCAAATATAATACCAATAATATCACAAAGCATGACATTTTGGAGTGTAATAGTGCCATGACATCCTAATAAACCCTAGTTTATTACCTGTGCAAATGAAACAATGCAATTCACTATAAGTGTGTATGTGTGTGCGTTTGTATTATGCACAATGGCTATATATGTAAGAAACCACCAATTATTTTCCCCATTGACACCAACGTTAAAATGTCACATATTAACGATTTTCTGCAACTTCAACTCAAGTACGGATAATGCAGCAGTGTAATTTTCACTTGAAAAATGAACAAGATGTAAAAAAAACAATATGGTTGTTTGCTAAACAAGTCAAGAGTATAGTTATTTTCATTGATAGTTGCTCACAAAGTATAGGCATTAAGTCAAAATTTCGAAAATGGTCATCCAGTAAAACCTATTAATACGCTTGTTATACATACAACTAAACATCGAATAGAAATGGTCAGTTTTCATCCGGTAATTCATCCAGTAAATAAGGATAAAAATATCGGACAGGGAAAGCAGCATTCAAGGACGACAGTGAACCACAAAACACAAAAACAAACACACAAACAGACAAACGAAAAGGCAAAAGTAATAAAAAATTCAAACGACATCACAAACACAGAAGGGTTGACAATAGGGCTACCGCCTTGGAACGGTCAGTGGCAAAGTAGGCCACTGGGGGTTTAAACCGGTTCTAGGGTGCACCAAACCTCACACTTACCCTACTGTCATCCCATTAAAACAGGACAGTGTAAATAAAGAAATCCCCGCCATGATCTAAACTCTAACCAACAAGGCAGCATCAATAGGCAATATAAGTAAAACACAAATATGCTCGTGTAAATATAATACAAAAAAACAATAGCCTAGAAAGCCACAATGAAGGTACTCAATGACTTGGCAGAAGCCAGAGCAGTAAGAGAATACACCAATAAGGGCACGACAAGAAAGATCATGGACAAACATCAAACGCCACCTTCCCAATAGGCTTTAGGTAGGCGTCATCATAGGGTCCACAGCCTGTCCGGTCAACGTACAATTAAAGAGGAAAGCATAGTGGCGAACTGTAAAAGGGTCCACCACCAAGCATGCAGTACGTTGCAAAATGATAGGGTCATAACCTCTTTTGATAAACTTTTTAACCAGTTTAACAAAGATAGTATGAAAGTGATCATGACCAAGAATCTTACGAAGTTTATAAATCACATCACCATAGAAGTCAGGTTGTGATAGTCCTTGTCAAGCCTATTTTCATCTAGTGAAATTCAATAGAAATGAGCAGTGTTCATCCAGTAGTTCATCCAGTAAAACCTATTTTCATCCATTTTTTTATCCAGTAAAACCAATTAATTCGCTTCTTATACATGTACCTACAACAACAAAATCAATAGAAATGAGCATTTTCCCCTACTTATTATGCCAATTTCCATCAAAAAGGTATTATAGGACCAGTTATTTACTACATTCGACTACACCTCGGAGTTTTACATGCAATTGGTGGTGGTAACATAGAGTAAACATGCAAGCTGTATTTGCGTAGTATATTATACGATGCTTTCAGACTTAGATTGGTGATGTTATCATCATACTTGAAATCATACATTTTAAAATAATTGTATTCATAGTAATGTTAAACTTGGTTTAATGTGTCATATTGTTTTGAGCGCGGAGAGATTCAGTCGCATAATATATCTGACCGTATTAAAACAACAAACGACTTCTTATTAAAACACTAACACAATGGTGCCTTTCAATAGAAAAAACAGATACTTTCACGTCATAGTAGTGTTGTGTGATAAATAGAATATTATATGCATGACTGTTTATTGTTTTACTTTATAAAATCCAATGGATTAAATTATATGAAGAAAGTCTTATTAAATAAATTCGTTGGATAAATCTTACTGCATATAATAATCGGCTCTAGTGGAATAAAACGAAAATCCTACTACAGCTATGGAATCGTTTTATTACCGAGTTTTACCGTTAATCTACCGTTTCAAACCAGTTTGTCGTTCGTTTGTCGTTTTGAAACGGAAAACGACCGAAAACGGGTTTGCAAACGCTTTAAGTGCGCATGCTCAAAGTTTTTCCGTTTCCAAACGCTCTGAAACGGGCGTTTCCAAACGCGCGTTGTGCGCATGCGCAGAGTTTGCAAACGCGTTTTTTAGTTTTTACCATTTTTTGCGTTTGACCAATGAAAAAAGGACAGTATAATTAGATAATTATCTTCTACGATCGTTGGTTTAAGAGTAATTGATTGATGCAGCAAATGAAACAAACATTTATATTAATTAGAAACAAAAAGTGATGCTTAGTACTTAATAGTTATGTTAATTCCTACGTGCAAACCCCAAGCATTTTCCCATCATGTATATTCATGCCATCATCGAGTTAATATATGCTTAATCTGGGTCAAAAATGACATATATTACCCTGACTAGATGCATCCTTTAATTAGCCGGGTTTTGGATATGCAACATTGGTTTAATTGCACAAAACACCCGACGTCGACAATCATTTATTGTTTAATCCATAGCTCGCGTAGTGTGTACAAGTGCACTGCGATTGAATTAGAGACATCAGTAATTAGATATTTTCACATTATACATACTGGAAGTATGAAACTAAATATTTCCAAATTAATTAGTGCTGTAAAATTTAGTTTGTAAATAAATGGAATATACTCAGTTTACCTAATAAATGGGAGAGAGCCGTAATGGAAATAAGGGCAAAACCGGAAAAATGGACAACATAATGAATGACTGTCGCAATATAACCACATCTGTTGTTTTAGCATGTTTGTGATCCGTGTGAAATTAAAAAATAAGATATATATTGCATCGTATGGAATGCACTAATGATTCTAAAGAGACACAGAGCAATCTTGAATAATTTTATTAAAATAAGCACCTCCGTATGGAGTTCGTTTAAAAGGGACCCACGGCAATCTTGAAGTGTTTGAAATGGGTATCTCGATTTATGTAACCAGAATCATATTAATTTTAACCTGGTTACATTTAAATAGATATTATTTTAAGTATTCTCTTTTTCATGTTACTTTATTATACGTTTTAATATATTATTGGTGCAATACAATACAATTTGCTTATTACTATTCGTATAATTAATATAAATGATTGAACAAATGTAAGTTATCCACAGGACGCCTGAGTTTAAAAAAACAACAAGATTGCGATGTGTCCCTCTAACGTTGCTTGAATATATTTTAAAATTAAAAGGTTATATCATCTCAGAGTTTTTAATATATTTTCGTTAAACTGTGCAATATTGTCAAATGTAGTAATATACAAAAACAAAATATGCAATTAACGAAGAAATACTAACGGGATGCCGCGAGCTTTAAGGAAATTCAGGTTGTCTTTATCCCTTTAATATGAATCAAGCTGATTCAAATATTCATTAATTAAATTGCTCGTATGAAACAGTTTTTTATAACAACGGTGTACATAGCTATTATATCATATACTGTGAAACATATGTTCCTGGTTTAATTTTAATACACTTATGCACTGTTACGATTGCAAAAATAAGTATACTGGTTGGAAATAAAGCGTGAATAGCGGGTGAAATGCATGAATACGCCGATATATACATTATAGTACATAGTATGAACTTAGAATTCATTTTTTTAAAACACACACGAACGACAAGAAATAGTCACAAAAGGCAAGAATTGAATTTATCTTATAGAGGAAAGAAACTGGTCGCCGCGAATTTAAATAAAGAAGATCAAGACTGCCGTGTTTTAAACCTAAACCATAATGTTTTGAAATCTGCAGATATTGCCGTTATTGAGAGATATAAACTAAGTCATACAGTTACTTATAATAAGAAAAACGTATTAACTTAACTTTGAAGAACTCGATATCCTGTGAAGTTATATTATTTAACTTTTACCGATTCCAATAAGAAAAAAACGTTATCATGCTTCATTGCAATGTGGTAAAATAGTTATATCTGGTTTACTTTTTTTTATTCCTAATTATTTCACAGACTTATTAGTTAATTATTAATATGTGCACACAATATATGCAGAAAGAGCAAGAACGGAAATAAACTAAATTAATAATGTGTTTTACTCCTTATAGTTTTAAACTATTCAATAAATTAGTTTCTGAGAGTACATGTATCAGATACCAGATAGTTTTCGTCTGCTCGTATAGTTATTTTGACCAGTGCTCATTGTACTAACAATACAATAAACATATATTGAAAATGAATGTCAGCCTGTTATAAAGTGCCTCTTTAATTATAAATTAAATCAGTATTCGTCGTAAACCATAGTTGAAAATGTTATGTTATATATAATACAATAAAGTATGCATAATTAAAATTTAGGATTGTACCTTGCATTATTTAGTTCGTTAATTGTGACTGGCTGATTGAAATAAAAGGGAGTAACTGATTCTATTTCACAACATGTGATTGGCCAACATATAAGACGCTGAGAACCCCAACTGTGACTGTAATGATCAGTAATGGACGCTCCACGGACACTCGTAAATAACAGTTCAGGATACCAGTCCTCTGTTCTGTTCCTATATACATTGATACATTGATAGCATTGATTTGATAAATAAATATGACTGCACGACGAAGCTCGGTTATAATCAGGGGTTTTATGTAAATAACAGAAATATTAAAAGCTGAAAATGACCGAAACACATACCAATATTTTATTAAGTTTATCAACAAAGTAATCTGAAATCATTTTGTTCCAGATTACATTGTTGATAAACTTAATAAAATATTGGTATGTGTTTCGGTGATTTCCAGTTTCTAGTATTCGTGTTATTTCACAAAAACTTGGGCTACCGATTATAAAAGTTGAGTAATGTATACTTAGGGCGAAATTCAGTATATTCCGAATGCATGGACATGGTCTAATACTTGTTCATTAATACGACCGTCAGATAATAAGGACTTTACTTTTGCGGAAAAGTAGACATTGAAAAAATATATTTAGTACTTGTTTATTTTTCAAATAAATGATAAAAAAAAACACAAAAAAACAACAACATAATAAATGACACAGTATCTAATTTCTATAGTACCAGGGAGTATATATAAATGCCGTAAGTCTCCGCCACATGGTGACCAAAACATTCTAGGAGTGGAACGTATTAAATTTGGATTTGCAGTATGACACGATCTCTACGTGCCCCCAACTAACAATATACCACACATCCACTAATCATCTATTGTGTAGCCCTATTGAAGTACAGCCTAATTAGGGTACATACGTCGGTATATGACAAAAGCACGCAACATTTAGGGAAACATAGTTTTATGACACATTTCCTGTTTATTGCAATTCCGTACCGCCGCGGCGAGCCACGTACTGCACAAGACGGATATATGATACGGATATATGATGCGTGGGAAACTAGTTTATCGCGCATAATTATCATACTATGATCTAAATATAGCCAAATGTATTATGAGCACTATAATATGTATTATGTACATGTAGAGATCGAAACAACAGACCTATTATAATTCAACAGCTAAACAATCACGGCGTATATAAATATCTAAGACTATATCCCTTTCTACAATATAGCATACGTATACCTGATGAAGTGCTAAGATAATAGAACAAAAACTTTTATGTGACCTCATTTATTAAGTTGCAGGTTTTTTTAAATGCACGAATTATATCGTCCTTCCGCAACTTAAAGGAAGTACATTAGGCTTTGGAAGCAACACGTGCATTAATAAAATACAAAGCTATGAAATTAATAAATTATATTGTGAAATGGATCTAAGATATAGATAGATCATAAGGCTTCCTATACTACAGCGCAATAATTACTAATTATAAATTACAGCAAGGCTTATTAGGCCATGGAGTAATCACCAGATTATAAATAGCCTTCACACGTGATCACTGCGGCGATACTGACACATGACGATCGCTTTGAAAGATGTTGCGATTTTTTTTACCGCCAAGATTAAAATAGCTATCCCTGGCACGTAACCTTAGTTAGTCAATACCATATTTATGTCTTTTATTGTATGTGTTCGGTGTAATTTACTTTGGTCGTTTATGGCTCATTTAGTTCATTTGTCTTATTTTAATAGAGAAATGATATATTTGAACAATTTTAAAAGAACTACTAATCCTGATGTACCCACTTTAACCAAGTGAAAATCGAAACTAGAGTGTATGGATAAGCGATTGTTCTACACAATTTAAGTGTACCCATTTCCTATCAGTAAGCGGCGCTATAACAAAATACGGAAATATTTAAATGGTGTTTAATGGTTTGTCAACATATGCAATGTTATTTAGAGCCGTCCCAGAAGAAGGGTTTGGGATGCATACAAATCCGATAACTTGGCGTGGTGGGTCGGGGAAGGCTACCTATCCGTTTCGTTTAAAAAAAAACTTTCACATGGTCTAATATTCTTTATTTTTCATTCCACTTTGATAATTATTCACCCGTTATTACACGTTTGTTAAACAGCCTGGTTGAATTGTTGCGCCTACATGACTGGTCGATAACAATAATTGTATATGTTTGACACTAATCAAGTTGATATATTTGTTAAAGTAACATACATGTGACATGCTTGTTTTCTTTTATAACTTTAATGAAAAGTGTGGCCTAATTAGAGATAAATAATTCCGTTCATAATATAACAAAAAGCCGTGAAAATTAGTTCACAGTGTTCACCATACTACATTTTATGTAAATAACACATACATACTAAATATGTGCACGTGTCGACAGTTGGCATTTCGGCTAATTGGTTTGTTGTATAGCAATTAATTAGTACACTTTCAATTATACATATACACTTGGTGCGTCAAATCAGTAATCATCGGAATGAAAACATGAAAGAATGACAACGATCCTTGATTATTTCTAGAGAAAAGTGTGGTCTTAGTTTATCGTTCATTTGCTCAGGTTATCGTTCAATAACGGGAGCGCAGACCTTCATTAAATTAATCATAACATTTGAAGTTATTGATAAGTTATAATATTGTTGTTTCTTATACGTTTTTTTTTGTGTTTTTTTTTGTCGGTTTTAATTTAAAAAAATACATATACGTTTATACATACATATATGTTTAGGCTTCTCTTAGATACATGTTAATATCCTTTAGTAGCTATATGTTTGCATGCTATTTCCTCTTTGTTCGTGTGGTTATGTTTTATGTGTTTATTTGGAATTCTCCGCATGAGGCGGAATATATTTATCAAATATTTATCTGAATTCAAAATCCCATTTTTTGAAGTTTTTCAAATTATTAAAAAACAGCAATATGAATGTGAAACTACAAAACGTTGTTGTTATAAATGTAATAACACTTTATAACATAATACTTTATTACATGCAATTAGTAAAAAATAAACAGTAGTTGACGCTTTGAAAGATGCGTGTACTTTGCACAGTTGCATCCACCGAATGACATTTTCATAATATGTCGATTCGTTAAATTGTTTTGCGTATTTGTATTTATCACACGTTTAAAGTTAACTTGTTATAATTAGTTTGTATCGCTATACCCATGATGTGTAAGCACAATAAAAGACGTATATATAAATAGGGCTCTCTATGACGTCCCAAATATAAAGTATGTTTGAGTCTTTTAAACATTACGTTTGATTTGCACTAAATGTATTCTAAGAACCGAAACGTGATCAATATATAATCAAGTATAATTGTTTAACAGCTTATATTTAATGCGTATAGTCAACTCCGCCGTTCAGCGTGTCAGTTAGTTCACAACACATAATACACACACACGCAGTAAGCGTGTCATTCGTTTCATGCGCGGCGGCTGTTTATTCAATGCACTTAATGTTAATCCCATAACGCAAATAAATATACATGTATGATATAGCTATGTAACTCATTTTTAATACAACACCATGTATAGCTTAACAAAGTATCGCCATTAATATAAAATAGTATTCGTCTGCTACGAAATAATTATATAGATTTATTAAGCGCAAAGGAATGTTTTAGGGGTTAAATGATCTGCATTCTCATTGGTCAAACGGAAAAAACGCAGAAACCCGTTTTTTACCGTTTGCTCAGTCAATTTTACAGTTTAGGCGTTTCGCGTTCTGATTGGCCAAACTAAATATCAGCAACCTGATTGGCGAAACTTACAAACGCAAAAACTCGAAATGAGAAAAACCCGTTTTCAGTCCAAAAAAACGTTGGAAACGTTCTTCTTCAATTTTCATTGGTTGATATGCAGAAACCCAGTTAAACGCGTTTGTTTTGTGCCGCGTTTTGAGTTCGTTTTGCTATCGTTTCAAACTAGTTTGTGCTCGGTAATAAAACGGTTCTATAGCTGTAACATATTATTACCATAAATAGATAAGAGTTGCACTATTAAAATTACGACACTCTTCTCATATGCTTGAGCTAGAAACAGGAACGTTTACAACTACGAGAGAAACTCGTTTGCAAGAAATGAATTGTCAACAATGTAATGTTCTAGATGATTAATTCCATTTTTGTTTGACTGCCCATTTTAGATTCTTAGAAATCAATATATCAAGTACTATTTTACGAAATACCCTAACATGTTAAAGTTGATGGATCTCATGATTTTAAAGAAACTAACCCGTCAACTGACGGCAAAGTTACAGTACAGTAAATATGCGTAAAATGAATTATGACAGTCATGGTAACTCTTAATTCGACGCTTCATTTTTGGGGTTTGGCTTGGTTTGATAATGTCGTTTATATTGTGTCTATAGAGTTTGGATTATCAAAATATGAAAGTTATATGTATATCTTGTCGTCAGTAGGTTCAGTGGCCTACGTTGCCACTGACCGTTCCAAGGCGGTAGCCCTATTGTCAACCCTTTTGTGTTTGTGATGTCGTTTGCATTTTTTATTACTTTTGCCTTTTCGTTTGTCTGTTTGCGTGTTTGTTTTTGTGTTTTGTGGTTGACTGTCGTCCTTGAATGCTGCTTTCCCTGTCCGATATTTTTATCCTTATTTAGAAACGGTTTACATCTATTGTCAAATTTGCCTGTTGATAGCGGGATAGCTATTTTAAACAGTCCGAAGGTAAATCGTGTATTGATACATAATTCAAATTAAGAAATAGCATATCTATAGCAAAACAAATTCACACAAACATATCAGTACGAGTATAAACGGGTATGCATGTTGGTTTATTATAGATAATACCGTTATGCTCTAAATTGTGGGTATATTTTGATGTTAAAATATTATAAATATAAATAGGCAGATTAATTTATTTTCTGTAATGTTGTGGTATCCAGAACGTTTGATATATACACGTGTCAGATAATGTTTTTCACACATTTTAGTACGTGGTCCCGCCTTAATTGCATTAAGCGATGGGAAACCTTATATAAACGGGATTTTATAACGGACATTTGGACAATAAAATATGTTTAAAAACATGTTTTACTGAAAAACTGTTATAACATGTTAAAATGACTTATTAATTTTTCAGTTTTACAATATGCAATTATTTTAATCCGAAAATAAGGTTATATTTCATACCCCAGCCATCCCCGTTTTTGCTTCTTGGAGAAGGAGTTAGATGGGGTATGAAAGTTAATACTCGTACCACATAATGAACACTGCTTAAAATATAAAAAATAAATAAAAGCTTGTTTAAAATTCAATGATTTTTGATTTCTCTTTTGATTTCTCTTTTCTCTTTTGATGTGACATTATTTCCTCTTAGGTTTAAGTTTGACGGGTGGATTCCTGTTTTGGTAACCGATAATAAAATTATTAATCAGTTTAAAAAATAAGTACCATGCACTTTACAGAAATGCCGAGTTGATTATGTAATTACTAGTTGTAAACACCTGTCAAACTCACGATGAACGTTATATCCTGCAAACACATTAAAGCTTTTCACACCATCACTTATTTCCAGGGGCCACATTTTCATACATTTAGCCCCATCTACCTGATAAACTTTGTAACCGTGTGTTTTTATTGGTCGAAGTTTTGTCGAACAAAGTATTTTTAAAGATCATTTTTTCAGTTGAAAAGGGAATTCGTTTTATTCTAAAAGGACAGAGGAAATCCTCATGCATTTGAATATCCATTTGAATTTATTGTATAAGTTTATGTTTCGTGATTCCAACATAGTGACTATTTGTTAAAGGGATATTGTGTTTTCCAGTGAAGCATTTACATTAAATACGTGGACATTTCAATATTATTGTATAAGTTTATGTTTGGTAATTCCAACATTGTGGCTATTTGTTAAAGGGGTATCGTTTTTCCAGTGAAGCATTTACATTAAATACGTGGACGTTTCAATATTATTTGGTAATTCCAACATTGTGACTACATGTTAAAGTGATATGATTTTCCATTTAGCTTTTACATTGATTAAACGGACATTACATTTTGTATCCCGAAGAAACGCAAGCGCCATACTATGCAAAATCTAACAAGTTAATTGTCAATCAGTTTTAAATTAAATGCTTAACAAGCATTACTGAGCATGCGATTTCATTTGCATTTATATTTCATTTCTATATCAGGCTTGACATTTAATTCATAGTCATCTACTAAGCCAGTTTAATTTCCTTTCTTGCATTTGGATTGCATTTATAATGCGTTTTTTATCAACTTATACGGACCAGTTACAATGTTTTGTCTATAGAAACATACGTGAAGTTTGAGATTGCGGATGGACAAATTTCCGAAAAATATTGGAGATTGTCGTGTTCATAGTTATGTTTTGGAGATTCATGTTAAACAGTCGTAGAATAAATTGTAAACCATGTGTTAACTCCTTAAGCTAAACAACTTAACGATTATTATTTTAAATGAGTAATGTCAAATTTGGTAGTTTAACAAGTAAAGCCTTGTATTCCGATAAAATAAAACTGACATACATGATTTCGAGATGTAGAGATGATGATGTTACAGTTTTGGTACATCGCATTCTACAAAAGAAGTAGATCAGTGGTGGAGCAGATAGGGTTTTGAGGCTATTTAATATCGATATTGGCATCAACTTTTCAGTATGTATTGACATTCACACTAGCGTTTGCACTAAACTATGTGGCGACCGTAAAAAGTCGCCCCGACTACAAATCAGTAGTGTTATTATTTACTGGTCCTTTGGGATCATCAAGTGTTGCTTTAAAGTAGAATATCGCTTCAGCCGGTGCTAGTAGGCGTGAGAGGTGTTTGCATCTTATAAACACGTCTCATGAACAAACTCAGTAAAACCGAGTCGGCTACTTTTCTCTCTTGTTTGTGTTTGTTGCTTCCAAGGGATGGATCACCTTTTCAGTATTTATGAATCATATAATTCTCCTATTTCGGTAAATTGTTCTTTTATCAACCAGCCAAGGGGTCGTGGTTTATGGAAAATCAATAAGAGTTTACTGAAAGATCCCGAGTACACACATATTCAAAAAATGGAAATCGAAGGAGTAAAGTCAACTAAATGCTTTTGTAATTCAGAAAAAAAGACAATATACTGAAGACTTACAACGACAATTGTTAAAAATTATTGGTATCAAATTGGTACCCAATTGTTTCGATTTACTGGTATAACTTTACGAATTTGTAAGAACGAGTTATGTCTACATCAATGTGATGATCGGCCCAACCTGTTAAAGTGGAATTTTAATATACCAAATACTAAATTAAATGTGTTTGATCACAATTTCTATATTTTTAAAACTATGTAACACAAACTTATCTCATTTTGCTTCTTTTTATCCATGTTATGGGTCTATTTTCTCTTCAATTAGTTAAAAAAAGTTTTGCACTGCATATCTTAAACATAATTCATAATTCGAGTTATAATTCTGAGTTATGCAAATGTTGAAGTTACTATGTGTACGTTGTTATACATGTAGATACTTATATATATATTGTTTCAAACATAGTTTTACTGAATCGCTAAATTACGCAATTTCATATTTTATATCATCACGTGCATATTAATTACGTTCAATACACCTTGTTTCAAATTGAATCAAAAGTAACCTGTGCAAGACTTCGTATATCAGACTCCTAAATATACATTAGGTGTATCATTTGTATAGCATTACCGCATACATCTAACAATGAGAAAGAGGTTTTTGGAGTCCACCATCCAGTAGGAACGCCACGGACCTATAACATATCAGTTCTGTTCGCATTTTAACTCCGCGAACATGGACTATTTCTTTGTATTTTACGGACTATTTTACGAATTTTCAACTAAAACAGACGCCATTTTGTTACACCCGAAATTGGGCGCGCTACGTCGGCGAGCACTACGGGTACCTATGGAGTCTAACAACACGCGTACAGTGTTTCATACCGTAGATTATGTAAAAACTAATACCTTACCGCACGAAATAACGTCCCATTATGTGTCAACACGATGCAGTGTTGGTGACTGACAGGTCACCGTGACATAACTTTACACGTTAAATTGACATGTTGTTGCAAGTTGGATTTGGGATTATTGTCTGCTGCTGGAGGTCCATGATCAAGGTATTTGTTTTGTCATTAAAATGTGTTTGTTAATAAACAGTACACACCCCTTTTAGATCTTGCATATTTAGACATTGGCCAAATACAGTGCCTAAAAAGGTAGTGTATAGTGCATAATCACTAGAAGTGTTTTTCGTGTACTCCGATCTTTCCAGTAACTGGATGTACTGTAAACTGTAGAACGTTTCGTGGAATAAAACAATTGCTAGTAGAAATGCTATCAATGTCCCCCGCACCCCGCCCCCACCCAAGTACGGTAGATGGGGGTGTGGGGGTAGATGGAGCTTGCATACCGAAAACAAGGAGGGGGTAAGAAAACTAGAAACCCCCTCCACCCCCACCCCTCAGATGCATGAATGTAAATAGTTAGCGTTGTCTCTATATCGTTAGCGTTATCCCCATTTTCTCGCACATTCGTGAATACATAACCCGATACAACTACCATTGAAACAATGTAATCTGCCATAGACATTTGACTGAAATCGGTCAGATTCATATTTATGTACAGTAAAGTTTTGAGGCAAGGAAGTGATTTTGAATTTACATTTATTTACATTCTGTTGCGAAAAAAACAACGCAATTTCGAGAAAGTACATTTCACTTAAAAGCCTTTAAGGCGGTGTAGCTACTACGCTTGCCTCCAGTGTGTCTCAAAAGAAATGACTATTCCATGGGCTGGAAATATGCTGTGAAAGTGGAACAATGTTTTTAATGGATCTCCAGTTGGGCTACATTATATTTTACATGTATAATGAATGATGAGAGATGTTTTTATTACATTAACAGTGTTATTGAGCACAAGTAGTATTCATGCTTTATTCAATTTAGTTATTTTATCTTTTCTTTTTTAAATATGTTACATTATGTATAACAAATGATAAACTATGTCTGTTTGATCATTGACATTGGATTGATGTTGTTTTCAGAGAGGTCTCAAATGTGAATCGTGCCCTTGAGCAGCTCTAAGTGAATTGATACTGACGACTTCAGAATGTCAAGCCGTATTAAATGCCATTGGATCATATGGAGGTAAGAGCCTTTTTAAAAATTGTTTGCACTTGTGTAGTTCTTTAAATGGAGCTTGTGTTATGCTTGCACGGTGCTGTTCAAAGTTACAGTAAAAATATTTCAGTGATAGTGCAGCGTGATTGTCATATGAGCTCGTGTAAACTACATGTACTGGATACATGCGAAAACAAGTTGTGTTAAAGGGACACTAGGCAGTCTTTATTTGTTCAAAACTTCTGGATTTCGGTTAATTTTTTTCTGCATAGTTTGTGCATCATTAATAGTATTTATTGGAATAGTTCAGAAGAAATTGTTTTACACATTACTTACTGTTGATAATAGTGCACCTATAATAATGTATTTAACTTTTAATGCAAGCAGGTTTAAATTATAATGTTACCAGGTTAACAAATGGAGATGCTAATGTTAAAGCTTGATAAATACTTCAAGATTGCCGTGTGTCCCCTTAACATCATCTAATTGGTCTATGTGATGGGTCCTCAATTTATTAAAGGGACACAGAGCAAATTTCCAATCTTGTGTCTGTTTTACACATTTTCACATCAGAACAGACCACACATCTACACCATCAGAACAGACCACATATCTACAAAAGTGTCTTCTCAACTGCCCGATTTAATCATGTTTTATTTATAAAACTAGCGGCATCACCAGGTTTTGAGAGAGAAAATAAATAGTTGTATATTAATGTTTTCTCCCCATGTAAAATGACCTTACTAAGTCATTAAAGTAAAATATCCTACGAACAAAACGTGTAAAATTTAACAATTTTAGATTTTTGGCCATACTTGTATTTTATTCCCCTTCTAGTAAAAATGGCTTATAGAACATTGCACCCTCTGTCAGATTTAACTTTCCTTATAATAGATTCTTGCTGTACTGTTGGGTGAAACATACATTAAAATGGTTCTATAATCATGTCAGTTCAATCATATACTCGTATGATACACAATATAATATGTATTGACCCTTTACTTGATGTGCCATTTACTCAGTTTTGGTCAAGGGACGTTTATAGCATATCGGCTTTGAATTCAGTGAACACGGATTCAATTCTTACTGGCGCCACTGGGTTACTTCGATGTGTCCTGCTAGCCTCAATCGTCTGATGGGAACGTAAACCGGGTGGTCCTGTGTATCGGAGTCTGTCCTCCCTCCAAGCACGTTAAAGAACCATAGGTATCTAATCGGTAGTAAGCGTAGGGCAGGGTTCCTGGATGCCTATGTATCTTTCCTCCTCTCTTTCGGGCGGTTCGAAATAACCTAAACAACGTGTTGATGAGGCGTTAAACAATAATTAAATTTTAAACTGTCCCATTCCCCTAAATATGCCCTAGATCCCTCTCGCAACACCTGATTCAAATTGAATAATCTGCTCGATTTATATTAAATTCTATGTCTTTCTTTTCTTTCAGTCTGCACGTCATGTGGAAGAAGACTCCATGTACACCACTGGCCAGAGTCAATGCTGAAGTTTATGTTTGCTCAATTATTTGCTTAATAAAGTATACATATGAACTAAAATATTGTCTTTATAATTATGTCTTCCACCACAAAGTGGTAGGTGAGACAGATTAGATTTGGCCCTTCCGTTCGTCTGTCACAAATATTGTCTGCGCTCATTGTTGGATTTTGACGAAACTTTGTACAAACTCTTTATTACTTTCTCTGAAGCTAATTTCATAAAACTTCATACTTTAAATGCCTTTGGTGAAATGATAATCCCTGTTTATTTTGAAGTCAGTAGTTGAAAGGTCCGTTACCATGACCGGAAAATGAAAAGTATTGCCCACACAGTTTTTCTTCTTACCTAAAGCAAATTTCATGAAACTTCATTGTTGGACAGTGGAAAGAGGATGATCGTTTGATTTTTAGGTAAAAGGTCAAGTTTCCTGCAGACATCCACTATCCAAGGATAAGCATATTTTTTTTTTTTTTTTTTTTGAGCCGTCTTTTGACGACCCGTTTAATCTCCCCGTCAATAGGTGGAGCAAGGGTCGGGGAGGACCATCCCTTGCCACACCTTACAATATTTTACAGCATGTAATATTCATTTACTAAACACATATATATATATATATTTACAATTCAGCATCATAAAATGATATAAGAGTAATACAGAATAGATACATGTATTAGATGGTTGAGACAGGGGAGATGTTATTTTGAGGGGAGAAAATCATTTAAAGCAACAAAAAAAACAAAAGAGAAAAACTCCTTAAACTACATTTTGATTGCCGTCCACTAGCCCATCTAATTATAAAGTTGTATAAATTACTGTTTATATAACAATATTTATATATTTAATATATATACATGTATATACATACATACACATACACACATACATATACATATATACACATATATACACAACTGTCAGTGTCTTGGTTTATTGTAAGAATTCATAGGGGTGGATGGATAAAAAGATAGGCTAGATTAATTTAAAATGGTTTTAAAATTGCTCCATGTATTTTCAAAACTTTCTAGTTGATTGTTTCTGATTGCGATTTGTTTATGGGTTTCGTATAAATAACGAAGTCTGTATATCATTGGAGTAACAGAGAGCGTTGTTTTCAGTCGTTTTGAAGAAAATATGTAATATTTAATTTCTAAGATAATTTGTAGCTCTACAGTTGATTGTTCTTTACCTATGTTAAAAATAAATGCATGCTCTGATAGCTTCAGATTTATATTTTTTGATAAGCAGAGTGTATTTATCTGTGTTAAAAAGGTCTGAGTTGAAGGGCAGGTCCACAACATATGAACAATAGTCTCATCCTCGTGGCAGTAGTGACAATAAGGGTTTTCTGCTTTTTTTATTTTGTGCAGATAATGCTGTGTTGAAAGAAGCCGATGATTAATCCGTGTTTGAAACCATTGTAGTATTGTGCTAGTAGTTATTTTGAAAGGGGATGAGTAAATGTTTTTCCATGCTTCTGTATTAATATCATACATCTGTTCCCATTTAGCTTTTGAAGTTGGACTTTCATTATTTCTGTTAAGAATAGAGTACATATCAGTGCAACCTTTCTTGTTTTTGATGAGTGGTTTAATATTCGCAGGTAGAATTGGGTTTTCTATTTTTTTAATTGTAAAATTGTGTAACTTTTTCTTAAATGTTTTAATGGCAGCTATTACGCCTTCATAAATAAGAAAATTTGTTTTGATACCGGTATTTTCTTCAAGCTCAGTTAAAGAGTAAAAATCACCATTTTCCTTGATAAGGTCATTTATAAACCTGATGCCATTCATATACCATATTTTATTAAAGAAAGGCTTAGAGCCAATCAGAATATTATTATTATAGAACAGTGGGGTTGACCCAAATTCTTCTGGTGAGTTAGGTATACTATACTCAATAAGTTTAGCATATGAATTTAGCACATCGATCCAGAAACTGTTTTTCATTTTTATTATTAATGTTTCACAGTATTCATTACCGAAAGATGTTAATTTTTTAATGTCTATTAGGTTTTCAACAAGCTGCTTCCAAGTCCCCTCATTAGTTATGAGTCTTCTTAACCAGGTTGATTTAAGACTAAGTATGAAAGCTTTCAGATTTATCATTTTGAGACCGCCCTCATAATATTGTTTAACTATAACTGTTTTTTTTAATTTTTGCAGGCCCTTCCCATAAGAAATCATAAAATATGTTATTAATTTTTGCGATTATGTTTTCATTTGGGTTTGGAAGAGATATAAAGATATGATTTAAAATAGGAAGTAACAGTGTTTTTATAACCGTGATTTTACCAAGTGGCGTTAAATATCTTCGCTTCCATATCTTTACAGTATTTTGGATTTTTAAAATCTTATCATTATAGTTTAATTCTATCATTTTACCTAAGTTGACATTAAAATGTATTCCTAGTAGCATAAAATTATCTTTTCCCCAGGTAAGTTTCCATTTTGTTTTGATTGTATCGGAACTGTATTTTTTCTTCCCTATCCATACCACTTGTGTTTTGTCGAAATTTAAGTTTAATCCAGAATATTTAGAATATTTATGTAGTTCTGATAGTGTTTCATTCAGGGATGTATCCGATCCATCCAAAAGGACAGATGTATCGTCTGCATATTGTGAAAGTTTAATTTCTACATTTTCTATAGTAATACCTTTAATCTTTTTATTATTCCTTATCCTAATCGCCAGTATTTCAGCGCACAAAATAAAAATATAAGGTGATAAGGGGTCCCCCTGACGGCAGCCCCTACCGATGTTGAAAAACGATGACAGGTTTCCCCCTTGATTAACAGCCAATTTGGCATTTTTATATAAAACCTTTATCCATGATATAAAACGTTCTCCAAAGTTAAAAAAATTAAGTACTTTAAATATAAAGGCCCAAGATAGAGAGTCGAAAGCTTTTTCAAAGTCAATCAAGAGAATTAAACCCGACAGATTATTTTCTTCTGCGTATTGCATAACATCATATATAAGTCTGGTATTTTCTCCTAAGTATCTTCCTGAGATAAAACCTGATTGATCTTTATTTATCAGCTTAATAAGTGTTGATTTAATTCTATTTGCAATAGATCCTGAGGCAATTTTATATGTACAATTAAGAAGGGAGATAGGCCTATAGTTTTTTACATGCAGTCTTGATTTATTTTCTTTTGGTATAACAGTTATTATTCCTTCTATTTGAGTTATTGATAGTTTTCCCTTACTGAATCCATAATTTAAAGATCGTACTACAAAATGTCCTATTTGTCGCCAAAACACTTTAAAGAAATCGGCACCGAAACCATCTGAACCAGGGCTACGGTTATTTTTCATTTTTTTAAGTGTTGCCAAGGCTTCTTCAATAGATATAAGGCCTTCAAGATTGATTGATTCATTGTCTGTAAGTTTAGGTATATCAAATTCTTTCAAATCCTCTTCTAAATTTACGTTTCCTAGTTCATTGTCTTTGCTAGTATAAAGTTGTTCGTAATAATGTTTAGTCTCATTTAAAATTTCATGTTGATCTGTTATGATTTCTCCATTTTCTTTTTCTATTTTGGGAATTATCTTTGAAGCGTAATTATGGGATTCTAAATTGCAAAAAAATGAGGTTGGTTTTTCATCGTTTTCAATAATATTTGCTCTTGATCTGATTAGGTAGCCATTCATTTTTTGTTTTCTTAATAATCTTAATTCATTTTTATATGTTTCTAATGTTTCTAAATTATTTGAAGACAGGTTATTTTCTAATGTTTCTATTTCGGCAATCAATTCTTTTTCTCTTTTATCTGTCATTTTTTTCTTGTAACTAGAATACGATATTGATTTACCCCGTAATTCCATGAGTAGTGTTTCGAGAAACAGTTGATCATTAATTAAAAATTGTAATTCATTATTGGGGATATTATGAACGTTCTCCATATTGTAAATTGGGACTGCATACTGTAGTTTAATGTCCTGAATTTTTTTATTGATTGCGTTTAAATATTCAATATCACTAAGCATATGTTACAACACACATGTTATAATATTAATGGTATAATATATGAATATTTTCTTGCACAATGTTGAATCCAGTAAAACAAGCGGTTTTGTTCACCGATACTGTCGCCTGTGAACAAACCACTTGTTGTTAAATTACAGGATTCAACAGTGTGTAAGACATATTCCGATCATCCATTTTTTTTTTTAAATCATAAATTAAAAAATATATATATTAAAACAAACAAAACGTGCTATTTGATGAAAACAGACGTATTCAAATTTTCAAAATAGCAATATTCGCAGAATATAGTAGATTTCAACTGCTGAAAACAAACATGTATTTTTTTTCCAGGAAATAATACTTCTATGAATATAGTATATATGTTCACGGAAATGTTTAATATGTCTGTTTTCAAATACTACAAATCGTAACGCACCGCACATGTATATTCAGTATTTACTTTCAATATAGTAGTGAGTATGACTGCGTTCTGGGACCATATAAATATAAAAGAATAATATATATAAATATATATATATATATAACTATATATGCCCTATAAATATAAACGACCCGCACTTTTTGGATTCACGCGTACAGTGTTTTACAACACCACAAATCTGGCAAGTGCTCCATTGACACAATGTCATGTCCACGTTTATGTTATGAAATCTTCCAGTCGACACATAATCATGTTTGTTACCGACAGTAGCATGTATGTTACTCGTCAGTCATTTATTTACTTGGTTAAAGGGACACATGCCAATCTTGCTTTCTTTAAAACTCGAGTCGCCCCCTCAGTTTTAAACGAACAGTTAAAATAATATACTTCTTTTTGCCTGTTAAACTTATATTAGTTTATCGCTTTTTCTGATTTCGAAAATTAACTCTGCAACGTATGTTGCCGCCATCATGATTTCATTTTCCGATATACCGTTGAAACATTGTTTGTTAAAATAAATTGGCCACTCTGACATAAACCCAAAGCAGGTATAGATAAAAAAATTAGTGTAAAATACATGAACACATACATTTTAAATATATGTGTTTACATAACGAAATTATTTAATTGTTTCTGTAGCCGGTCGTCTTTCCTTAATGAATATGAATGTTGCCGTCTTTGGGTCGGACGGTCCTGTTACTTAATTAGTACTTGTCTCCGTTTATTGAAATTCTACATATATACAGAGGAGAGATGTATCTATATGATTTTGTTATTATGCTCGCTTCTAAAATGACGAAATAAATCGATTTGAATAAAAGGCGCATTCTCAGCAATACACAACGTATTGTGTGTACGGGTTGGAGTGGGGAAACCCACGGGGTTGGAGGGATACTACCGTAATGTTGCTCTCATAAATACTGTTAACATACTACATCAATAATATAACAACTACTGAACAATGCTGAAATAGATTTATCTTTATAAATGAATTCATAATTCCACAATTTTATTCCGTGCGAAGATCGATTTGGAACGTCGATTCGGCGTATTTAAACGATTACGGTGTACTTTGTTAATTTTCGGGGGAAAAAAGTAGTTGCCTCCGATTTTTTTTATATTTTACATATCTACAGAGGAAAGATGTATTTACGCGTACATGCTTTTGTTTTTTTCTCTCGCTTCTAAAATGATGAAATAAATCAAATTTGATTAAAACTGCGCATTAGCAGCCTAATCAATAGGGTATGGAGGTGGTGTGGGTGGAATGAGTGGCGGGGCTGCAGGGATACTACCGTAATGGTGTCCTTGAGAAAAACGGTGAACATTCTACTCTAATAATTTATTAAATACAGAGCAATGTTGAAATAAATATATCTCTTAAAAAGGATTTCACAATTTCATGGTTTTATATCCCGCGTGTACATTAACTTCGAAAGGCGATTGTTCATATTTTAGCGAACACGGTGTACTTTGTTAATTTTGGGAAAAAAAAAGTACTTTTTTCTGATTGACTTTAAATTTTGGGTTTTAATAGTAGACATGTCAATGAACACTTTCGTGAAAAAAAATTCATTCTCGCTGTTAAAACTTAATTTTTTTGCATTTTTTTCGGATTCAGAAAATTAGCACTGCAACATATATGTTCACAATCCTCATTTCCTTTCCCGACGTACCGTTACAATTTTGTTTGTTAAAACCTATTCTGAGCACTCCAGCATAAACCAAAAGCATGTATAGATCAGAAATGTAATCTGGAATGCATGGATACATACATTTGAAATATATGTATTGAAATAATGGAATTATTTCATTTATTGTGTACCCGGTCGCGTCTGTAAATGTATATGCATTATGCCGTCTTTGAGTCCGTGGGTCATGTTAGTTAATTTTGGGGAAAAAAAAGTACTTGTCTCCGATTTCATTAAAAATTTGCATATGGACAGAGGAAAGATTTATCTACGCGTACATGCACTTGTTTTTATTCTCGCTTCTAAAATGACATAATAAATCGATTTTGATTTAAAAGCGCATTTTTGGCAATTTAAACCTTAAAACAACCTAAATTCATCCCTTTGAAAAATACCTTTAACTATTAATGGGAATTACACGAAGTGTACACCAATTCTGTTCGACCAATGTAGTTTGTGAATATTATTACTTTAACAACGATCTGTGATGGTGTTTTGTTATAATCACAGTTTATAAATAAGAGGTGAAGAAATCTGACCAGTGACAATTTTCCCGATAATGTCATTTTGTTATCGATTTTATCACGTGACCTTGTTTGATAAATATTCATACGCCATAGGGCTGGCGTTCCTACTGATCATATGTAGTCCAGCATCATATGTATACCATAAACATAAAGCATCTTAAGTGGGAAATATTACTTAAGTCAAAATTTAAGATTTTTACATATTTTTAAATATCCTTATTAACCTCTCAGGGACATGACAAACCATTTATTTCAAGATCTATATTTAGATGTGGCTTTATTTATCCATAACCTTATTGCAAATATTAAGAAAAAGGTCTTAAATCGATAGAAAAAGATGTTTAATTTGTTTTAAAAAAATTGACTTAAGATTTTGCTAAGAAGCTTTATGAATACGGACCCATAACTTTATTACACTCCAAGAATCAATGTTATTTGATAAACTTGTATCAATGATGTATCATTTTTAACCGTGAATAAGGAAAATTATATTGCTTTTCATGATGACCTTATTCACTGCGTATTTGATTATATTGCTTTAGTGTGTTTATGATCGACGAGTCCATTAAACGTGTATGTCAATACTAATAGTTGATTAACGCTTTAGTTTAAACTAACTGAGCTGACTATGAAGACTAGAATGATTAGGACATGTCCTGGGTATTAATTTCTTGTAGAATACTGCGCTTTATCAAAATAAGTATAAAATTCGAACAGAAAATGCAGCTTTCACAAAACACAGTAAACCCAAAAACACGCAAAACGACAAACATAAATGGCAAAGTTAATAAGGAATAAAGGCAAATGACGTCACCAACGCAAACATGGTTGACAATAGAGCTACCGCCTTCGAACGGTCAGTGGCAAAAAAAGGCCGCTGTGGTGTTTAAACCAGGTTCTACGGTGCACCAAACCTCACACTTACCCTACTGTCATCCCAATAAAACGAGACAGTGTAAATAAAGAAATCTCCGCCTTGAAATATTCTCTAACAATCAAGGCACTATTAATAGGCAATATAAGTAAAACACAAAGAATCTCGTGTATATAGAAATACAGGAAACAATAGCCTAGAAAGCTACAAAGAATGAATTGGCAGAAGCCAGAGCAACAAGAGAATAAACTATTGAGGCCAGGACAAGACAAGATTGCAGACAAACGTCAAAATTCACCATCATTTTGCGCTTTAGGTAGATGTCATCATAGGGTCCACAGCCTGTCCGATCATCGCATAATTAAAGAGGAAAGCATAGTGGCGAACTGTAAATGGGTCCTCCACCAAGCATGCGGTGCGTTGCAAAATGATAGGGTTATAACCTCTTTTGATAAACCTTCTAACAAGTTTAATAAAGATAGTATGAAAGTGATTATGACCAAGGATCTTACAAAGTTTGTAAATCACGCCACCGTAGAAGTAAGGTTGTGATAGTCCTTGATGCAGAACAGTTCTTAAAGTACTTATATATTTGGGTTACGATAATAGAAATTTGCAAAGGTTTTACGAAGTTTAAGGTAACGGTATCCCTGATGGAGTAGCTGTTTAGTTATACAATGATTACGAATATTAAATACCTCAACTCGAGTACAAGCCCTAGGAAAACGAATACGTTGAGACACATATACCCCATAAGAAGTTGCTCGGGGAACATCCCCATCTAAATGGGGATAATTAACAAAATTGTTTCACCATTTTCAATAGAGATATGTAAATCGAAAAAGGAAGCGTTAATATCAAATATATTAGCTTTGTTAAATTGAAGTTATTTAGGGTATATATTATTAACCATACTAGAAACGAAAGGGTTGGCAATGTTTACTATGTCATCCAGATACCGAGAGGTGTCATTAAAGGCTTCAAAAACATCTGCCTGGGTATCGGGTGAACGACTCAACATGAAATCTCTTTCATAGGAATATAAAAACAAATCTGCATAGGGATACCAACAATTTGTCTACAAACGGTAGTTCCGTACCTGACAGACCGTATAGAAATATTATCCAATAGAAAAATAAGTGAATCACAAATTTCATGGCAAGTCCACATAGTGTATGTGTCCGAACTGCCGTTAGTATTTTCCCTAGCAAAAGTTTTTTGAATGAGAGCAATATTATGATGTAGAAAAAGCATAAGTACTTATAGATGGAGCTAGACGTTTATTGTAAATGTTATAAAGAACGTCGCATGAATTTTTAATAGACCAAAATAAATTAATCTCAGAGTTTTTCATAAGGTGTAGCACAACATTGTTTAACGTGATCTTTAACGGCAATAAGACAAGATGTTAAAGGTTTGGAGATATTTGTAGTGGTGCAAGAAATAGAATTGGAAATATAACGTGTTTTATATGGTTGTTTGTGTAATTTTGGAATCCAGTAAATCGTTGGAAGTCTGTTTTGCTTTTCGCCTCCATCCTTGAAAAACTGCACCTTAGTGATATGCGTCGAAGCAACATAAATATCATCAGAAGATTGCACTGTTGTAGATTAGTCACTGACGTAATGGAGGCGTCAACCAATAATTATATTATTAGCTGCTTTATCGGCAGGAACTAAAATAAACTTATTATGAATTTCTGGTTTCCTGATATTAAATAACGAAATGAAAACCTAGGTCTAGTGGGAAGTTGGAATGGATTAGCCGTATAGAATTTAATAAGGGTAATTATAATGTTAAAAATAGTATTTTTCCAAGTAGAAATTGAGTTAGGGTCAGCATGTTCTCTACGACACCATTTAATACTAATATCCTCAATGGATTGGGCGATCTGACCACGACATGCACTAAAACCAATCACAGAAGGCAATCTATACTTCGGACATTTAGAGAACAAATCCCAAATACGTTTTTCCTAGATATATCGCTCAAATGTGAATTAATGTTTAATTTTGCTTGAAGGAAATTGATTGTATTTGCTTTTATAGTATCACTAACAGATAAGGTCTTATAGCGACTTTTCAGCTTCCACTGGTGGAGAAAGACCCCAGGTGCCCATCAGGCAAATTTTCGTGCACCTGTGTAGAACCACCCACTTAAAGGAAAATGGGATTACTACTATGTAAACAAAATTATTCATATAAACAAAATAACTAAATGTTGTACAGTGAGAGCCAAACAACAATAAGTGTAATCAACGTCAACGCAACACTGCAGTATCTTGTTCTCTATGTATATGTAGTTACGGTAGTGTTACACATACTCTTCGAGCTGTATATTGCTTAGATTGATCTTATATTTTCATTTATTTCTCAACCGTGATTAGTGTTCGACTTATATTTTAGATAATTATATACTTATATATATATATATATATATATACTTATTAACATGATTAATATTAAACATATATGGGTCCAGATTCCATTACGTTTGAACGGCGTCAGTATGTATCTATATCTACATTGTATACTTGCACAACACTATATAATCCTTTCAGCAACGTGATCTGGGGTTCACAGTTCATCTCTAATAAACATTCAAGTAAGTTATAAAAAACAGGAGATACCTTTCAAGTTGCTTTAGTCTACGTACTAGTCATTAAATCTCTCTTTTATTTCTTTTTTTTATTCGGATTTATTTTGAAACGTATTAATCCAAATTGCACCGTTTTCACCAGTTGTCCAGAGTTTACTGTTCCGTGTCAATAAAATGTTTTAACCTTAATCTCACTCATCAATAAAAATGCGACCATTATCAGCTTTTAATTCTAACGAACCTATCGAAGTGCCCTTTTGATTATCGACTTAAATTAATGATTTTAGTGTTTTTTCCTTAATTTTTATTTATTTTGTTTTTGGACTGTTTTAATATCAATACATCCCTTTCCTCTTTATTCATTCGAATTATTTTGATATTTCAGTTTCTGTTGGAAATGTCCTGAGCACAAAGTTGATTATTAGATTTCTGTTTATTAATGTTTTATTTTCCTGTAAAAACATTACGTTAGACAGTAACAGTGTCTCTGAAGTGTACTAAACTGGTATTGATTTCATTACTGAGTCTCCAATTAATGCTTTGAGAAATTGCTGTGCGTACACGTTTGTATTTCTTCAGAATATGCAGTGACTTGTCAAAGCCTTCCATAACGCCATTGACTTGAAATTCTTTTACTTTGGAAAGCTCTTTTTGTGAGTAAGTAAACACACTTTTCTTTTTTATACAAATGATCTGGCAGATATTTGAATGATATGCAACGAAACACTGTCCGTAGTGCCGGAATTAAAACGGAAACACACTCAGCCATCGACACATCTTTGGTATATTAGTCGACATTAGTCGATATGTTTCTGTGAAAGTGGAAGTCAACGTCTTGTTTACGGAATAGACACTTCCAGGGATAAAGGCTCAAGTTTGTATATATTTAATACTCACAGGCGTTACTTGAACAAATACTATGTAAATTAAAGACAGACAGAGAAAACATCTACATAGGAAACTGGGAACCGTGCCTACTCCTACTATCGAATACATTCAAATGTTAACTTCGTCGAAGGATAAACGTCTCACCGTCTACGTTTACCGTCCCATACGATGGCTAAGTTTAAGCTAAATTCAATCACAACTTATCTGTCAATACGTTCAAACAAATTAATAACACGTAATATCAAATGCTAAAAAGGTATACGTTTTATCTTTGATAATAACAAGTATGCGTTTAAATTTGATAATGACAGTTTTTATTGCTGTTGCTTATGATAGTAACTGTAACACTGCCGCTATTGTGAAATGGTGTGTTAAACAATCCCAACCGACCCTACAAATAAACGATAATACAATACTTCTGTCAATGTTGAAAGAAAATGCCGCCTTGCCAGCACTATCAAATCACAGACTTTCAGCAATCAATGATTATACAATGTATACACAGAAAAATGACGGCATGTAACGTTCGTTAAACTGAAATATATTGTTTAGTTTCTACAAATACAGACCTATCATTTATATCACGTAATGTTTGAAAACCTTGTAACGTTCATATTATATTGTTGTTTTCTTTGAATGTACTATTTTTAACGCAGGAAGACGCTACGAATGTGTTATATTTGCTTGTTTGCATTCTCGTATGCATTCGCTCTTAACAAGCAAACTAAAATTGAGATGTTAAATACTCATTATACAATTAGTCTGCGGTTAACTTTCATTAAATGTGGCTGTGATGTTCCTTTCCATTCAAAAGACTAGAACTAAAGTGCTCAGACGCTGTCTCAAAAGTTATGCGCTTCATCTAGTACTTTCTGAAATTATTTCTCCCAAAGTCTTGGAAATGATACAAAAGAGTATACGACCGTGTGCATGTTGGGTAGTGTGGCTTTTCGTCGTGAACCGGATAAAAAGGTCACATGGTATCGCCAGGGTGTTGTTGAGCCTTTAGTGTAATATATAGTTGTTTTATATTGGGAGCAGATGGAAAACAAAGTCAGCTATTTAGTATGTTCATGTTTATGAACCACTCGATGACACAGTAATTTCGTTTGCTCTGAAAATTGTTCAATAATAACTTCGTTAATTTGATAATATAAACGTTAGTGCTTTTTTCAATGGGATGTCTAGCCAACACATGTTTTGGAGTTAAACAAATAGAATGGGGAGATTGTATTTACATTTTAAACATATTTCGTATAATGTGTTTGAATGTATAGATAATTAATTGGGCCGTATGAATAGTAAAACGTGATCCTGTAAAATAGATTTCATATCATTTGGTAACTCTGTGCGTTCAGTTAAGACGTGTCAGTATCCTCTTACTGGTGTGTTAGTCTTCAGTCAATCTCGATTCGCTACTTTGTGTAACTCCATACACAGATAAACAATAACTACTTAAGTAAGAGCCATGTTTTCTTCTCGCTAGTCTGATTAAAACGCAGAGATAGGGAAACATAATTAACATGGCTGTACTTTGCCTAGAAGAATGGTATGTATCCATATACTATCAGAAAGAGAAACAAGTTGCAGGAGATGCCACCCTGAAAACGATCAAGTGTTTTGGTTTTCCGGCACAGCATCACCAACGTCATATCTAATATTTCAAAACACATATTATTTAGAAACAGTATCAAAATAAACCTTTTTATATTGAATGTGCACCTCCGACATCCGTATCCAAGTATTTCCGGTCACGTAAATCAACGAAGCAAATCATATTGCACACGGAATTGAATGGAAAGGACAAAGCGGTATTATTCTAGTTGTGTGGATTTACTACACAACCACACTGCAGACTATATGATCAATGTACTATACTCGTTACTTTCATGGAGTACCACTGATACATTGTACATGAAACAGAAACAAAGCCTTTACTACATTTTATCATGCAAATATGCACGTTTCTGCCTAATAAAGGGGGTGACCTAATACATTTTGCTTTATTAGGCACTGACCAATAAAGTCAATCAATACGGAATCCCCCTCGGCGTTTATTGTACGTAATTTTATCTGACGTCATGCACGTAACGTTGCCTGACGTCATAAAACAAACATGTATGTGTCGTATTTATTTTACATAAAGTCAATATAAAGCGAAATGCCAATACATCGGGAGGAATCTACTCTTTGTTAAAGGGACACACGGTCATCTTGAGTTGTATATCAAGCATTAACATTAGCACCTCGCTAATTTAATCCTACGTCATTTTGACTTTAAAACCGCTTGCATAAAATCAAATACACATTCGAGATTTCAATTGTCTTTATTTTTTTTTTAAATATCTTATTTGTGAAATATAATCTATACCTAGTTATATGTAAAACCAATTAGCTTTGAACTATTTTTAAGATATTCGGCCATGTTTTGTTTCATGAACATGATTATGTTTATTTCAATCGTAATCAATACACAACACTATATATTTACAATTCACACATTGCAATATCTGTGAAAAGCAAGAATACGATTTTATTTGATGACGTAAACAACTTTGAACAGGTAAATTAATCCACAGGTAAATGTATTTATCAATTATCTGGCAATAGTTGTGCAGCTATACAATTCAGATTTCCCTCATTTTTCCGTGCAGTCACGCAGTTGTAAAAGTAATATCTACGTCATGCAAATAATACTTATGTTTACATACAACTTAGTAGCGGTTTTAAAAATATGTTTCTCTCCGGGACTATCAAGAAATGTTCATATGATGTTTAAGAGTTAAATTTTTGAATTGATAATACTACAAAAAGGGTGGCCATTCATGTTTAATATTGATTGAACACATGTATTGAGCAAGCCATGTAGGAAAGCTAACGGGACGCTGTGAGTTTTTAAAAAATCAAGATTGCCATGTGTACCTTTAAATTCACTGGAATAACGTGCCGTACTATAAACACACATATTGTAACAGAAAACAAATGTGTAGTGAATTTTAAAATAAAAGTCTTTCCCATTATGTATTCTTCCGAGTGCACTTACCAAAAATAAACACAAATATTGTTCGCAGGCGTCCCGCAAGACAAAACCTAGTCTAGTAAAAGCATAACATGACAAGCTGCTCAATACAACATTCATCTCGGTGAAAATAGCGATTAAAACCTTTACAGACAGTGTCATCCCGAAGGATTGTGCCTAGAATAGTCTAGAATAGTGTTACCAAAAACATATTAACTTAATGTACCAGACTCCATTATACGGCAGAAAAAATATTGCCTAGAATACTTTTAGCTGGACACATAAAAAGAATCTCAGCGGCTCCATTATACGCCATAGTTGTCTTAAAGTTATTAATTTCAGGTTAATATACGGCCGTGGTGTGCCTTTTGTCGATAATGACACACTTAGTGCCGTAATAGCCGAGGGCTTTAGGCCGAGGGCCATCCACTAGGTGTGCCATTATCGACAAAAGGCACACCACGGCCGTATATTTGCCTTTTTATCACATACCTTGCTATAAAAAGAATAAGAACAAACAGTGCATCTTTATGAAAAAATACGTCGACATGTTTACAAAACGGTGTACATTAAACATACAAGTAGCATAAGATGCAAACACTTATTTGGCAAATAAATACAATTACATTAAATTAAAGTTAGTTTTCTCCCTTGTCTTTAGCTTTAATGATATATTTCAAAGCTTCAAACATTTATTTACTGGGCGTGAAAATTGAAATTGCACTTGAGATTTCAATGTCCGCTCCTCAGGCCTAGCGCGCCAATATGACGTCTTTGTATTGCTTGATGACGTTGACGTCTTCGCGTGCAGACAGTATGTTGCTACTGCGCCGATTTTACATAAAAAGTAGCCTAATTGTCGCTATTCAGCGATTTATAGAAGCATCCATTACGAATTCCCCATTTTGAACTATAAATCTCCACTCCTCTCGATATGTCTTTGCATGAACATAAGCAAGAACAAAGGAAAACCATTAGAGCTATGGTACAAATGAGATATATATTTATAAATGAAACATAAATCTAAATATATGTTTTCCTTTAAATGAAATTTGAAAGACTCAGAGATTCAGTCCATCATGTCTCCCAAGCGTAATTCTTTACACCTTTTACAAACTAGTGGTCATGTTTGTGTAGATTTCAACACTTATCACATGGTACAAATGTATGATAAAACAAAAACAATTAATACACAGCGAATGCACGATGCATGATGGATAATGTAACGTAGCACTCAGACAAGTTATAAGATCCTATCACAGTAAAAGCCACATAAGCAGTCATGTACTTAATATGACAAATGACATCTACATCTAATAACCGTCCAAATATACATGCGTCACAATGTTGTGGTTGTCCCTGTTTTCAATTCTAACATAAAATCAAATGTGTAACAAAATATTTAGTACTTTTATCATCATGTATACAATGTTTTTCTTTATACATGTAGTTATTATACTATAATATATACTACTACTGCTAATAATAATAATAATAATATCTCAACAACATTAAAGTTGTGCCATACAATGTTTGTTTTAATCTATTTATGTTTGCGGTATACGACATACACAAAGTGAACTTACTATTTCGTCCAGTAACGTTACTACTAGATTAGTATCGAATGATAATGTTTGCATAATGTAGCTAGATAATATATTTTAGTCAGGCTATAACACCGGAACAAGAGACTATTGAATTTCATGTTTCAAAATCGTTTTAAATTACGTCTGAATGCACAACTTTTCTCCTATTTGTAGCTTAAGTGTAAGACGAATGAACTATAAATTGCGATGTAAATATTAAACAATTAATTGGTGTGTTGACCCAGTTTCAAAACGGCACGCTTGCCTTTTACAACGTGGCACAGTTAAATTATACGATTATAACGTTTTTTAATGTCAACTACCCTACAATGTACGAGTATGACACGAGTTGTATCACTGACCGTTCCAAGGCGTCAGCAAGTTTGTGTTTGTGATGTCACGTGCCTTCTTCCTTTGGAAATTGGAAATTATTACAGTACCGTTTGTTTATAACTAGGTTTAGTGTTTGCCCTACCTTTTCCTCCAATCAGACGGTGAGGCACGCGCTTGTTTGGACACAGGTAGGCGAATATAGTAGAAGCGCGAACGTGTTAAGAGGGGTGGTTTCGTAGAAGCGCGGGAAAAAAAGTAGGACAAACACTAAGTCAGTTAGAGGCTAAGAAGTGAAATTTTAACAATTAAGAAACCCCGGTCATAGCCTCTAACTAATACTTAGGAGGAATGTGTTCTGTGAAAGCTACATTTCCTGTTCTACCTTTATACCTTCTTTTCATGTTTGAGACAGATTTAATTCTAAGATTTGAGAATATGTTTTAATATTATTCATGCATTTTTAAGGAATATAATGTACCTATTTTATAGCTATAAACGAATTAATTGTTAACAACATTTCACTATCATTCAGTCGGTATGATTAAACCTTTATGTTTAGGGTTAAAGAGTACGTCGCTGCCTCTGAGATCTTCCTACAGCACTGACTGTTAATATGAAAGTGAAATTATATTTTATTTCATCGCTTTTAGCTGACTGCGAAATGTATGACTTGATATAGCTATTACATATTTATGCATGCATTTAGTTTGGTTTGGTATGTAAGTTATGAAGAATCCTTAAATTGCTATAAATAACAGATAGTGTTGAGCAGCATGCTCCAAAATAATAAAAAAAATGTGTTGGATGTACTGATAGTGTTTTATTTTGCTAACAATTTGGTTGTTGACTTGTCTCTCAAATCGCTGCAAGTGAGCCTGAAACTGTTTCATTACTTTTATAATTTAGTTGAGAAAACAGACTCTGTTAGTGAAATAAGGGATTTATATGTGTGTTGTGTATAAATCGGGTTCTTGCTTTTGAAGTACTCGTGTCTATATAAGGTAATAAATTATAGCTATGTGAACTGTATATTACGTATTATGGAAAAGGCGAATATGTTTTTGTTTTTTTAAATAATTTGCTCTTTCGTTAATTTGAGACAAATGGCTGTTTCACTTGATATTTTCCACTTCTTTATTAGTCTGTGTGCCGGTTAAAATTGCGTAATTATACAAAGGTTTATATATATTTATCTGTTTTCACCGACGTATAGTACTTAAGAAAGAGTGCAGAAAAAAATATGAAGCAAAATCATAAAATCCTTGCAGGCCGCAAACCTTCGTACTCACAAGGACTCACTAAAATACAAGATATCGCATGCAAAAGTTATTATAACGGCTGTAGTTGAAACAATATTCAAATTACTGATGCGGACAATTGTTGCCTACTGTTTAGAAATGTACGTTGAAATGTGCTCTAAAACTGTCAAATATAACGTTTGCTCTGTGTTCCATTCAGTACAAACATCTCAAAACTACAAACATCAATATTGTCCTATTATTTTAAACAATATTGAGCTTAGCTTATGACAACTCTAGGATTAATTTATGTTTGTCAATTAGAAATTCTGGAGACGTTCTTGATAACATTTGCAATAAACGCCAAGTTTCATCTATAAGAACGTATGACTTTTCCATACTATACACAACCTTACCACACAACCTTGTCAAAGACAAGCTTATTGCTCTCATTCAGAAAACCTTCGCTAGAGAAAAGATTCGGCAAGTAACAATATTAAAACGTTTTATACTAACAAAAATTTCGTCTGGTATGGAATTACCGTTTATATACAAAGTGTTGCTTTCCATATGGGTATAAAATATTCACAGCTTGCTGCAGATTTGTTTTGTATCGCTGTGCAAGAGATTTAATGTTGTCTCCGTGGCCGAGTGGTAAAATTCTCTGACTTGAAATCACTTGCCCCTCACCGCTGTAGGTTCGATCCCTCAGGGGCCTAGGAATCTTTATGTGAGGAAGCTATCCAGCTGGCTTGCGGAACGTCGGTGGTTCTACCCAGGTGCCCGCCCGTGCACGAAAATTGCCCGGAGGGGCACCTGGGGTCTTCTTCCACCAATGGAAGCTGGTAAGTCGCCTTATGACCTTAGATGTTGGTGCGACTTAAAATCCAATTCAATCAATTCAATCAATTCATCAAATACTCATGCATATATAACTGAAGCCTTTAATGACACCTCTCGTTTAATTATATCTAGTATCAAAAATAAACAACTCAACAAGGCTAATATTTCGGATACTTTCGCTTCATTTTTCGATTAATATAATATCTATATTAAGCAAAAAACAATAACTGTTACAGCAGAGATGATTTGATTTTGATACTGTTAATTATCCCCACTTAGATGAGGATGTTCTCAGAGCACATTTCTTATGAGTCTATTTTGCTCAACCAATGCACGTTTCTGAAGCTTGTAATCGAGTTGAGGACTACTATTCATGATCTATGTATAACTAAAAGCTACCCCGTCAAGGCTACCTTTACCATACACTTCGAAAAACCTTTGCAAATTCTTATCAATAGTACATGTACATAGAGAATCTAATTCTTGTTTAAGTAGACTTTCAGAAGATTGTGAAGCCATCATGCTGAGCAGTCTGTAATGCAAAGTTAAAGAAAAGGTTAGAGGTCCAACAGGAAGAGTTGCATTCGCAGAATACAGTCTCTCCAAAAAATAAGCCATACACCACTTACAAAGGAAGGTAGACGAATATTTTTATTGACACAAATTAGGATGTCTTTCAATGAAATCTCAAATGTCCAACTTAATAATCTAGCCATGGAAATTATACTTATTTTTCAACGCAAACACAAAATGACACACTATAGGCTATAATGGTACAGCGACCGCAGATTGATTAGATAATAATAATGAAAATATAATAAACAACCTCATAAACAAAAATAATATTAAAAGTGATGCGCTTGGCAAACATCTATCAAAATTCGTAGTCAAAATCAGGAAATGATTCCCCGACAAACACAGTTAAAATCTCTAAGCACATATGCAGTAATTTTGTTACAAAGTGCTTTATAATTATATAAGTCGGATGTATATTTGGACTTCCTCTTAAACAGCAGTATGCTTTTGAATGCAATTTGTCGTATTAAGCATATACATTAAGCCTATTTATGGTCTTTACATTTAAGGTCATTCACGTGTTTTTTTTCTGTTCTCAAGAAGTTTATTCTACTTGTGCCGGCAACTATACCAATACTATTGACGTATAACCTTTAAGTAGAAAGTATCGCTTAGGGATAACAAGTATTGACGTACGTCTACGCTGGAAATGTGCTGTCAAACAACGCGTATCCTGCCACTGGAAATATAGAATCCATATATAGATGATTTTACATGAGTGCTTATTTATTATTATTGAATTTATTTTACTCGTTGGCAAATATGATAGAATCTGACGGCTTTAATACATTCAATTATAAATTCGAACTAATGTGAGATAATATTTATCACATACCTCAAACGTCGCATAATATTACAAACCTTCACTGAGAAAGGATGCTTTATCGATGCGTCATTAACGTGATCCTAGTGCAAACTCCAGCGGCTTTTTGTCACCGGCTGCTCCAAGGCGGTATGTAACCCTAATTAATCCATGTATGCGCGTGGTGTTGCTACTTTGCTGCTTCTATTTATCCTGCAGTTTGTTTTTTCTGAATTCGTGTTTTTCGTTTGACTATGTTCTGTGAAAGCTACGTGTCGTATTCGACATTATACCTAATTTTACACCTCTAGTATCAAACATATCGAATTGTCTTATGTAACATATTATACATATATTTATATTTGAAACGAATACTTTAAGATGAAATTTCAAATTGTAAGAATTATACATTTTATAGAATATATTTACATGTAATATATAGTTAGAAAAATGTGTAAAATGTATGCTGTCTCCAGTGGCAGCATACACTACGATGGTATCCATAACATAAACAGTTAAATAACAATGATGTCCACAATGTCATTAACTTGCATATACCAACCCTGTTGTATTTAGGCAACGCAATTTTATAAATTTCATGAATAATTCATAATGAGTTTACATTTCTAAATTTAGTTTTATAATGTCATGTGACATCATTACTAGTGCGTTCCGTTAAATACATCATTGATTGGAATGCTGTTTATTTTAATTATTCAAGCATATAAATACCGCTTAAGTCGGTGCCCGGGAGCGTGAGAGGTGTTGCATTTTATATTACCTCTCACGAACAGACTGAATAAAACCGAGTCTGCTACTTTTCTCCTTGTTTGTCTTTGTTGCTTCGTATGTGTAACCTTTAGATAACACTTATTTTTCTTTCAGAGTCGATGCTTAATTTCAAGCGACTGTACATTAAATTTGTCTTCACATCATAAGTTTGATTTTTACCGCTCGAGTGAACAATATTTTGAGCAGCTACCAATTTAGAAATACCCAGCTAAACTGTAGGAATGTAAAATATGAACATGGTTGATAATACGCACACGTCTAGTGGCATAGGATATTTATATATATTGTAACAACTGATTCAAATGATCAATTATCAGCAGAAGTCTATTATTGAACATAAATAGGATTAAGGCAAGAATTTATTATTATAGAAGGGTACACTATTTTATTTTGTTTCCAGTATCAGACATACACATGACAAAATGATTGCGCAAACTCACGAATTGAATAAAATGTTGTTTAACGCCTTATCAACAATTACAGGTTATATAGTGCCGCATCAGTTAAAGGGATATGGCATATAGGAATCCGGGAACCTGCCCTTCACCTACTAATGCAGATACGTCTATGATTGTTTAAGGGTGCCCTCTGGTGAATATCAGAACAGATAGAATTTTTTATTTCCCTGTTTTTTATGAAGACTAACATATTACTAGTTAGTTTCTGGAAAAAATAATGATGGGTCGGTGATTTAACTTTTTCGCAAAAGTAATCTTTAGTAATACACTCTCACAGTGCGGTTTTAAATTCTAAATCAGCTGCAAATTGTGTATGGCAACTTACATGTGTGTAGTGTGGTTTGCAGAACAGGAATCGATTTTCCGTCTTTTTTAATGTAATAGATCATACTTTAGGACGAAAAATTAAGGGTTGGGGTATTTTTATCACCATCTGAAAAATTAGTACATCCCTTGTCATTACCCCACCCAGTTTACTATAAATTGCATTTTTGAATTTGTGATCCATAAATTGTTCATGATAAAGGAACAGATAACTTTTTGAGATATTTTGTCTACAATATATACAAGACCTGAGTATCAGAATGAAACAATAAAAATTGGGGGTCGGTGTGCATATAAGAAAGATATTCAATAAAAACTGAGAAAAAAATGTGCTTTTTTAGATTTCGACGAGCTCTGACATATAACGGCATAGGTCTGTAACAAATAATGGGAAAATACTTTGTATTCCTGTCTATGTATATGCTAACACATGTATTTGTAATAAAGTTTAAATTAAGTGAATATCTTAAATGGTTTTTGAGAAATACCATCTTTTGTACCCCTACCCCCCATTTTGGCTTATGTTAAAAATTGTCAATTTTGGGCACAACATGTGAGGTCAAAAAAAAAATCAATTTTTTTTTTTTTTTTTTGCACTAAAATATCCCTATTGGGAATAAGTTTGTTACTGTATAATTATTTTTTCCAGTTTTATTATAATTTTTGAAATATAACAAATGTAAATTTCCGGAAGTGCAAAAATCTAAAACCTCAGCAGAGGGCACCCTTAACGTGCTCGGATGCTAGACCCCTATAATTGAGACCACATTGTTTACGTCCCCATCCGGCGTATGTGTCTTGTCCGAGAACACACCGACAACACTCAGTGGCACCAATGAAGCTTCTGCCCCGTTCGCCCATTTCAAGTCCACTGACTTCACTACTTCACTGGGCCACGCCAACCCTTACAAAAAATGCTATCTGACAAGTGAAGAGTGAAGTAAAAGTAAGTCCTTTGAATATCAAGAGCATACATAATATATATGGAAGGTCAAGGACAATGATCATTTGGTCTTCAAATGCTTTGCAATGCCGTGTATTATATCCGTTTATCTCGACGTAAGAGGTTGTTCATTAGTGCTTAATGTTTAATTCAGAATTGCTATACTTAACATGTACGCATTGTTGATCAACTAATTTTCCTATTAGGTGCAATATGTCTCTTGTAACTTGTAACTTGTATTGATCCTGTTTAACCTGAAATATAAAACCATTGGATCGGGTTATAGTATTTATTTTATACTGGTGAGTTGTATGTGCCATTATGTGCCATATCCACTTGCTTACATAGAAACAAGTGTTTGATTTTACAATTCTATGCCTGAGTCTGAAAAATTAAGGGGCACATCTTGATCGTTCTTCATCTCCCAAAGGCTTCTTTAGTAACGCGTAACCGAAACAAGATAATATAAACAATCTATTGCATTTAATTGATATAAACTCAATTCCAGAAAAAGCTCTCTCCGATAATTAAATATATCACGACGCACTTTGGACTGTTTTAGTAAAATAAACGTGATAGAGACAGCGTAGGCAAATTGAAATATCTCATTCTGAGAACGATATATTAATTAAATTGTCCTAAGTTTGGTGGGTTGAAGCTCCTCTTGGTGTGGTGGAATCACAAGCGACGTAATTAGGTTTGGCAATTGTTTACCCTTTTATAATGAGTATATATGCCTGACATGGCAAATTCATGATGTAACGCTCTAGTTTAGTAACAGTTTAACTGTCAGTATTTATTTAAATTCACACTAGCGTTTGTTTAGTGCTGTTAGGCGGCAGTAAAACGTTGCCCCGACTACAAATCAGTAACGCAGCTGCGGCGAGGATCGAACCCACGACCTGTCGATCTGGACTTCGGCACTCTACCACTGGACCACGCACTCCACTCATCAGACATTTGAAGATGTTTATAGAAATGATTAGTTAAATAACTGTATGCTAGTATTTGTATGTGTTATTTCAATAGCTGGGTTGTGGCTAAACATGAATGACGAAAGATAATTCTTTGATTGAGTTTAGGTTTTGGGCTCGATGTTGTACGCAATGTTCTATAAAATAAGTGACTTGTGCTTGAAAACATTTTATTAAGAATTACAAGAGATATAAATGATGTAACACTTTATTCTTTTTGGACACAAGGATCACTATGTGTTTAATATGAGAATGCTGTATATATTTTTTATTTGATCATGATATTATCAAGAAAAAATTCTAGGAATTTTGGTAGTATCAATGTTAGCCATATTGTATTTGAAGGTCAATCTGGTCAGAATGTAATACATCGTTAGCTAATTATACAAAATGATTTTTTATAATGATTTATTGTAGGAATATATTTTTGTAGGAATTTATTTTTATCACCGCATTTTTTAATAAAATAGTTAGAAATAGTACCCCATGCGTTCGTCCATCCGTGCGTCCGAATCTCCGTCCGTACTTCTATGCACTCTCTCCTCATACACTGTTAGTGGCTCGAACTTGAAAAATTAGTATACAGTTGAAACATATGTGTTATTATGCAAGGCGGGTATTACAATTGTTTTAGCTTTCCCGGGAATGGGTCTATGTGGGTCAAAGAAGTTCACATTTCGTTCTATTGATATTTCAATATTGAGTGATGCTCAACCCGGGGCTCGAAGGCGTGGACTATAGCTATCGTTTTCTACTATCCTTCATGAACAGTCTTGATCAAACTGCAATATTTATTATATTAGACGATTTCCCACTTTCTCCTTTCATATCCTTTTTACATAAAAGTATTTACATAAAAAGTAGAATTACTTCTACATACTTATGTAAGACGTTACATTTTGTATGTGTTACTTTTACCTCAAGCTAAATGCATATGTAACGTTTTCATTCCGTGGGCACCCTGGGTCATGCCCGTTGATCCGAGTGAGTGGACCTGATGGGGTAGTCGCAGTCAAAACTTTTTTTTCCAAAAAGGGTCATGTTGCATATTAAATTGACTGTCATTGCAAGCGGAATGCACTGACGCAAACATAATGCAGGAGCGTCATCTTGGATGGCGGAAAAGGTCAAAATGATGTAGAACTAAGTCTATATATGATGTTTGTTTGAGTGATGTTACATGACACAAGTACTATGTGTCCTACTGATGCAAATTCAGGCCTCCATCCGGTAACATGCGGTTGGTATTTACCTAACACCTTTAAGGACAGTTCACTCATGTAATCAGAAGACAAAATACCACTAATTACATTATAAACGTATTAAATTGCAATGTAGACTTTGCAGCGAATTTAAGATGTTACCATGTAACTTATTGTGGTGTCATAACCTGAAAATAGACATGACAAGCACTTGTCCAGATTTTAGCCAATCGTTCTAAGATACAACCAGGGTGTCTTATTCTGAAATAAAACCTTTTCACTATGTATTCAGTTAATGGTATTGTAGTGCAATGCCGTTAAGTGTTATAATGACCAAATACTTTCAATAGTACACACAGAGGCCCACTTCCGCAACACGATAAGACTTAACACCTGCTACTACCAATACATTACTCCGGCTTCAAAAAGGTGTCAGCCATGGGATAGCGTCTAGACAAACACGATAGGTAGATAGTGTCACAAGTGGGATAGGCCTAAGCAAACACGAATGGTAGATCCGCTTCAAACTGGTGTCAGATGCGGGATAGAATCTAGACAAATACGAATGGTAGATCCGCTTCACACTGGTGTCAGAAGTGGAATAAGTTCTAAACTCACGACAGGTAGAGCCGCTAAAGAGTAGATATATTGCCAGAGGTCGATGTCACCAGTCAACTTTAATTAAACTTATATTGACCTTTTCTATAAAATGAACACATTTCCTGTTCTTTTGGACAATTCAAGTAACTGTATACTAGTTAATCTACTTCGTTTTTACGTTGTTTTGCTTTCTTTCCTTTTCTTCTTCTTTTTTATTATTATTATAATTAGTAGTATTATTATTAATAAAATATTCTGCTTATTAATATCTTACATCAGACAGTTATATACTTTGTTGATTTTTAACTATACAGTATCATACCTTGCCTTTTATTCATCTTTATAGTTGTTGTTCGTTTTTCTGTGTGTTTGTGGTTGACTGTGTTTCTTGAATGCTACATTTCCCGGTTTAAGTTTTATATCTACTTTTCATGCTTGCTCACAAAAGATATATGTAGTAAAACACGAGTTTCGAGATAATTTGCTGACCAGTCTCCTTGGTGACTCAATGATGGTATTTCTTCGCTTCAGTTTACTCATTACATATTTGTGTCTTTTTAATGATAATAAGTCACATACTTATTTACATCCTGCTACAGGCTCTCATTCTGCCATTGATTTAACAATATGCTTTTCATGGATTTTTCGTGGAGTGTTGGAGACGACCTCTGTGGAAGTGACCACTTCCCTGTATTTCTTGAAAATATCGGCCTTCCACTTCTCGAAAAAACGCAACGATGGAAACTTCGCAGGGCTGATTGGACTACGTTTCAATCTCTTTGCGAGGAACAATTAAAACCTTCCGTTTTTGAGGATGTCGAAGACGCAACTACTCTGTTTACCAAAACTCTTTATGATATAGCTTATCAAACTATTCCAAAAACCTCGGCAAACCAAAACGCCCACATAAACCATGGTACGACGATGACTGCGAAAGGCTGTCAGTGATCGTAAAGCTGCATTAAATAATTTTAACTTGCGGCCAACTCAAACAAATTTAGATAACTTTAGAGTCATTCGTGCGAAAGCCCGTCGTACTATTAAGGATAGCAAGAGGAAATCCTGGAGATCTTACGTCTCTAGGCTGAATTCTCACTCATCTTTAAGAAGGATATGGTCCGGAAAATAAGTGGTAAAGGTAATTCTAGTACTGCAAATCATCTTAAAACAGATAATTGAGATATAACATCTGTCAAAGATATTACAAACACTTTGGCAGAAACTTTTTCAAAAAATTCTTCTTCTGAAAATTGTCAAGGAAATTTTCAGAAAAATAAGAAACTGAAAGAACAGAAAAAGCTGAACTTCAAGTCGATAAACTTGGAAAAATACAATAAACTATTCACTCTCAAAGAACTTCGAGAGTCCGTTAAAAAGGCTCATGATACATCAGCTGGTCCTGATGATATCCATTATCACGTATTAAAACATTTACCTGAATCCTGTCTCTCTAACATTCTTGATATATTTAATAAGGTTTGGGTGACGGGAAACTTTCCCGATTCTTGGCGGGAAGCAATGGTTATTCCAGTCCCCAAACCTGTAAAGGATCATACGGACCCAATAAATTATCGCCCAATCGCTTTAACGAGTTGTATATGTAAAACCATGGAACGGATGATTAATGAGAGACTCGTTTGGTACCTGGAGTCCAACAAAGTGATAATAAAGTATCAAAGTTGATTCCAGCGCCAACGAGGCATAACAGACAATCTCATTCGATTTGAATCGTTTATTAGGGAAGCTTTCATAAAAGAAAACATCTAGTCGCTGTATTTTTTGACTTTGAGAAAGCTAATGATACTGCATGGAAGTACGGTATTATGAATGATATTGGTCTTAGAGGCCGATTTCCCATTTTTATAGAGAAATTCTTAGATGATAGACAGTTTCGTGTCCAAATGGGTTCAGCCCTCTCTGATATTCATGAACAGGAGATGGGTGTTCCACAGGGCAGCATACTATCTGTCACGCTTTTTAATATAAAGATTAACAGTACGGTAACATGCATCAATCCAGGTGTGGATTGTTCTCTATATGTTGACGACTTTCTTATATGTTATCGTGCAAAAAACATGAATACTATTGAGAGACAATTACAACAATGTCTCAATAAACTTCAGACCTGGTCTAATGAAAATGGTTTTAAATATTCTGAATCTAAAACCAATTGTATGCACTTTTGTAAACTACGCAAACATCACGAAGACCCTCATCTAACACGGGCGGTTCACCTTTACCAATAGTGGATGAGACAAAATTCCTAGGTCTTATTTTTGATCGTAAATTAACGTTTATAACACACATTAAATACTTGAAGGCCAAATGCCTTAAAGCTCCTAACTTACTTGAAGTTGTTGCAAACACTAATTGGGGAGAAGATCGAAAAGTCCTCTTGCGACTTTACAGATCTCTTATCAGATCCAAGCTGGACTACGGCTCAATAGTATATCAATCAACTTGCAAGCCTTACTTGCAGATGCTCGATCCTATATATAATCAAGGATTACGACTCGCCTTAGGAACCTTTCCTACATCACCAGCCGAAAGTCTATATGTTGAAGCTAATGAACCATCACTGTCTCATAGACGGGACAAATTAGCCATTCAGTATACCATTAAATTACAATCCAACCCTACAAATCCAACTTTCGATACTGTTTTTAATCCTAATTATGTTCCTCTTTTTGATCGATAACCGAAGGCCATTCGGCCAGTTGGTCTTCGTATTAAACCAAAACTAAGAGACACTGAAATCGACCAAAATTTGATTGCCAAGTACAAAGTACCACAAATTCCACCGTGGACATTGGAAACAAATATTATGTTCGATCTTTGTAATAGTAACAAATCCAGTACAGACCCTACTGTCTTTCAAAGCAAATTTAATGAAATTAAATCGAAATACAGTAACTTTCAACATATATACACATATGGTTCTAAAGATGGAGATAAGGTAGCTGCAGCAGCTGTTGTTCACAAACACAGCATAAAGAGCCGCCTGCCTGACAAGGTCTCTATCTTTTCAGCTGAACTTAAGGCAATTGAACTTGCCTTAAATTATATTCAGGAATCTGATGATGACCATTTTGTAATATTTTCTGATTTCCTTTCATCTCTTCAAGCACTGGGTAATATGATAACCCAGTTGTGCCTCAACTTTTAGAAAAGTATAATTCTCTTAAAATTGATAATGTTATTATTTTCTGCTGGCTTCCAAGCCATGTAGGAATACGTGGTAATGATAGAGATGATAGTGCTGCTGGGGAGCAGATCGAAAAGTCCTCTTGCGACTTTACAGATCTTTGATCAGATCCAAGCTGGACTACGGCTCAATAGTATAAGGATCAACTTGCAAGACTTACTTGCAGATGCTCGATCCTATACATAATCAAGGATTACGACTCGCCTTAGGAACTTTTCCTACATCACCAGCCGAAAGTCTATATGTTGAAGCTAATGAACAATCACTGTCTCATAGACGGGACAAATTAGCCCTTCAGTATACCATTAAATTACAATCCAACCCTTCAAATCCAACTTTCGATACTGTTTTTAATCCTAATTATGTGCCTCTTTTTGATCTTTAACCGAAGGCCATTCGGCCAGTTTGTCTTCGTATTATACCGAAACTAAGAGACACTGACTCGACCTAAATTTGATTGCCAAGTACAAAGTACCACAAATTCCACCCTGGACATTGGAAACAAACATTATGTTCGATCTTTGTAATAGTAACAAATCCAGTACAGACACTACTGTCTTTCAAAGAAAATTTAATGAAATTAAATCGAAATACAGTAACTTTCAACATATATACACATATGTTTCTAAAGATGGAGATAAGGTAGCTGCGGCAGCTGTTGTTCACAAACACAGCATAAAGAGCCGCCTGCCTGACAAGGTCTCTATCTTTTCAGCTGAACCTAAGGCAAATGAACTTGCCTTAAATTATATTCAGGAATCTGATGATGATCATTTTGTAATATTTTCTGATTCCCTTTCATCTCTTCAAGCACTGGGTAATATGAAACATGATAACCCAGTTGTGCTTCAACTTTTAGAAAAGTACAATTCTCTTATAATTGATAATGTTATTATTTTCTGCTGGCTTCCAAGCCATGTAGGAATACGTGGTAATGATAGAGCTGATAGTGCTGCTAAGGCAGCATTAAGTTTACATATATCTAATACCAAATTACCTTATACTGATTTTAAAAAATGTATTAACACATATATTCGTAACTCTCGGCAAGCCGCTTGGGATTTGTCAGTTAACAATAAACTCCATTCAATTAAACCGTTACTCGGAGAATGGCGTTCTTCTAGTAGACCCATTCGTCGAGAGGAAGTTGTCCTTGCCCGGTGCAGGATAGGGCATACACGTAATACTCATTCATATTTATTACAAGGTGAGCAATTACCAGAATGTATACCCTGCTTTGCACCGTTAACGGTCAAACACATATTGCTGGAATGTGTAGACTTTGATCCTATGCGTCAAAGGTACTACAATGTTAATACTATGAGATTTATTTAATACTGTACATTTTAGTCTAGTTTTAGATTTCCTGAAGGACGTCAGACTATATAAATCATTATAATATGTTCTTGTATATATTTACTTCTTTATATACCCTTTTCCGGGCATTTGTTGATTTACATGTATAGTTTATATTACTACCATAATTACTTGTAATTAGATTTGTCTTTATATATTTTATATTTACATTAATTTTTAATTAATCCTTCATTTCTTCATCATTCATCAGTTTTTGCGCACAATATGACCTATTTATGTGTCGACCTGGCGTAAAACACCAATCATTCATTCAATCATTCTGATCGATCTGTTTTTAAAAATTATCATGACAAGTAATTATGTTTTTCTAAGCATATTAGTTACAGACTAGCTTTAGCCCATTTTAGGAGTAAAAAATCCACCGAACGACATACATATATGAACAAGAAAAGCTATAACATATGTATTATACCATGGGGAGTACGGACACGGGCAGTGAAAGGATAATATTATTAGCATGACATATTAACAAGAATTTAAACAATCGATTATCAGTCAAGTGACACATTTCCACAATTGGTGAGGTGACAAAATCTGTGTTTGCTGATTTCAGTACAATATAAATAAAACAATGACGTTATATAATAATTGTATTCAAAGAATTATAGTTTAATTGTCTTTTGTCTTTTGGTTTTGTATGATTTCAAAATGCCAGTTTGGATACAGTGATAAACATTTCGATATTTCATGATAAGGGGTAATAGCCGTTTCACTTTTATGGAAGCGCATATAAATATTATGGAATGATTTTTTAACACTAGTATTATTGTGTAATGAACAATTGTATCATATGTATTTGTTTTAAAGTTGTGTTTATCCCAGAACGAAGTTTGTACTGCTCAGTAACTCCGCCAGGACTCGAAGCTGGATCTCTTTTCTCGAAAGGAAAACATGCTTCCTTATACTATATAGATGTTCCCAACAACACAGAGCGTACAAAGAATTAATCAGCCAACTTAAATTTAGATTAAACATATTTTACTTAAAATAATGTATATTTACATAATCCATTCTGGGCACTGATCTTAACTCTTAAAGCAGGTCCTTTAAATCTGCCAGATGAAGCTGCAGGTTATGCTTATAAATTAATTCCTACACTTCATTAAAAAGAAACCCAGTGAAAACAAGCAAATTCAGCGAAGTACATGTCCCCTATATCTATAACCACCTATCTTAAATCAATGGATACTCCTCAATCCTGCCAAATTTATAAGACAACTAGTCCTTAACGAAAAGTAAGATTATTGAGAAATTATTATTTTTTATTTAAATTAACAGCAATCTTGAACTTTGACCAACCGACCTGAATAACAATCCGGTGCTTCCTTTCAATGAGTTACACATAATAATGAAGTTTTGTTAAACTACATTAAGATAATGTAATGCCAACAGTTACCTTGACCTTTGCATAAAGTAACTCTTTGCATAAATGACCCGAATAACAATTGCATTCTTAGTTCTCCATGAGATGCACTTTGTGGTGATTTTTTGATAATTCCCACAAGGGAGACTATCGTTACTGAGCGATAAGAGGTGTAGCTTCATGGTGAAGTCTTGTTAAAATCACGCAATGGGAACTAATTTTACAGACCGAAAACCATTTTTTATTTTATTTATATTGACAGTGACCTTGAGGCTTGACCTTTTGACAAAACAACCTTAATAACAGTCCCAAGCTTTCTTACCACGAGCCACATCTTGTGGTGAAGTTTCCTTAAAATCATGTAAGGGAAACTCAATTTACATAGTAGTAACCAATTTTACATGTACTAACAGTGACCTTGCTCTAAAATCAAATTACGCAAATAACAATCCTGAACTTCATTTAACTGAGCTGCAGTTTGTGGTGAAGTTTCGTTAATGTTTTTTATGGCAAGGTGAATTTATATAGCAGAAATTTGTAGTAACAGTGATCTTAACCTTCGGACAAATGACCTGATTGTAAAGCCGTTTTGTTAAATCCGTAAAGGGAAACTAAAGGTATTGAGTGAAAACCAATTTCCTATAGCAAAAATGACCTTGACTTAAAATCAAACTACCTAAATAACAACTGTCAGCTTTTGTCCATGAGACGCACTTTGTGGTGAAGTTTTATTAAAATTCCTTTACGGAAAGCGAATTTATTCAGCAAAAAGCAATTTGTATTTTTAGTACGGTGACCTTGACCTCTCGATAAACTGCAGAGCAAGCCAATGCTTAATTCCAATGAGGTGAAGTTTTTGTTAAATCCGTCAAGGAAAACTAATGTTATTGAATGGAAACCAAAATCCTATTCATAGTAACAGTGACCTTAACCTTTTACCAAATGACCTGAATAACAATCCTGAAATTTCTTTCCAAGAGACCTTGTGGTGACTTTTCGTCTTTATTAAAGGCAGAAAATGTTGACAAGCCACAAAGAGCAACAGATTGCTGTTGTTCGGATTAAACATTATGATCTACAATTGGTCAGTAAAGCCTTTATCGGATTACTTTATTACATTTTTTCATGATTGAGTTTACTCGGTTGATACAATACAGCTCACGCAAAACCCACAATTTATTATTTTATTTCGAGCGAGTGAAATCGCGTACTTATGTAGAGTTTGAACAATGACTTAAGCGAAGATACTTTGCGTAGAAACTCAAAATATGGCCATGTTGAAATTACAGAAGTATTGGGTGCATCTATTTCTATGTTTAGGTCATTTTTATCCATAAACATTCAGTAAGTTAAGAGAAAAATGGTATTTTTTTTATTTTTTGATGTTGGAAACTCCTAAATACAATATTCCTCGTTATTTTTTTGAGCCACAAGGCATTTGTTCGCCTTTACGGTGATCGCACATATCCATTCAAGTGAAAATGCAGCATATATTTAATATTATTCTAATTAATTGTTTTTTGTACAATTTGAACAGTGTTTTGCGGTGCCCCAAAACAAGAAAGGTTACATAGCGCCTAACAGGATTGAACATGCAAGGCTCATTCTCTATAATTGTATACATCAAAATAAAAAAATAATATGGAAAATGGGCCTAGAACAGTATAACCGTAGAGATGCTGTGAATTTTATATTATACACTTCATTTACAATGAAGCAACGTTTCCATACGCGGTGTCATGAAAAAGACCTTGAATGAGTATGATAACAAATATGACGTGGGGGTTTGGAGGGATATGGCATAAGTACAATTTGCAGTGGTTGTATTCTACCCCAGCAACCACACAGGGTGATAAGTTTTCTAGTCTGTATTTTTATATAAATATATCAATGGTATCTATTGTTAGAAATAATGAAAAACTAAAAATGTGTCCATGGGACACGGATGCCCCCACTGAAAACAATGTGTAAATCGTAAAATTTGATGAAAAAGGGGCCATAACTCCGGTAGTACTGGGTCGATTTTGACGCCGAATTGGTATGCACACTTTGATATTGTAGGTGAGCCTCCTGTAAAGTTTGAAAATAAATGTAGGAACATTTTGGGAATAGATAGACACAAGATATTTTAACGTAAGAAATTATTGAAAAAGGGCCATAATTCGGTAATACTGGGTCGATTTTGATACTGAAAAGATATGCACATCTTGACATCATAGCTATACTGGGTCGATTTTGATACTGAAACGATATGCACATCATGACATTATAGATATGTATCCTGTAAGGTTTCGAAGCAATCGGTTGAAAAGTGTGGGTGTAAATAACACACAAGATATTGTGACTTACAATTTTACAAACATGGGCAATAACTCCGGTAATACTGCATCGATGTTGACGCTGAAACGACATGTACATCTAGACATCATAGGTAAGCATCCTGTAAAGTTGCTAAGCAATCGGCTAAAAGTGTGGGAGGAGATACACAAGATATTGTGACGTAAATTTGGACAAAAAAGGGGTCCATAACTCCAGTAATACTTCGTCGATGTTGATGCTGAAAAGATATGCACATCTTGACATCATACGTCAGAAGCCTTTAAAGTTTCGTAGCAATCGGTTGACAAGTGTGGGAGGAGATAGACACACAAGATATGTTCACATAAAACTTGACAAAAATGGGGTCATAACTCCGGTAATACTGTGTCGATTTTGACGCCGAAACGATATGCGCATCTTGGCATCATAGGTAAGCATCCTGTAAAGTTTCGGTTGAAAAGTGTGGGAGGAGATAGACATACAAACTTTTTGGGACGGAAGGACGGACATGGATAACGCTATATGCTCCTTCACCATTCGGTGGCATAACACATTAAAGAATCCCAGGTCATAAACCTGTTGTGATTGACGCCTTCTCAAATGCATCTGGAAAAGACAAGGAAGGCTTGGATTCTCTTTTTAAAACGGACAACTACAAGAGTTCATTGACCCTGAAGCTCTACTTGTAGGTTTTGATAGCTAGATTAGCATTCATGTGAAGTTTTATGAAAATCAGTCAAGTAGTTTCAGAGGAGTAGTCGCTACAACTTTTTACTATATAACTATATTACTATATAACTATATGTAAACAAAGATGGTCGCTGGCTGCCATGCTTAATGTCGAATCAAAATAATTTTCAACTAGCACCAATATCATGTGATGCTGCTCATTTTAGAAAAAGTTCCATATCTGATTCAATATCAATTATAGTTTTCAAGAAGAAGTCGCTACAAATTTGTTTTTGAAACAAATATGTTTAGCCATGGCGACCATCTAGATATTCCGGCGAACCTGAAATGATAGTAGGATCAACTGGGTATCAAGGGCAACATTTCTGTTACGTTTAATGTAAATCCTTTAAGTAGTTTCAGAGGAATAGTCGCTACAAGTTGTTTCCTATATAACTTTATGTAAACAAGGATGGCCATGTTTAATGACGAATCAAAATAATTTTCAACAAGGACCAACATCATGTCATGCTGATCAGTTTAGAAAACAATCCCATATAAATATCACTTATAGTTTTCAAAAAGTAGGTGCTAGAATCTTGATTTTCTTTTTAATTTATTTTTAGCAATGGCGACCGTCCTGAAATCCCGGCCGACCTGAAATTATGCCAGGATTAACTAGACATCAACTGCAACATTCCGGTAAAGTTGCATGAAAATCTGACAAGTAATTTCAGAGAAGTACTCGCTACAACTTAATATATAACCCTTGTAAACAAAGATAACCGCTGATAGCAATGAGTAACGTCAAATCAAAATGATTTTAAACAAGGATCTGTCACCAACATCATGTTATGCTGATCATTTGAAAAAAGTCCCATATCAATATCACTTATAGTTTTCAAGAAGTAGTTGCTATAAATTTGTATTTTATAAATCTGCTTTTATCCGTGGCGGCCATTTTAAATTTCCGGCCGACCTGAAATGTTGCTGTAGTCAACTAGACACTAGACATCAAGAGCAACATTCCTGTGAAGCTTCATGAAAATCTGTCAAGCTGTTTCATAGGAGTAGTCGCTACAAGTTTTTACTATTTAACTATGTAAACAGAGATGGCCGCTGGCAGCCATGTTTCATGTCGAATCAAAATGATTTCTGACAACGACCAACATAATGGCATGTTGATCATTTTAGAGAAAGTCCCATATCAATATCACTTATAGCTTTTAGGGAGTAATCGTTAAAATTTTGTTTTTGTTTTAAATATACTTTCAGCAGTGTCGGCCATCTTACATTTCCGGGCGGCCTGAAGTTTTGCTAAGAACAGTTAGACATCAAGAACAAAATTCCTGGGAAGTTTCATGAAAATCCGTCAAGTAATTTCAAAGTAGTCGCTACCAGTTTTATTATATAACTCTATGTAAACAAGATGCCGCTGGCGGCCATGTTTCATATCGAATCAAAATATTATTCGACAAGAATCAAAATCATAACATGCTGATCATTTCAGAAAAATCCCATATCAATATCAATTACAGTTTTCAGGAAGTAGTCGCTAAATTTGTGTTGTTTTTAAATCTATTTCTATTCGTGGTGGCCATCTTGAATTGAACTTCAAGCCGACCTAAAATGTTGTTGCTAGGATCAACTAGACGTCAAGAGCAACAGTCCTGTAAAGGTTCATAAAAATCGGTCCAGCAGTTTCAGAGGAGTAGTCGCTACAAGCTTTTACTATAGAACTCTATGTAAATAAAGATGGCCGCTAGGCGCCATGTCGACAACGACCAACATCGTCATGTTGATCATTTTCGAAAACAGCAAATACAATTGAAAACCAGTCTGTTCTGAAACCGAGAGTTGTTTCCGGCGATCTATAAACAAAATAAATCGACTTTTAATTTAGTTTACAAGTTGTCGTTAATTTTTGGGTCTGATTTCGTTCCGATTCATTTTGGCATTTTCGTCTGATTTTTAACATGCCCGCTTGAAAAATGTACGTTCTCGACATGATTTTTACTGACTGCGGACTTCCGGCTAATTTCGAAGAATGTAACAAACTCATATATTATTTTCTTTGTCTTACAATAGCGAATAATACACTCGCTCTTTTTCAAAACATAAATATTTATAGTAACTATGTCAGCCATTTTAAAGATTATGTAGTCAGTCACATGAGTATTGATTGTAAACACTTTCTCTATAAGTTACCTATTATTCATGTCTGACACAAACATTTCGAAACTGAATCGGTTCAGAGATAATCAGCGTATTACATAATGTATTTCGTCAGCAAGTTTCATTCCATGGTGCTTTGAATAATGATTTAATTGGATTTCTTCCAGATTATATCGGAAATGTGTCCTGTTTCTAAGACCAAGACAAAAGATAATACATTCGCAACATCTCGTAAACTGCTCCGCTGCATTAACTCAAATGTATATCGAATGTCACCATATTGGTTATATCTTGCTTACTAGTGTGACCCTTATTCCAAAATTATGTTTCTGCTATTTTCGGCAGTCTGATCATAGTGATGTACTCGAGATACTGAGATTGAACTACTTATGTCATAATGCAGAACACAATGACGTCAGTAGTTCAATCGCAATATCTCAATTGCATCCGACTGCCGAAAATGATTGATAGGTAATTCTGGAATGTTGACCGGATATCCAGACAAGATCAGACAAATGATGAGTATATTTAAATTGCACTTTCGTGACATTGACTTCGATATCTCGGCGGGTTGACAAGATATCGTAGGAAGAGTGGTCTTGTCAGATAGGAAATACATTTCTGCACACGTCAGTGTACAAGGTGTATGTATTTGATACATTTGTAAACATTTACTTCCCTTCAGAAAAATTATCACTAAAATGTCCTCTTACAGTCCTTCAAAAATAATTATAATAACAGTTCTATAAAGATATAGATCTACATGTATATCCGTGATAACGGTAATAATCAAAAGATGCAAATTCCTGTGCCACACCTCCTCCCAACTTGAAATTAATGATTTATCTCAAATATTTTTCAGTTAATGTAATGGATGCAAGTCTGTTTTGTTTTATGACATTCATTTGTTGTTCAATAAACGGTTTAACTTTCTCATATTCAAAATGTCATACATTTACCTCCGTGTCGGAAGTAGATATGGTTAAATGTTGACTGGTTCCAAGTTTCGCGTTCGCTAGTAAATACTAAATTGACACAAACTTTCGAGTATTGTTTAAGAATAGGCTGACATTTTGATAACTTTTGCCTTCGATTTCATGGTGGTCCGATCAATGGGAAGTTTAATAGCGTAATAAAGATCTACCAGCATTCCTTCTAGGGAACTTTTGGGACCCACACTTGCTCAAATACCAAATAAATTACTGAGGACGCAGTTGCGTGAGACTCTCAGTGTATATCTATTAGTTCTTGAGCTGGCTGTAGACCCCCTCCCCACAGGGAAAATTTTGTAGGTATAATTTTCTGAAAGAACATTCATTAAGCTTCCAAATGTGTGCCATCTGAGCGTTGGGGCTTTAGTGAGTTTTGGGGGAAAACGTTGCGTTCTAAGACAAAAATCGACGAAATCTGGAATTATTTTTTAGAAAAAGAATGGAATACATTAGAACCAATTTGAATTGATGGAATCATTCTCCGAACGCAACTCTACATGTCCCACCATATAATTTATAGATCCGATACTTAAATATTGAGATTTTGGGTAAATATTTTAAAAAATTGAATAAAATCGCTGATTTCTATAATACAATGGAAGTGTTTAACTAGAAATTAGAAATATATCTAATACAATAGTAAAAAGAAATATTGTAATCTTTTTGGGCAGGGTAAGGTCCAGTGATTAAATAGAAAAAATACCAAAACGCATGATGTTTGGAAATGCCTTAATTTTGGGGCGAAAAATGTGTATTTTTGTCAAAAATCGCCGCAATCTAAAATTATTTTTTAAAATTAGTTATCAAATTGAAACAATAGAATGTTGCACAGCATACATATTCAAGTTTTTTCTGGCATCATGTGCTCAAATATTGGCATTTTAGGGCAAAATGTTGGAAAAAATGACAAAAATAACTGATTTCTGTAATCTACTGGGGGTATTGGGTTAAAATTTAGATTTTTTTTTTTTTAATACAATAGAATTAAGACAAATTGTAACATTTTTGGATAGACAAAGGTCCAATAATTAAGTAGAAAAAAGTCCTGAACATATGATGCTTAAAATATTGCCTTAATATTGAGGCGGCGAAAAATGTGTATTTTCGTAAAAAATCGATGGAATCTGGAATTATTTTTTGAAAATAGTTTGAACATAAACATATCAATTGAAGCAATAAAATGTTGAACGCTATACATATCCAAGTCATTTATTGTATGATATATAACAGATATGCTCAAGTATTTATATTTTAGGGCAAAATGTATGCATTGAGGAATTGGGAAAAAATTAAAAGTGCATAGAAGAACGGGAAAAAAAATATTATCACATTTCTGCGGTCCAATGTGCAATAATATACCAGAAAACCCATAAGAGGTGGTAAATGCTGCTTTATTTTGTTGGGCTTTAGTGAGTAACGTGCATGTAAACTATGTTACCTTATATTACAATTAAATTTTCAACGTACCTTAAACATGTTAAAAACGTTGAATATAAATTAAATCAAAACCATGTAAAAAAACATAATACATGTACTTTTATTAATATAAGTTGAGAAGCGCTTCAAACTCAATGAAACTATTCTGTACAGATATGTAATTTACGTTACACCACATTCATTACCAAAACAACTTATATTTAGTGCAAATAGGTTGCTGTAAAAATTGGTGTTCGTCTGTAAGTAAGGGTTTCTATATATCAAAATGTTAATTAGACTGTGTATAATATGCATATGTATACTAGCCGAAATGTAGGTGTAACAAAATAAAAAAAAATCAAACATGGCGTACTAGATGGTCCCGTTGTGTTACACGATATGTCGGCCGAGGGTCTCTCAACGATATTTCTCTATACCTATACTGTATACAGCTCTAAGTGCCATGTTCGAGGCCAGACTCGGGTAGGTCTCCCCCTGATATGGTCTAGTGACCGAGTGCCACGCGTAGCGGGGACCTTTGCCGAGGTTGGCCACCGTTCCCGTTGAGTCACAACACCTGTGGGTCGGCACAGTGGCCGTTGGCTGTGGGTCGCTCAAGGCTATTTCTAACTATATAACAATACTGTGTATAGCTCTAGGTGCCATGTTCGAGACCCGAACTCGGGAAGCCTTCCCCTGATACGACCTAGGGACTGAGTGACACGCGTAGCGAGGACCGTTGCGGACGGCTGATCACCATTCCCGTTGTGTCACAAAAGCTATTTACTTTATAGCTCTAGGTGGCATGTTCGAGACCCGAACTCAGGTAGCTTTCCCCCTATTACGACCTAGGGACGGAGTGCCACGCGTAGTGAGGACCATTGCCGACGGCTGGCTACCGTCCCGTTGTGACACAAAATATGTGGGTCGGCCAAGCGGCTATTAGCCGAGCGGCTATTGGCCGAAGATTGTTCAGCACTATTTCCCTCTATATAACTGTATATAGCTCTATGTGCCATGTTCAAGACTCGAAATCGGCTAGCCCTCACCCAGATAAGGCTTAGGGGCCGAGTACCACGCATAGCGGGGACCATTGTCAACGGCTGGCCATCGATCCCGTTGTGTCACAAAATATGTGGATAGGTCAGCGGCCATCGGCCGAGGGTCACTCAACGCTATTTCTCTCTATACATATATAACTATACTGTATAAAGCTCTAGGTGAATTACGAGGTTCGAGACCCGAACTCGGGTAGCCTCCCCCCTGATACAGCCTAGCGATTGAATGCCACGCATTGCCGGGACCTTTGCCGACGGCTGTCCACTAGTCCCGTTTTGTCACCCAATCAGTTAGTCGGCTCAGCGGCCGTCGGCCGAAGGTCGTTCAACGCTATATCCTTCTATATAACTGTATATAGCTCTATGTGCCATGTTCGAGACTCGAACTCGGGTAGCCTTTCCACTAATATGGACTAGCGACCGAGTGCCACATGTACTGGGGACCTTTGCCGACGGCTTGCCACCGTTCCCGTTGTGTTGCAAAATCTGTGGGTCGGCCCAGTGGCCGAACGCAGAGGGTCGGTCAACGCTATTTCTCTATTTATAACTTATACCTTATATAGCTCTATGTATCATTCTCGAAAAGCCGGTAACGTGATAAAGTAAAAGTCGCCAGTTGGTACACGCACATGTTCCAAAATGCTCTACACATAATGGGCTTTCAGGAAAATAGGGTGTACACAACTCCCCCTGGGGTGAGGGTTACTCCTACTAGCTTACAGTCTACTTTTCTATTGTACCGGTATTATATATTCTTCTAGATTTTAACCCAATACCCCCAATGGATTGCAGACATATGTAATTTTAGTCCTTTTTTCCAACATATTTCAGCAGATATGTTATATATGATGCAAGGAAACACTTGAATATGTATGCTGTGCAGCATTATGCAAGTTACTTTAATATAAGTTTATGTTAAAACTATTTTCAAAAATAATTCCATATTCCGTCGATTTCTTACGAAAATACACATTTTTCGCCTAAAATTTAAGGCATTTTCAAGCACCATACGGTTAGGGACTTTTTTCTACTTAAATATTGGATCTTTGTCTATCCAAAAATATTACAATGTGTCCTTATTCGTATTAAATTTGTTTCTAAATTTTAACCCATACCCCCAATGGATTACAAAAATCAGTGAACCCTATGATGGCGTCTACCTAAATCCCAAATGGACGATGACGTTTGATGTTTGTCTGCAGTCTTATTTTGTCGTGCCCTCAATGGTTTATTCTCTTGTTGCTCTGACTTCTGCCAAGTCACTGAGTACATGTACCTACTTTGTGGCTTTATATGCAATTGTTGTTGTTTTTATTTATATATACACGAGCATCTATGTGTTTTACTTATATTGCCTAGTAATGCTGCCTTGTTGGTTAGAGAGTAGTTCATGGCGGGGATTTCTTTATTTACACTGTCCCGTTTTATTGGGTTGACATTAGGGTAAGTGTGAGGCTTGGTGCAGCCTAGAACCTGGTTGAAACCCCCAACGGCCTTTTTTGTCACTTAACGTTCCAAGGCGGTAGGCTTATTTTAAACACTTTTGTGTTTGTGATGTCTTATTTGGCCTTTTATTCCTCTTTAAATTCGTTGTCGTCCTTGAATGCTGCTTTACTATTCGATTTTTATATCTATATTACACTGTCTTTGACCAGCTTGTTTCTACTTCTGAAAGTGTGGTAAAAAACTTGGTTTAAGAAGTCAGATCAAGACTAGGTTATTTGGAATTATTTGGAGTGTATGTAACTGATAGGCAGGGTGCGATCAATCTATGAGTTTCAATAACTACTTCAACACAGTTGTCCAACACAGTGTACCAACTGTTCTGTTGCCGGTACTCAGAGCTTATCGCAGCAATGGGGAACTCGCTGGATGTGAGGAAATATATGATAACACATATATGCTTGTAGACCAGTTTTTAATGTCAAGACTCTTATCAATAACATAAGTATAGTTCAATATATTCAAACGTTATGACATACATCTTATTTTATGATTAGAACAATACATACATACACATGCACCGCCCCCCCCCCCCTAAAAATTCCGGATCATACATGTATGTCCATGTTACTGTTGATAAAATGTCAAACAATTTCGATGCACGCCATCAGTATAAAAATGTTTTCGCTCGCTCGACGCATAATGGCTAATGAGTGGCTTAATTAACACATTGTTAAATCCTTTTATTTGAAAACGGACTTTTTTACCCTATCAATGCACTACCGCAACCGTTTTATGAGGCTTACGTCCCCCCCCCCCTCCACCTATCAAACAATTTCGATGCACGCCCTCAGTATAAAAAATGTTCTCGCTCGCTTCGCTCGCTCGACGCATAATGGCTAATGAGTTATTTAATTAACACATAGCTAAGTCCTTTTATTTGAAACGGACTTTTTTACCCTATCAATGCACTACCGCAACCGTTTTATGGGGCTAGAAACGGACCCGAAAATTCACCAAGATCTTACGCCCCCCATCAAACAATTTCGATGCACGCCCTCAGTATAAAAATGTTCTCGATAGTTTCGCTCGCTCGACGCATAATGGCTAATGAGTGATTACATTAACACATTGTTAAGTCCTTTTTTTGAAAACGGACTTTTTTACCCTATCAATGCACTACCGCAACCGTTTTATGAGGCTAGAAACGGACCCGAATATTGACCAAAATCTTACGCCCCCACCCCCTAAGCTGAAATCATGGATCCGTCCCTGCATAAAGATAGTTATTTTTTCCCCACCCCCCTAAGCTGAAATCATGGATCCGTCCCTGCATATTGATAGTTATTTTTAATTTACAGTTTATGGGTTAAAGCCTAGCAGACGCTATATTTAAACTAGAACTAATTCGTGAATATGAACGAGGCACAGATGACGTGGTTTCTTTTTCGACGAGCAGCCCAAGTGTCGGTGTATAAGCCATAATCGATACATAAATATATCAAATTTTATCTAGCGTAACATCGATCTATATACGGCTTCCGATAATATTTAAAACAATAACTGCCCGGTACGATATTTGAACATGTAACGTTTTGCTTTAAATTGTTCTTGTTGATGTAGATATAACCAGTAGGCCACGAATATTCGTTGGTACGCTGTAGCACCTTTAACACTAAATACGTATTACGCAATTAGTGCAGACACGAACACAAACTTAACAACCGAATAATTAAAAGATCAAGATAACGTTTTTTGAGACGGAATCTTATTTTTTTCAATTTGATAAAATATAGTATTACATCACGCAAGGTTAATTTACATGTGCGACGTGATGTATTATATACTGATACATCTGAAGAGTATTCAAAACTGTTGTGTTATTTTGCATTATAATAACTGGTACTAAATATACCATATTTTCAAAAAGCCAATGTAGTTCAATGGACAGAACGGCATTCTTTAATGATTGTAAACTAGAAACATCGTGTGTTTAAGTTTCTTCTGCGAATAAGAATACCACCTGTACGATGTGCACTACTTGATTTCTGTAAAATAAATTATGGTCTGCATTAAATTTGATCGTTTAAACACCCTATTTTGCCATAATTTGGTGAACATGAAGTTAGAAGACACACCTACAAAGAAGAAAGTGATTTAAATACAGAGTATGTAGTTTAATTATACTAAATATGTGCTTCCCCTAAACGTGAATACTGAGTTCTAAATACTTGTTCACATTTGAGCCTAATAATTTCATTCATACTTGAACAGTCCCAAATAATAAATAAGTATCGATATATAAAAAGAAGCTAATCATATAAGGCAAAAATGGTACGAATATGTGTAGTCAAAGTTAGAATATTTTCTCCATTTGGACAGTAGCCATTAATACGATGATTTGGGCCTCATGTTTATTATCGCTTTAAATGCTAACACCTAACAATGCTCCGTCAAATTAGACATGTTTATACGACTCCGAACGCTTGGTGTTTGCCATAAATCGTTTCCTTAGCGCTGTTGCTATCAGTAATTTTGGGAGCCGCTGTATAAACACAATTATTGGAGTGCTATTTCCGCGTTGTAAACAGATGTCAGAGCTGAATTTCTTACTGAAATAAAGTCAGCTTTATCTTCATATCAATCAGTGGATAATGCCCTATCAGACATTTAATAAACAACGCTTTAAGCAACCATACACGGTTGCTGAAAGAAAACACTTTTAATATGTGTTTCAGAGTACACTGAATTACAGACCAAACGGGAACTTAAAATAGCTTGCTTTACATGATGTATTTAATAGTAAATATATCAAAGTCGGTCCGTATATGATAGTGTTTTGTTTGAAACACCGTAGACAACCCTCTTTTATGAGCATGTAAATCTGCTGCCATATTCGAAATATAATGCTAGTTAAACATTTAAAGCCTGCATAAAGTATTTCGTTTATTTTAAAACCGCAAAACGCCATTACGTGGTTCGAGTATTAACATTCATACCCCCATCCAACCCCGTCTCCAAGAAGCGAAAACGGGGTTGACTGGGGTATGAAATAAAATCTTAATTTTGGCTAAAACAGTATGCATATATATTTTAAAAAAATCATTTAATAGGTAATTTTATACAGGTTATGGCATTTTTTTATTAAACAAAATTTCAAACCTGTTTTTTTGTCGAAATATCTGTTATAAAATCCTGCTAATATAAGCTTTCCCCTCGCTTAATGGAATTAAGTCGGGACCGCATAATACGCAAATAATGGTGTCAGTGTTACCGTCATATTAATTGAAATATTCATGAAACGTGTTTCAACTAATAGCAAAGTTATCCCAATCAAATGTTAGCAAATAAAAACAGTACCGAGGTCCCTGAGGTGAAATTACAAAACGCATATAAGAGTTCGTTTCCATTTGCAGTTAAATATACGTCCGTTTATTGCCCTTGTCAAACACCGAACGTTTTATGGACGTCTATACTAAAAGTGACATTGGATTATCTGGATATTTGAACTATTGTGAATAATATATAATTCAAAAAGCATCTAACATTTGCTTTTAAATTTATACTGAACACTAAAGTACATACCGCAAAACCTGAACAAATATCAACAACACTTGTACCCTGAAGTAAATACTGAACCGAATACTGAATAACGATCAACCCAAATTGCTGTATTTATACTGTCAGAGAACGTCATAGAACATCATAAAAACTTTAAAGATGAATGGCCACCTTTTTTATAGTATTACCAATTATCACATTTAACTCTTGAACATCATATGAACATTTCTTGATAGTACCGGAGAGAAACATATATGTAAAACCGCTACTAAGGTGTATGTAAAAAAATAAGCATTATTTGCATTACTTTTACTACTGCGTGACTGCACGGGGAAATGAGGTAAATCTGAATTGTATAGCTGCACAACTATTGCCAGAACATTGATAAATACATTTACCTAGATTAATTTAAAGTTTTCTACGTCATCAAATAAAACTTTATTCTCGTTTTTCACAGGGAAGTTTAAAATAAGCATGCTATTTAATCAAACCTGCACAACATAAGCACAATAATAAAAGTCATATGACACTTATCGTAAATATCGTTATCTTATTTACCTCATCCAGAAATGTCTATATGTTACTAATTTTAAATGAATGGCCTTGGATGACACAATAACATGTCAACATTATTCTTATACACACAGGTAACATGATTATATGGGAGTGTAGTTATAATTCTTGTAATACTTTTCACGGAAATATCTCTAAACATATTTTCTTTTATTGTTTTTATTTTCATGGGCATTTCTTATTATTCCTGGCTCCTTGAATACGTAGAATTTATCTATGCCATGCGCTCTTCCCTTCGATAAAAGCAGTATCACGTTTAATTCTATACCATTCTACTACATTCTCAACCAGTTGGATCGAAATATGTTTAACAATTCCGTTTTCAAGAGTGTTTATTTGTCCACGATGCTGTAGTAAGGTTAAACCTATAAACATATGAAGCTAGCTTTCGAGAGATCTTTTCTCGACATATGGCGAAAATCCTCATCGCCTGGGGTTAAATTGTTGTAATTAGTACAAGTATTTATTTTCCTCTAAAGGAAACTAGAAACTGATCTATTGTGACTTAACTTAGACATAGACGTCTGGGCCCTGACTTATTAAACAGCTTACGATACGTCTCATATTTTAAAATCGTTCACCCTTTTCACCTAAGCTTTCAATGTAGACAAATATGTGTGTACGTAGTGCAGGAATATCACATGTATAAGAAAATGAAATAAAATCGCGGTTATTATGAAAAGTGTAATTAAAGTGAAACATTTAAGAAATTTATTTACGATCAAAATGGTCGTAAGTTGCTTCATAAAACGGGGCCCAGATGTATTTCTACTAGATAATGTGTATAAATATCATCAACGAAAGTACAGGAAATTGCATTTACTCGAATCGGTTCAACTACCATACAAAATATGTATATTTTTATTCATGTTTAGGTATCCCGGGAAGCAATTTTCTACGACAGCTTCTCGTTTTGCAAGCTATAATTCGACATTTGTATAGTCGCAAATAACCAATTATTTTCAAATCGAAAATCAATTCAAATTTTAAAATCGGATATGACAAGGTATTTCGGTCCTTTTCTATTTACTGTAACATATCCAGTTAGAATTGGTTCGGACTGTTTAAATCCTAAATTAACCTGTATAGAATCAAGTACAGTTGATTATTTTTTATCCACATCGTACCTGTTTCAAAATGTTATTGATCTTCAAATTGACGAGTTTAATAGACATTGTACAATCAGACAAATAGAAGTTATTCTGTTGTTTTATAGACTTTAAACAAGCATTTGACTCTGTTTGGAGAATTGGTCATTGGCAGAAATTAAGAAATGAGAACATAAATGGAAAATGCTTTAAAGTTATACATAACTTGTATAATAGTATAAAATCAAAAGTTGTAACGAATGAGGGGAATTCTCCCTATTTTAACTGTCATTTCGGCGTAAGACAAGGTGAAATTCTTTCCCCATTTTTATTTAGTTTATTTTTGAATGACCTTGAAGTCTATCTTAACTGTAGAGGTGTAGATGGCATTAATAGAGACATTGTAATAGATGAAACCCAGATATTTTTAAAATTGTTTATACTTTTATATGCAGACGATACTGTGATTTTTAGTGATAACGAACACGGACTTCAAACTGCCCTTGATATATTTAAAGATTATTGCGACACGTGGAAGCTTAATATAATGTAAACAAAACAAAAATACTGATTTTCAGTAAGGGGCGAAGATTACGAAATACAGTATATAAAAAAGGAAACGAAAACGTAGAAATTGCTGATGAATATAAATATTTAGGTATATACTTTTCTAGAAGTGGTTCCTTTAATAATGCAAAAAAGTATATTTCAGAACAAGCTAATAAAGCCATGTTCTCTTTGCTGAGAAAGATTAAATCATTATCACTTCTGTTTGACCTTTTTGAAAAAACTATAAAACCTATACTTTAGTACGCTAGTGAAGTGTGGGGTACTGGAAAAATAGATATATTAGAAAGAGTACAGCTAAAATTGTAAAGGTATATCTTTAATATGAAAAAGGCTACTCCATCATACATGATTTATGGAGAACTTGGCATTACCCCGTTATATATTGATATTAATAAGAGGACAGTTGCCTACTGGACAAGATTAATAGAAAATATCAGTAGTGACAGTACAACGAAACTCTTTTCAAAATTATATATTTTGATAAGAGAACTACATTATTCGGATCTCGTCAAGTCTACCTGGATAGAAAATATTAAACACATTTTATGCACGTCTGGCTTTTCCGGAATTTGGTACAGCCAGGACTTTTTAAATGGAAAGTGGTTCGTTAAATCGTTCAGCCAAAAACTGGCATCCGAGCTTGGTCGTACTTCGGACACAAACATCTACAAATATTTGAAAACTAGTTTTAAACAAAGTTTTTATATTAAAGCATTAACAGTTTTAAACTGTAAGAAGCTTATAGCATTTTTAACAAGAAATCACAGGTTGCCAATAGAGGTCGAAAGATGGAGGAATATCCCAACATCTGACAGAAAATGCACCCAATGTAATGATCTTGGGGATGAGTTTCATTTTGTTTTAGTATGCTCGTTATTTCATAATGATAGAAAAAAGTATATTAACAAATATTTTTACTCACGACCAAACATGCCGAAATTCATAGAATTGTTCACAAATGTAAATAAACGTAATATAAATAAACCAAGTGTATTCTGTAGTAAAATAACAGATTATTTTAAAGGGATAAACTGATAATTTCTGGTATATGTATTTAAATAATAAAAAACGACTCTGAGTGTAAATATATGTGTACATATATGTACCAATACAACCTTTTTATTTGTAATAAAAATATATATTTGATAATTAGTATACCGATAATAGAACACAGTCTTTAGTGTATTTCGTTAAGTTTCGATCCTATTTCAACTAAAGACTGCGCTCAATGTCTTGTCGTATACTATTTATATTATTGAGCGTCGTAGACACAGCTTTCAATACTCGGAAAGGTGTTTCAGGCGATTTGTTCAATATCTACAAGTATGAGCACTAGTTATAGGTTTTGTTGTTGTTGTTTATTCAACTACTATTAAATTATTGTCTGTACATAACATGTAATCACTATTGTATTATTACATATATAATTTTACAACATTAGCCATTAACAGTTATATATAGGTAAATGTCTATATATAAATATCTAAGTACATAAACAGACTTAATAAAACTGTTAAATCTATATAAATTATGATACAAAACAGATGACTTTCTGTAAAATAAGTATCTAAACTGTTAAAAATTGAATAAATGTAAAAATTAATATAGTTAAAAGCGAATGTAATTTTCTTGACTCATGTACTATTTTTCTCAACTATCATTAATAATATGTAAATAGTCGTTTCCTATTAGTTCCATCATTGTGTTATGTATGTATGCATGTATGTTATTGCTGTAATTTGCTTTATCAGTTCACTGATTTGTGAAATTAAGCAGTTTGAAATAAAGTAAAGTAAAGTAAAGTAAAGTTTACAAGGGCGTGCTCTGTTTCATTCTACTTGTAAATTCAGTCGTGAGTTGTTTCTAGAAAAAATGTTATTAACGATACTTTCGGTAAGGTAATAACGTTTTTTGTCGGCGTTATATGTACTATTGCCAAACAGTCTGACTGCATAATCCTTTCTTACCTCAATACCGCGTTGCGTTTATTTCGATTTACTTCCTTTTTTCCTTTTCTATTTTTGTATATACTTGTTAATAACGGTGGAATTATTGTCAACTGTAGTCTGAATTTGGGCAAAAATTAAATTTTATGCATGTAGCCTTTCATAGTTGTATAATATATTGTATTGGAAACAACCATAAATACTGTTGTGAAAACTTGTGGCTCGACAGACACATTAGTACATGTTAAAGCCAATACAGTATATCAGGTTTTGCTGCCGTAGATGTGCACACAAAAATTAGCACCACTTTGGGAATGTGTTTAATCATACATAGGCATTACCATCGCCTTAACAGACTCAATAAACCGAGTCTGTTATTTTCTCTCTTGTTTGTGTTTTTTCCTTCAAAGGGATCATATTTTCAGTTTTAAATGTTATTAACATCTTTATTTCCTGCTTCTAAAATTATTCCGGAATGAGAAAGATGGATATAATGTTTGACTGTATATCAGCTGTGTTTTCGCGAGGCATAAGACATCCTAGTCTGGGAGATATTTTTGTATATATTGTCTTTCATAAAAATAGGTATAATAATTTTCCTGTATGAGTTATATAGAGTAATTGTAAACCTTAAATTATTAATTTAAAAGCGCTTCTCCACTTTATATCTATTTATATGTTCATGTATATTTCCGCTGAATATAGACCAAATAAAGCCAGTATGCTGCTATTCTCCCTTTCTTCTGTTCGTTGAGTCTAAGGGATACCCATTTCCGTAGTTATTGAAATGTATACTAGCGCTAGTTTAGTGTTGTGTGGCGTCTTATAATCTCACCCAGTTGTGGTATTACTGCATAGTCCTTTCTGGCCTTCAACCCATTTCGTATGGCTGTATAGTTAGACATAGCCGTTTGGATGGGATGTTTTTACTTCCACAGTCGTGTCAATTCGGATGCTGAAGATAGGAAAATAGTGAGGTTGTGTACAAATTAACTCGATTAAAGCTAACTATTGAGTAGTATTGCAGTCTTCCTGTTCCAATTCGGTGTCTATTTAAGTATTGTCCATTATATCGTGTATTAAAATGGTCATTTAGTTTTTTTTTGGTGCAGTGCGGACCTTCTGTGTCATCGTGTTTGTGTGATGAGTTGTATACAGGACCATTGCTCCCATGTTTTAAAGTAGAATATCGCTACGAGGCCCGGCATGTGGGAGTCGCACCTTATGTTACCTCTCAGTAACAATAAAAAGTAGTGTACAGTTTACCCCAGGGTTGCCATTTGAACCTACTGGGTTGAGGATCAATAGTGTTTGCTTATGACAACTGTATAAGTTATGGTTTCAAAGAAAATAAGAGGATTTGTTAAGTGTTTCCCTATAACAAAAATATTTGTACGTCTATGTAAAATATATTAACTCTGGGGTGTGTCCAAATATGACACCAGAGACCATTTGAGCAAACTATGGAGAGGATCACAAGCGTAGTCTACATGCAATATAAACCTCTAGCTCTTGTTTTTTTAAAGGTTGTCCTATACAACTCTATGTAAAACTGTAACCCCACACACTATTAGACCTCCAGCGATTGTAGCTTGAGAGAATAAGAGAGAATAAGTTTATTTGTTTTAAAGATTTACCTGACTCTTTTATTGATATTTACATCCTGAACAATGTTTGGTAAAATACAGATACAAATTAAATTAGCTACAGTTTTAACAAAGCAAAATATAGCATTTTTAAATCAATTAATGACAATAACTCTGTTAAAAGCTGTTTTTGGTCTGACAGGGTAGTTTTTACATTTGTCCCATTGTCTTTTCGAAACAAGATAACTTCATAAAATAAATCATTAATGCAATTATGACGGGGTGGGAAGGAATTAGGTGGGAAGGAGTTATATGGGTGATAGGAACATATTTCTAAAAGACAATTCAAATGACCAAACACTTATTTGCATATATTAACACATCAGTTTTAAAAATGTTCGGACATCCAGTTCAGCCATCATTAATGCAATAATAATGTGAACATTAACAAAGATGTGAGGACTTCCATTTAATCTTGCGTAAATTTACATTCTCAAGTTTCGTTTTTCCAGTGCCTCATACCTCTACATACTTGTTTTGTTTTCCTACTCTATTTAATATTTATTTAAACGTTTTTAGTTTGCAAACGTGTTATTTCCCATTATATTATTTGCCTCTTTTTATATTAATATTCTTTCAGCGAGAATGTTTTACGCAGTCGTAAATATTTCACAGTCACGTTTTTTTATATTCGCCTTTTGTCTGTTTATTGCAGCTAAAAGTAAATACAACAGCATAATAGGAAAAGTAGCAATTGAATTGTAAAAATTGCGCGTGAATTTTAAAATGCGAGATATAAGTTCTAAATTGAGATAAAGCGACATCCCTCTTTTTGTTGATTATTCCTCTTTTAATTTTAATTTTCTTGAATTTGCGAGGACATTTAGTAAACCTGTGATAAATTATTTTCTGACTAATCTTGCTTTAATGTTAAATGAATAAATGAATGAATGAATGGTGTTTTACGGCACGTCGGACATATTGTGCGCAAAAACTGACGAAAGATGATGAAATGTAGTAGTAATTAAGAATTAATGTTTAAATATAAAACTATTTACAGATAAGGGATGATATGGTAGTAATATAAACTATGTATACTTAACATCATTAAAAGTGCAAGTTGTTGTATTTTGTGTTGATTTCCAAGATCGATTGTAGTGTTATGTAAACCTAATGCTGCCTTAACGGCACTATCAGTTCTATCATTACCACCTATTCCTACATGGCTTGGAAGCCAGGAGAAAATAATAACATTATCAACTATAAGAGAATTATACTTTCTAAAGGTTGAAGCACAACCGGTTTATCATGTTTCATATTACCCTGGGATTGAAGAGTTGAAAGGGAATCAGAGAAGATTACAAACTGTCTATCATTTAAGAAATTCTCTATAAAAATTGGTAATCTGCCTCTAAGACCAAGGTCATAAAGATCATTCATAATACCGTACTTCCATGCAATATCATAAGCTTTCTCCAAGTCAATAAATACAGCGACTAGATATTCTTTCTTTACGAAAGCTTCCTTAATAAATGATTCAAATCGAATGCGATTGTCTGTTGTGCCTCGTTGGCGCCGAAATCCACTTTGATATTTTGTAATCAGTTTTAATGTTCAAAGGTTAATTATTTTCAATTGCAAATGTGATTGCATATCAGTGATTAATATCAAATGAATGTACTAATTGACAAAGACTTAGACCAACAGGTTACCGATTAGCATTAATATGAGTTTGTAGCATTGAATAATGACACCATGGGAAACTCCGGTAAACAATAAAGATTCGAATGTCAAGGAACGTATTATGGATATTGCCTAGGCAAGTTTTGACATGTTCAAGGCTAAGAATTGTGTTTTTTAAATCATAGTTTTATTTGTCAACAGAATTGTTTCATATTTTGCATTCTTGTAGATATGGGTAAAATGTAGGATTTAAGATGGTAACATGTCAAATTTGAAGGAAACAATTTATTTGTTCATGTTTTTTCCGTCACATTATGGCCATTTTGTGTTATCAAGAAAATAGGGAGTATGGGTAGTTCTGAGTAGAATTTATCATTTTGTTATAGAAAAAGTAAGATTTTTGTTTTTAAACAGTGGTATACATAATATATAAAAGTAGATACTGTTCTAATTTTATATTCGATCTCTATGTCAAAATTGTGTGTTCAATATTTTAAAGTGAAAATGTCAAAATAACACAAAATATTTTGTAATTTAAAGAAATTTTAATCAAAATTCATTAGAAGCCCAATGAACTATGTATTTTTATTTGTTTCGAAAGAAATGTTAAGGATCTTGTCATACGCAAGTTTCAAAAGTTGAGCAGAAGAACATACTTGTTTAAAGGGACACTGTCCGTAAGTAAGCAGATATTGAGCATAACCAAATAACTGGCTGACTTTTATTCAGTGAAATGTATACATGAAAACATGAGGATAGACCCTAAGAAGTATGTAGGAATACATTCGTGAGTTTGAAAAAAAAAAGTTTTAATTATTTTATGTAAATAAAGTGGGACCCACACTATTTACCTTTTCTGCGATCACGTGACTTCCATTAGCGCATTAGGTTTTCACCACAGTATGTATTGCGAAATATGTATAGCCCGCTTAGCTCAGACGGGAGCGTTGTCGACCACTTTACGCTCACGCACACTATTATTACGGCGAGTGTAATTTTAGTTTGGGCTGCGAGTTCAAACGCACAAAGCGGATTTACTTTTTTTTGTACCGCGATTGAATTCCTTTAAACAATCTTGCTTTTAATTAGTAAATATTCAATAATGTTTAGTGTGTACTGTTTGCGAACATAATTATTGTGTGTTGTATAAGCTAAAAGTTACGGACAGTGTCCCTTTAATCTTGAATTAACATTTTTGTCAAAACAAATTTCTTGAACAAATTAATGGGGTATTTTTACTTTTGAACGTAAAACCGGCGAATGAAGATTACAATTGTTTGTGTATATTTGAAAGATATGTATATATGTCGTAAATATCTGGATCTGTATAATAGTGTAAATTGTCGAGAAGTTACGCATGCTATACCCAATCGAGGCATGTTGTCGTCCTTGTTTATGCAACATACACTATCGTGACTATGGATGAATACTGTCTAGTTTTCTTTGTGCCTGTTCTTAAACAATTGAATATCTACATTGTATAAGAAATTAATAACAATTAACCAAAATTTGCTAAAAAAATGTAACAAATCTTCGAAGCGCGTCCCGCCCTTTACGTAGCATTGGGATACATACACAATGCCTGTAGTCGTATTCATGAAATACTTAGTAATATATCATAAATGTATTGTGTGACAAATATTGATATAACTGCATTCCTCATGCCTCAAAGTTGAACTAAATACAACATAAACATGTTTAACAGAACGTCTTTGCAAACATGGTTGCTTAATACAAATTTGAACACTAGAAGTTACAATGTTTGTTTACATTGTGGACACAATTATTGCACCATTGCTTTAGAGTATACTGTGTATGTCAGGGTGCTAGACTTCGAATATAGATCGAGATTTGTTTTTATTACTTTTTATATGCTTTCATACCTGATTAGATAATTAACGTATAATATAGGTTTACAGTATAAGGGGTTTATATTTTGTTATTTAAAACAAATATTGGTCAAATAATTTTTAAGTCACACTACCCTAGAATTGTATCTTTGGTAGTGCATCTTCCATTTGTCCATATTAAACTGAGAGATGCAAAGTTTCCTTTTTAATTGTACGATGACCGGATAGGCTATGATGACGCCTACCTAATGCCTATTGTGACGGTGGCGTTTGCTGTTTGTCTATGATCTTTCTTGTCGTGCCCTTAATAGTTTATTCTCTTGTCGCTCTGGCTTCTGCCAAGTCATTGAGTACCTTCATTGTGGCTTTCTAGGCTATTGATTTTTTGTATTATATTTACACGAGCATATTTGTATTTTACTTATATTGCCTATCGATGCTGCCTTGTTGGTTAGAGATTAAATCATGGCGGGGATTTCATTATTTACACTGTCCTGTTTTAATGGGATGACAGTAGGGTAAGTGTGAAGTTTGGTGCACCCTAGAACCAGTTTAAACCACTGACCGTTCCAAGGCGGTAGCCCTATTGTCAACCCTTTTGTGTACTTTCCATGTATGATTACTTTTTCCTTTTTGTTTGTCTGTTTGCGTGTTTATTTCTGTGTTTTGTGGTTGACTGTCCTCCTTGAATGCTAATTTCCCTGTCCGATATTTTTTATATTACTTTAGGGTGTACATAATTTACTATAGCAGAAAAGAAAGGTTTGTCAATGTTTATTATGTATATATAATCCAGATAACGACAGGTGTCTTAAAGTCTTCGATGAAATCTGCATATTAGTATTTGGCAAAAGACTCAACATGAAATCCACTTCATAGCATTACAAAAACAAATCTTCAAAAGGAGGTGCATGTTTTTTGTTGAATGGGTTTCGTGAATGTTACATGTTACATTTCCGTTTCGTCTTTTATACATACCTTTAGCGCAAGAACTCAAATAAATCCGAACATTGAATGTTGCCATTATTTGGATTCAAGTGTCTAGTTGAGTTTTCACTATAATGTAACAAACTAATTGTGTTTGTTCTTACATTAAATTGTAAGTAGTATGCATGCCTCGCAGTAATATAGTAATACAAGTTGGAAACGGTCGAGATTAAACAAAACAGATAAAAATATCGGACAGGGAAAGCAGCATTCAAGGACGACAGTCAACCACAAAACAAAAAACAAACATGTAAACAGACAAACGAGAAGGCAAAAGTAATAAAAAATGCAAACGACAACACAAACACAAAAGGGTTGACAATAGGGCTACCGCCTTGGAACGGTCAGTGGCAACAAAGGCCACTGGGGGTTTAAACCGGTTCTAGGGTGCACCAAACCTCACACTTACCCTAATGTCATCCCATTAAAACAGGACAGTGTAAATAAAGAATTCCCCGCCATGATTAATTTCTAACCAGCAAGGCAGCATCAATAGACAATATAAGTAAAACACAAATATGCTCGTGTAAATATAATACAAAAAAAACAATAGCCTAGAAAGCCACAATGAAGGTACTCAATGACTTGGCAGAAGCCAGAGCAACAAAAAAATAAACCATTAAGGGTACGACAGGAAAGATAATAATTAAGCTAAAATAACACACAAACTATTATATGAATACATTTATTATAAACTGATATGAAAAAGAAATGCGACACGGGAATTTCCGCTATATATTGTATATAACCATATATATTCCAAGGAAATCCCAAGGTGTTTTGTAAAAAAAACAAGATGCAGTTAGCTAGAGAAAGGACGCAACTTTGATGTTGTAGACGTTTTAATCACAGTACACGTTGTAACAAGAAATTCATAAATGTTGAAGTTCCTCTTTGAAAAATTGAGCCGGTTTATTCCTGTATTTAACGTAATGAGTTTGCAAAATGTTGCATCCTAAGTTTGCGCTAAAGGCGTACTTTGTCAATAATGAAACTTGGCAGGAATATTATTTGCTGTGTTGTTTTAGTCTCTTTTCCGAACGGAAAGATCTTACATAGCCACGTACCATTCGATTAACAGCAGCATATTGTACAAACAATACATAGCGGAAATGCCCGTGTCGCGTTTCGTTTTCCTTTCGTATATATATGTGTGTAGATGTATTGTTAAAACAATAGCTGAATTGACTACAACGAACGCCAGCTTTTGTTTCTAAAACCATATTATGGAGGTCACATGGTTGACTTTTCATAAAACAATTGATAGCTATTCATAATACTCATTGTGATTTACTGATTTATAATCCAGTAAATTATATTTGCCAGCAAACCTTCCTCCAATATAACATGGCGATTAGAACTAGGTGTTCAATTTGCATTCTGGTAGTGTGATAAAGAAACGACTGAAATATCCTCATACACTTTACAAATGAGGATAGATTCACCTCCACAATGTGGAAATATATTCACAAAGGCTTTACTGAGTTTGTTGATCATCAAGACCATTCTGTGTTGATTTAAAGTAGAATATCGATTAAATCAGTGCTAGGAGGTGTGATAGGTGTTGCATTTTATAATTACCTCTCCTGAACAGACCCAATAAAACCGAGACTGCTACTTTTCTCTCTTGTTTACGTTTGTTGCTTCCAACGGATCGCCCTTTCAGTATGTATTGACATTCACACTAGCGTTTGTTTAGTGCTGTGTAGCGGCTGTAAAAAGTTGCCCCGACTACAAATCAGTAGTGTTATTTTTAACTGGTTCTTTGGGATCATCAAGACCATTCTGTGTTGATTTAAAGTAGAATATTGCTTAAACCGGTGCTAGGAGGCGTGAGAGGTGTTGCATCTTATAATTACCTCTCCTGAACAGACTCAATAAAACCGAGTCTGCTACTTTTCTCTCTTGTTTACGTTTGTTGCTTCCAAGGGATCACCTGTTCAGTATGTATTGACATTCACACTAGCGTTTGTTAATAAGTGTTGTGTAGCGGCCGTAAAAAGTTGCCCCGACTACAAATAAGTAGTGTTATTATTTACTGGTTCTTTGGGATCATCAAGACCATTCTGTGTTGTTTTAAAGTAGAATATCGCTTAAACCGGTGCTAGGAGGCGTGAGAGGTGTTGCATCTTATAATTACCTCTCATGAACAGACTCAATAAAACAGAGTCTGCTACTTTTCTCTCTCGTTTATGATTGTTGCTTCCAAGGGATCACCTGTTCAGTAAATATTAAATATTAGTGACCTTTGTATAAAGAAATTCTACTCTATCAAGGCTACCGTTAACATAATCTTTGAAAAAACTTGCAACATCGTATTACCATAATTCAGATCTACTTGTAACATATACAAATAATTTCAGAACTATTCTGCGACAAGGACTTAACCCAGCACTAATCTGCGACAAGGACCTAACCCAGAACTATTAAGTTACAAAATAATTTAGGAACTATTCTGCAAAAATGTGTTAAAACATGTTTCCTAGGGTTTATGACACTATCCTTTTTCAAGCGTGGCATGCTAAGTGGTTGATTCATTTACCGATCGCCACTATGATTTCCCCGTTGATTATGCGATGACAGGACAAATGGTGGACCCTATGATGACTTCTACCTAAATCTAGGAAGGACAGTGACGTTTTATTGTTATCTCCAATCTTGTTTTGTTGTGCCCTTAATGATTTGTTTGTTCTCAAGTTTCTATTCCTTCTACCAATTCAATGAATACTTGCTTTGCGGCTTTTTTTGCCTTTGATGTGTTATATTCAAATATACAAGATCATTGTTTGTGTTATACTTGTATAGTGCCTATTGGTGATACCTAGTTTGTTATAGGATATAGTCTGGCGGGAACTTCTTTATTTACACGGTCCCGTTTTAGTTAATTTACTTATTTATTTTACATCGATTGTAACGAAATCTCTATGAACATATTTGAATCACGTTCGATGCATTCCTTGGTAGAACCAGTAATAAGCAATGCAGATGAAGTTTCTTGATCAGGGACACAACGCATATGGCAACGACGGGAATCGAACTCCCGACTTTTGGATCTTGGGTCCAACGCTCTACTACTAGATCACAGCGCTCCACTAAACGGTCCAGTTTTATTGGAATACATGTAGCTATAGCATAAGAGTGAGGTTAAGGGCAACAATTGAACCTGGCTTTAACCCCATCGACATTTTTCCCAGTGAATGTTCCACGACGGAAGCTCTCTTGTCAAACTAGTATGTTTGTGATGTCACATACCTTGCCTGAAATGTATCCATGTAATTGTTATTTGTTTTGATGCGTATTTTTGGTTGTTGAATGCTACATTTCTTTGTTTACTTTTATATCGACTTCAAAATGAGTAAATCATAATTATTATTATTTTTAATTGTTCAGTTCAACTTTTAATTATTGATTACATTGCATCTATAATATATTAACATCTACGGTGCAATAACAAAACAAATTTCAAATTGTATAACTGTTATTGTAATTATAAGTAGGTAGATTCACTCTATCAATAGAAGTTTTCCAATTGGATATAAACGACTAAATCAAACAATGAGCTACATTAAAAATGAATGTTTCCTTCGACAATGGCGACAGTATATTGCAACATTTTTGGAGACTTTGGACTTTGCACTATACTATACGCCCAGTTCATTAGAGACCCTCGCATACGTGTTATTTGAGAGCATGAGCACGTCTTGATTTATTATGTTTTCTTACGAAATAACATCATTTTTGTTTTAGAGTGTTATCCCTACGTTTAAAGTGTTCGTCAAGAATTGTTTCTTCACAAAGTTCCTAAGCGTCAGTTGGTAATGCAACGTCAATTGACTCGCTATCAAATGCATACACTACTGCTATTCCATTGCTTGTCTTCTGCTATTGATTCTGGTACGTATAGGATTAAACATTTGACATTGCCGACAGGAAGTTATCACATTTGTCGATATGGAGTCGTTAGATAACGTATTAATCAAAATACAGTTTAGATCGTGTGAGTGTGGTGGCTTTCAACGTATGAATGTCAATGAATATGTCAGTCTTTCTGAACGTTGACATGTAAAATGTCTTTCTCGTCGATATACTGAAGAGGGACTTGTACAAAGAAATGTAACCATTTGTCTAAGACCGTGAGACATACACTTAGGCTTTCGAAAAGAAAATATAGAAAACAAATCAATATTACGGTATTTTGAAATAATCCCTTGTTGATAAATGTCATCTTAGGCCAGTGGATATAGTGTCTGCAAGATTTGCATTCAATTTAACTCTACGATATGTCTAGCTTTTATTGTAAAGTTATTGCTGGCATCATTATCATTAATGATATATTCCACCCTCTGAACAGTGATATTGTCGATATTATGAACTGACTGTCGACAGGGTTGGTACAGATATTATATCTAACGGTTATGGATTAAGTTCATTGTATTTATGTAAATTGGTGCATTTCAGGTCAGAACATAAATGACACGAGATGTATGTCAATCAACCATAGAAGGTAGACATACCTTAAACACTATACTTTTTACGGCTGACGCAAGATGAAATGAATGATTGAATGAATGAATGGTATTTTACGGCACGTCGACACATTAATAAAGTCAAATTGTGCGCAACAACTGATGAAAGATGAAGAAATTAAGTAGTTAAAAATTAATGTAAATATATAAAGATAAAACTATTTATAAATAAGGGATGATATAGTAGGAATAAAAATTATTATGTAAATCAACAAATGCCCTTCAACGGGTGTATAAATAAGTATATATATATAAACATATTATAATGATTTATATAGTCTGATTTCTTTCAGAAAATCTAAAACAAGACTAAAATATATAGTTTCAAATATCAAAGTATTAACATTGCAATACCTTTGACGCATATTAAAATAAGTCTGCACATTCCAACAAGATGTGATTGACCGTTAACGGTGCAAGGCAGGGTATACATTCTGGTAATTGCTCACCTTATAATAAATATGAATGAGTATAACGTGTATGCCCTATCATGCACCGGGCTAGAGAACAACTCCTTCTCGACGAACTCGTGTCAAAATGTGTGAAGTGTAACGTAATGAGGTATTGATTCTCTAGACTAAATAAGTTTGATATTTCATAGGCACATATTGTTTTCAAACGCTGAAACTTTATTTTTCTAAAATGACGTTTTCCAGTTGTTTTGATTTTCCTTTGACTGTTTGGTATGACTATACCATTCCGGGTAAAGTTTTTGTTTGTGTATGCTTGGGCCTATGCGGTATACCTCAAATATCCAAGTATATTTAGGTTTCTGAGTAATAGAATTATCATCATTGTAATATCTAATATATCTTCACCAACACAGTTCTTTTGTTAGACTGAAAAAAATCGAAATATCTGTGAATATATTTTATTTTATTGTATTTATTGCGTGGTCATGAGTCTTTTTCTGGATTCTTCCTGGCCCCTTGAATAAGTAGCATTGAGGTATTTAATGCGGGCTTCTATTCGACACAAAGTGTATCACTTTTATTTCTACTAAATCCTCCGCCAGTTGGATTGATTATTCTTTTGCGAAAACGGTATTAACGTTTTCAGCCTTATGCTATCGCTCATAGACCGGATATATCGTTTTAGACCACCACGTGGATGTTACCATTTCTCTCAAGACCAGACGGTCCAGACCTATTTTACTGAACGTAGTATCTCAGTCCTATGATTTGTCAAGATTTTTGAGACGATTGTAATGTTTGTAACTTATGGTTTTTGATATTGAATATTTCGCTTTTTTACTTTGTTTTATTTATAATTAATTAATAATACTCATGTGATTAGAATCAAACAATATGGTAATGTTTGTATATGAAATAAGCGTCGCAGATGATCAAGACTATTGCTCTGCAGGATAGCTCATTCGCAACATCTCGTACACGGCAGGCTAGCTGCCAAATAACTCCAGAAACGCGCACCTGTTTTGGATGGTTCAATTTGCGGGACCCGGTTCAGTTTTTGACGTGATTTGCGGCGCGATCCTAAAAATGTAAAAGACACTAGTATTGTTTTTGTTATATGATGCAATGGATAAGTAAAAGGACAATAAAGCAAAATAGAACCATATTGTTTGATTCTAATCACATGAGTATTACTAATTAATTATAAATAAAACAAAGTAAAAAAGCGGAATATTCAATATCAAAAACCATAAGTAATATTGCTTTGGAACCTTTACTAAAATGACTGGCATGACATTTAGTTGGCCCTACACAACATTCATTTCGAATCGATGTCAAACTTGGCCACCAGCGGCCTTCTTCGTTTATATAGATTTACATAGGAAAGACTTGTTGCGATTACTCTGAAAATGCTTGAAATATTTTCATGACACTTTGCAGGAATGTTGCTCTAGTTGGTCCTAAGTAAAAATCAGGTAGGCCGGAAATTCAAAATGGTCTGTTTGTTTGTATGGTGTTTTACGTCATTTTAAACTCATGTAAGGTTATATATGACGGTCAAGTTTTTGTGGTGGAGGCAGACCACCCACTTTTCCTGGGTAGAACCAGTACTGTACACCTCCCGCCATCCGTAAGAATCGACACTTCCTCACTTACATGTCGAGCTTCCAGTTGGATTCGAACCGGCAGCAGTGAGAGGCGAAGGTTTATAACGCAACGTCGTTAACCATTCGGCCACGGAGACGCTTAAATTGGCCACCACAGCTAAAAATACACTTTTAAAAATACAAGTTTCTGGCGACTACTGAAAAAAAGAAGATTTTAACCATCTATCTCATCCAATAACTTGCCACTTCCTACAAACCTTACTTGTGAATTTCAGGTAAGGATTCAGTGGCCTCTTGCTCAGTGGGTAAGGACGCCTCGGCTTAAGAGATCTATAACACATAACAAGAATCACATCGGCAATAACGATCATAAAACTACATACAGTCTTTAATCTTAACTATAGGGACAGCTCAAAACCATTTGCTTACTAATGTTTTCGCCAGTCAGAACGTAGTACCTTGATTAACATGTATGTCGCAGGTGCATATTTGTCTACGATGTTGATGTCAGAATGGTCAAACCTATAAAGCTATCGGTAGAGGGGTCTTCTCTTAACGCATGATCAAACACATTGTCTTTGGGGTGACATTGTTTCAATTAGTACAATTATTCATTTTTCAACATGTTTGTCTCTTAATGTAGACGTAAACATCTGTGTACAGTTGATCAACGAAAGTACATGAACCTTCATTTCGGGTCTACCGTATAATTCAAAACATGTGTAGATCTCCCAAGATGCAACTTTGTATTATAGATTTCCAGTTTGCACGGTAGAAGCAACAAAAAAATATAATTAACACATTTAGTTACATGAGATATCCACTTACAGAATACACAAATCCAGGTTTTCATTAATATTCAGTTTTTAATTAAGTCCGAATAAAAGTATCCAATGTTCCTTTAATTCACATTAGCAATTGTCTCTTTAATCCAAAACAGCAATTGTCTCTTTAATCCAAATGTTAATTGTCCTTTCTGTCCAAATTAATTCCCAGTATTTCCGATTTAGTCCAAATATCCAATTGCACGGTTATTAATTCACAATAACTGATAAATCTTCTCACAAATATATCTTTAAAAGCATCCTATTCAAAATTTAAACTTTTACTGAATATTAATCTGCTCCTAGAGTCTGTTTATATACTGCCAAAGACTGTTCCAAATCTTCCCAACAAAAACAGTCCAAGAGAAAAGTCCGCATTTTATCATAAATTAATTTGCATAAATAATTTGCACAAATGATAAACATCGATATTAAATGTACATGTAAATGTTCTTCAAGGCCAAATCAATATAAACAAGTAAACATTGAGATATAGGTAACACATGTTCAATATATAACGGCTTGTTCTGTTTCTAATCTGCTAGCTCAATCATGAGGTGTTTTTGAAAAGCCAAATATCTCATTACGTGGTCCGAGTATTATCTTTCATATCCCTTCCAACCCCTTCTCCAAGAAACGAAAGCGGGGTTGGCTGGGGAATGAGAAAAACGTGATTGTTTGCATATTGTAAAATTAAAACAATTAATAGGGACTTTTAAACAGTTTATCGCATTTTTTTTCAGTAGATTAAACATGTTTCTAAACGTGTTTAATTGTCGAAATGTCCGTTATAAAATCCTGCTAATATAAGCTTTCTCATCGCTTAATGGAATTAAAGCAGTACCACGCAATGTGATTAAGATAATGAAAACTACTTTAGGAATTTCAACATATATTTACGAAACTTGACTTTTAACAAGGTAATTAGATTTTGTCTGGCAGTGCGTATTATGCATGGTGTGTACTTTGGTGAACAATCTGATGTTTTCTTTCCCATAAGTTCCTCGTTCCATTTATTTTCGAAGTATTTCTTATGTTCCGTTTATAGTTGTGTATATATTGTTTAGCAACGAGCGAGTTCTTTTCAGCTGTCGTCTGATATATTGTTATTTCCTGCAGCTAAAATTATCCCGGAATGAGAAAGCTAGTTATCGTGTTTGCCTATAAATAATAAAGTTTCCTTTTAAAAGGAACGGCTTGCCTTGTTAGGTAACTATATGAGGAGGTAGGGGCACAAGGGGAATCTCATAACATAATTCGTTTCAGTATGGTAAAGATCACAACATTTCGCTAATAACAGCATAACAAAATAAGCCAAGATCTTGTAATATCAATAACTTTGACATGATCGAATCGGTAGACTGCTTCACTATGCATGTTCCGGTTCACTCAAACAAGCCTTAGTCGTGGAGCAGTCTATTGTATCAGCTGTGTATGTGGAATTATCCAAATTAGCTGAGGTAAATCAAATCAACAAATCTACATTTAGATTCCATTATTAATGTATTCTGTTTCAATTTAAAACAAATATACTAATACATACACAAAGAAGGACATTCAACATACAATACTACATCAGTTCATGAACCCAATCATTGAATAATGATAGAATATCTAAAGAAATTCGCACCAACGTGTCAACAAACGTGCAACCCTATCTTCGGAAGAGGATCATTCTTTAGCGGGAAAACTTACACAACCGAAACAAGCGTAGATGAGGAACAAGGCCAATCAGTCAGAGAACCAGACTAAACCGAAACAAGCGCTCTATCTGTGTAGAAGAAGCGGTAACTTCCGTAGCCTGGTTCACGGGTACAATATAACCAGCTATTACGTCCGCTGAAAAACCGAAATGAGTATATAGGCTAGCACCCGAGCCAAAAAAGCTGTGACTTCTTGAGACAAAGTCAGTCTAGTCTGGACGTTATTGTTGTAAATAGTTCTCATCAATGAATGTATTAAAATTGCAATATATGAGTGTTAAACCTGGTAGAGTTATTGAAAATAACTAATTTAAAAGCGCTTTTCAGTTTTGTTGGTTTTTGATTTTAATGTATCTATTATTGCGGAATAGCTTGCACGCAATACATAATTATGTGCAATAGCCGTAATATACGCGTTAATATCCTGGCTGTACTACGCTAGGTATTTTAGCGAGCAGACTCAGTTTAAATTCTCATCCGAAGGACTGGTAAAGTAGAAAATACTTCTTCTTTTTTAAATATTTAGATTATTAACCCAAATTCGGTCTTGGCTGGGATTGAACTCGCTATCCCTGGTTTACTAAGCCGCGATGCTACCCATTACTTCAGGGCGTTACCTCATGTGCAACACCCAAATGACAGTGCCACAATCGAGTATTGCCAACATTGCTATACATGTACTAGTTTTATATATGATCCATAACAGTGCTTGTTTTTATCCATCGCCGCTGCAGGCGGAAGGGTGATATAGTGATGCCCTCCGTCCACCCTGTCTTCATTTACATTAGGGTCATTGCCTTTGTAATTTTATTCTTATACTTCGTGTCTGCTCAATAACTCAAAAACTACTAGACGGACTTCAGTGAAATTTCACACAATGATAGAAGGCAATGAGAGGACGTGCACAGGACAAGAACCATAACCGCTGCCGTCATTTAAATTAGAGTTATTGTCGTTTGTAATTTTACACTTATAATTCGTGTCCGCTTTATAATTAAAAAACTACAAGACGGACTGCCAGGACATGTCACACAATAATAGAGGACAATGAGAGGAAGTGTAGAGCATCATAATTATACTGCTTCTTTGATATGTTTGGTATAAACAATGGGTATCATATGAGAATCATAAACAAATCATATTATTCTTATATGTGGCATAATTGGTAGTGTACATACATCATACATGCACACACCGCACCACCACCCATGTCTTATTAAATATCAAAGTCAAGGCCATACACATCGGAAAATACTGCGGCGGTGGATATGGCTCTCCCAAACTACTTCTTGTTTCGATTTCAAAGAGGATGGAGCTCCTTTTGAGGACTGTGATAATGTGTTTATCATTTAATTATAATCAAGATGTGTTCTTATAGCAATAGATTTAAAAACAGATATGAATTTGTTACTGAAAGAAAACATCATTCTTGAAAGTCAAAAAACATACAATCAGTTAATAAAGTAGAAGATATCAAACGTCCATAGTCACAACACTATTTAGATAACGTGCGTATCATTTTTATTTTCATAATAAAGTATCATATTATCAGCTATTAAAGGCACGTAAACCGTTTGAACATGGATTGGAATATTCAAACATTTATTTTCATAACTTTATATGAAATTAATAGTTTTGAAAACATTCGGGGATCAAATTCAGCCGTAATTAGAGCAATTCTTAAATGTGAACTTCGGCCATTTGCAAAGGTCCACTTTCATATTCTTTCACAATAGTGTAATGCGCTTCCTTTTAATCTTACACATTTTCTACATTTCTTATTCTCATGTTTCCAATACCTCAGACATCTAAATATTGATGTTTCTGCTTTACATCTATATTGTAATTAACAAAATTTATTTTGGATCAACAGCTTCTATCAGAAAGTGTCAGCTTCTTACCAAAAGTATTTCTGGTGTATTATTTCCAAGTGTGTTAATTCATATTCTGTTTTCCTTATTTGCTTTCTTTTTTATATTTCACAATTACATTTTTCCAAATATCGTTTCCGATCTGTTTATTACAACTAAAATTAGAAACACAATAAAGCATTTGCATTTCTAATTTAGAATTTATGCTTCTATTCAAATACTAAACCTGTAATAAATGCTTTCCTGACTAATCTTGCTTTGCTATTCAAAAGGTAATTATTTTCCTTTCGCGAATATGATACTTATCAGTGATTACAATATTGCAAAGGCGCTTATTGGTTGATATACTGAGACCGAGACTTAGCCTAATAGCATTGACGTGTGTTTGTAACAATGAGTAATACCCGCATGAAAAAAAACACGATCAATAGAGATTCTATTTTCAAAGAACGTAAATTTAGCAGATATTGTGTTAGCCTCCACATGTTTAATTTGTACGATGTTCTCACACAGAGGATACATTAGCTTGCACAATATCACGGTGGTTCAGAATGAGAGACCTGTGGGTGCGCCAGGAACCAATTATTAAGCCTTTTTGATAATTTTAATACTCCGCTGTGGATGCGCCAGGAATTAATTATTTAGCCTTTTAATCATTTTGATACTCCGCTACAGGGATCCTTTTTTTGTGAACAGTGCCGGACTATTTCATTGAATAAATCGCAAAACGGCGCCATTTTCGATTTAGACTGCCATTATCGATTTTAGGCATACCTCTATTACTGGCGTGAACACCTTTGTAAAATTACATCTTGCATACGTAGAATGTGTTTACACGCTGGTAAAAATTAAAACAGGCGAGTTGTAGATCGTGGAACCTGATATTACAATGCAGTGTGTTTACGTAAAGAATGAAACATTTTGACTGTCGAAAAACCTAGGCTCGGTCACCCGGCCCGCTTCTGATTTCTTCGTTAAACTATGCTACACGGATCCAGAACCAGGGACCGGGAAAAAATAGGACGTTTAAAATCGCCCTCTCGTTTTGGGCGATTTTGGTGAGATTTTTAGAGATTCAACGAGACTTTCAAAAAAACATGTTTTTAAGTTAATTTAATAATATTTTCTTATTTTTAACTTATGAGAAGCAGCAAGTGACGTTAAACAGTTTAACTGCTGCATCAACAATTGACGTTGTACTACTTGTTTTTACAACATGACGTCACGCAAACGTCGACTTTATGAGCGTGAAAAAATGCGCGAATAAATTGTGTTCATCGCTAGTGGGCGCTTTAATTGGCCACATTTGCCCATACCTATATCTGCAAGTAAGACATATGCATGATACGGTCTAGCTGGCCGAGACTACGTAAAACCCTGCAGATAAATAGTACGTTTAGTAATTGTAGCATGGTCGGTGACATTTCCTTTGATGAATGCAATGCATTAACTCGTTTAATTTAGGGTAACTAAAGGGGCGTGGCTATACCGTACTACAACTACCAGATAGATGAATTTAGAGTACGGACGTCACTCTGACGTCACAGTGTTACTAAGTGCACCATGCTTCGAAAAATATAGAGTCTGTCTCAGCTCGTTGGTCATTTAAACATATCAATGGGCTACACCCATCTTGATGTTCAAATAAGCCAACTCGCTGAGACCAGACACTATCTATTACTTGTAACTCGTTTTACTGCATAACTTCTACACACAATTTCAAACGTTGTGGTGGGTAAAGACATCTTGAAATAAACTTAAAACTGAGTGAATTTATCAAACCTGACAATTCATATGATTGCGAGGAGCAACCCTCTCTTTTGTCTGTGCAAGAGTGATAATTTAATTATACACTGCGTCACAAAAGCGTTTTCGTCGCCGAATAGTTAACGACATTGCTTTGTAAACCTTTCGCCTCTCACCGCTGCGGGTTCGAATCCCACTGGGAGCTCCACTTGTAAGTGAGGAAGTGTCGATTCTTACGGATAGCGGGAGGTGTACAGTACTGGTTTTATCCAGGAATGTGGGTGATCTGCCTCCACCACAAAAAAATCGACCGTCATATATAACCTTACATGTGTTTAAAATGACGTAAAACACCATACAAACAAACAAACAAAACAAAATCTCTCCTCCATTCGTTCTCGTTACCTCCCGACCCCAGCACCACCAAGTTTTCTTCCACATAGTGACATTCCCTGTGGTATGTCTATGACATTCCCTGTGGTATGTCTTTGACAGGGAATACCTATGATGGCCAGTGACAAACCTCAAAACAGCTGTCCCTGCCCACCCTTCATCAAATACTAACTTTCTTTTTAATTTACTTTATTCTGACTCTGTATCACCCTGTTACCACAGCCTTGCAGAAGGTTAGAATAATCGATGTGTTTATTTACTTTACATGGCCTGTCTTATCATCTGATCATGAAAAAACAAAATGTGGCCGACCATAAACTATTATTTTCCAGGACCTGCAATTTCGTGAAACAAAAATTAGACCGACCATAACCTTTTATTTTACATGGCCTACCATTTCATGAGCAAAAAAAATTAGGCCGGCAATATCCTATTATTTTTCATGGCCTTCCATTTCTTGAAAAAAAAAAGAAAGAATAGTAACCACGAACAAGTTAGTGTCGTAGCCAACATGTTGTATAGCATTCTATGTTCTAACAAGCTTACCGTAAATTATAAATAAAATTGAATCCTTAATGAAATATTCAAATTTTAGGTGATAGTTTATAGTTACGTTTTTATATATTGTTTCATTTATTTCCATAGGGAGACATGATGCCTGCATGACTTCACAACCAAATACATATTCTGATCTGACATCCGCTGTGACTCTTGGTTGGACGAGAGGAAAGTTGAGGTTGAAGAAACACTAAAACATGAATTTCATAGAGGTTTGTATGCATGTTTATTTATATGGTGGAAAAAGAATTTCAAATCATTATGACAATAATGCATTTAGGAAGTATTGCTCAGGAAAATGAATGTCTTTTAATTTACATACATGTATTTGCCCCGTGTGGTTCCTGGGCGAAGAATATGGCCACTGCAGATCCCGTTGGTTGGGGTAGGCAGATGGGTAGAACCCCAACCTCTTCAAATTCATGTTCATTTTATCATTTTTTTGCTAAAATATTGTGTCTACAATATAATTTGCAGCAACTCTGCAGTTCTGCAGGTGAGAAGGTTATAAGCCCATTCTCCATATTTTAACTCGATGTACATGGAGGATGAGTCTGGCATGTTCATTCCTGTTAGGCGGCATATACAAGAGAGTATAAAAATGGATCTTTGGAAACGACCGAGCACGACACATACGAAATATTGCAGTCTCGGTTTGATTGAGACTGTTCATGAGCGGTAGTGAAATATGCTAGCTACCATTCACTCCCTCTAGCCCTGGGTTGAGCAGAACTCAATATTCATAAAAATCAACAGAACAGAATTTTAACCATTCCGAAGATGGCAAGCATATGGCGGTGGATATAGCAATATTTGTATCTTGATTTCATCCCCTATATCAGCGGCGTATGGTCCCAGGATCTAATAAAATTGTATGCCCCGAAGAGCAAAATAAACAAAAAGGAATTTAGTTGGGAGCAGCGGTTATGAAGCCTGCGTATCACAAGTAACAGCCAAAAAGACTAAATTAAAAAGCAGACAACATATCCTATGAGTGGTTAAATAATACCTAGAGCCTTTTATCGGCCAGTGTAGTGGAACCATCGAATCGAAAATTAAGTAAGAAAACAAAAGAAATTGAAAATGTACTACCGATCACTAAATATAAGTATCGGGCTCAGCGATCTCCAACCTTTCATGTGTTGGTGCGCTTTAAAATCCAATTCAGTTCAGTTCAGTTCATACATGTTTTTCAAGCTCCACGACTCATTTTAGAAATATTGCATTGATTATTTACATTTGCTTTTGTTTTCTTTAAAAAGAAATAGCGTTCATTTCAAATAAACTTTATTTGTCAATGAGATATACAGACGCACTGTACATGTAGCCGGTGTTTCTCAATAGTAATTGGCTATTCCATTGTCTGAAAATACACTGACGGTAGTGGTCTAGCTGTCTTGCACTTTTCTAGTACGGAAAATCAGTAATGGATGTAGATACATGAACGAGACGTAATAGTTGGCCATTACATAAGTAGCTCCATTAACGTCTGTATATTTTTGGTAATTATAAAAACACTGTTGAGTTCCGGTTTATTTCCGACGCACATGCGCAGCAGGCTATACGAACGCCATTTTGCTTTAGTGTACATAGACGGATCCTGGTGTACAGTAGGTTGACGTTATACGTTACATTGGACATTTCAAGCCATTGTAATCATTGCAAAATCGTGGGCGAAAATATTTTTGGGCGAAGGTAAGTACCGTAGATAAGTTTTGGTAGGTAATATGGCATATTATGGTTGTGGTGGAGAAGTAGGTCATGCTTCACGGGGCTGTCCACAAGTTCATGAATGTGTGGCTATGGCTGTGGGCAATGTTGAGAACTTGTCATACACCATTACGGGGCTTATTTGATAGGGATGTTGTGGAGTGTCTATATGGATTTATAGCGAGCTGCGAGCTCTACGGTAACGCGGGTAAGTTAGCAAATACTACGGGGGAAAAAACAGTGGTAAAAAAGTCGAAACACAGTTAACTCCCTTGTTAAGGGGAGGTCATGGCTATATTCGTTCCAAACGCAGTTAACTCCCATCTGTTTGGTATCCGGCCCACCTCTATTCGCGTTGGTTCTAGTCCATCCAGTTGGCCGGTTACCAGACTTCATTGTTAATGTGACGTCATTATGTAAACGACGGTCAGGCAGTTTATAAAATAATGGTGATTATTACCAGCTGAGAGTCAAGGTAACGATATTTCTAACTAAATTTTAAAAGCTACTGCAGTATCAATAATCTAAAATACAATGTTTAGATGAAAACGCATCGCACTTTAGTGATATAGATAGATGTTACGGTAAAGTCGGTGGGTGGGGAAATTGTAATAACTGCAGAATGCAGTCTGCTGTTGCCGGTAGCGGAAGTTAAGTTTCCACGAAATGTGAGCGTTTTTAAAGATGTTGAATGGTGCTTAAAGATTCAGTTCTGTTTATTATGTTCTGAAAAATGTTTTGGCGTAGGAACAGGGATGGGGTGGGGGCCCAATAAAGTAAAGGGGGTGGACAGGGAATGATCAGAGTATGTTAAAAGGGGCCTGGGCGGCACAGTATGTTTTGGCTCCCACTCCACCCCACCACCAACAAAAAAATGTGTCCCGAAATTTTACACTCTAGTGGCAAAAAAATGCATTTTAATAATAAAGAAATATATCTATATCGGTGAATAAAATACAGTTTTTAGTAGGAGTTTGGATGGTTGCATAGTAATTAAATCACGAGCGCATTAGCACGATTGATTTAATTATTGCGCTCGTGATTTTATTACTAGCATCGGAAAGATTCTAATTGATTCTAACACAACAATGACCCCATTGTTTATGCTATTGTGGGGGCACTATATTTTATCGGAGGTCAAGGTAATCAGGCTGCTTTGTTTACAGGCTGTTCCATTGGGCGCCCCTGTATGCAAAGTTCTGCGTGCCAGTGCATGGTACAACATGCTTAAATACACCAGTATTACATGACAAACAATTAAGTCATTGCTTACGGCGTTTAGCTTGCGCTGTATGACGTCAAACATTCTCAGACAGACTCAGCTTGTTCAAGAAGCTTATTATAGTTACTTGTACTGATGCATATGATAGGTTAAGTGCAAGCTTTGGGAGCATGGCAAGTTTGATGTAATTAACATTTCATTAAAATTACTGTTGAGTTTGCCTTCGTGTATATTTACCAAGTGATGTAACGTGGCGCTTCCAACGGATGAAATATACGCAGGGAATTAATGGAACAGTTGTATTTTATCGTAGAATAACATACAGTGGTCTCTCTTCATTTGTATATGATTATGAAAGACTGCGCAGGTCTAGAATTATTTTAGAAATAGAAATAAACATGATAATCCAGCCAGGAGATAAGTCAGAAAATACACTTGTACTCTGGTGAAAATGAGCATATATATAGAGGATCTTACATGAGTGACTGAGTATTATTGATTTTAATAAAATAGTTTGATAAAATGATAGTATACAAGGCCCTCGCCGAGTATCCTATATTTTTATCCAACGAGTTTATTAAAGTCAATAATACACAGTCACGAATGTAAGATTCTGTTTATCACATAACACACCTACGACGTTATAGTTTCACTTTATTATTCTTTAATGTTGTAAATTCTTCTTATATACGGCGGCAAATTGTAAGACAAACCATGACGTTGTTTTGTTGTTAACATGACGTCACTATGCTACGCGGCTGTAAATGCGTTTGCCCTACAAATAATGCGACACCTTATACCAAATTTAACGTTACTAACATTCCTTTTATGAAGTAATGAAGTAAGATTTCAAATAATGATAAAAAATTAAGGCGTCTGAATGTACCGTATGATAAACCATGCAAACAAAATGTTTTACTGTATACACACACAGTGATTCGGTCCTCATTTGAAACTGTAATACACTACTCCCAGAAGCCATGTTATGTGATAAACACAAATATCATAAATATTATATACGCAACTAAACACATATCAACTGGAATTATTTTATTGTTTAAAATAAACAATAATTCCATAAGAAACAAGACAGGGAAAAATACATACTTTAATCGAAATTTTCTAAGTTCAAGGCCCGAAACACAGATTAAAATGCACATGTTATACTTCATAGAGACTAACTGATTACAACTGATGATTGATCGGTTACATCCAATCAAGGGTGACCAATTATCCATTGTAAGTTTCAACCGATTGCCCATCACTAGTAACTGGCAGATGAATGATAGAATTTGGATCGTGATACCTCATTTTTGCAGCTTATTAGCACCATTTTGAAAAAATTATATAGCGCGTCTGATTTCAAATAATTTTCAGTTTATGGAGCTAATTACTCAATCTGGTGTTACCAACCTCCCAAGGCACATTATTATTGATACTATAACAACAGGTAATAATGTGTATTTAAGAATTGATTCACTAATTTTCGGTATACCTGGGGTTTTAACGACGGTAATGGTTGGCAAATTTATCATAAATGCAAAGTGAATAGAAAATTTACCATGAAGCTATTTATGGTAAAGTTGCCATTCATTACCACCGTTCAAACCCCAATACTTCTATTGCATTGACCTTAAATGAAACCCGTTTATTTGCTGCATTTAAATTCCCAGTGAAATAACACTTTTACGTTTTGGGCAGAGTTAAAGCAAAAAAGGTATAGTTTATTCGTTTGACTAACTTGGGAACTGTCGTAAGTTGCTATAAAAAAGCCTGCAAGGTTGGCAACGTCACTGTTACCAAGTATTATATTTATAAAAGGATTAAATTCAATATTTCTATATTTTTACGGGTTATGAAAAACATTTAAGCTAGTTTAAATTTAGCGAGAAGTGTCTCGGGACTTCACACACTTTAAACTAGTCTAATATTTTGTAGATCGAAATATTGAATTAAATCCTTAAAAAATCAATTCTTCGATGGATTAATCTAGTTTTTCATTTGCCTGACTCCAGTACATGTTTGTTAACATCCCTCGGCTAGGAAATATTTTCCTTTTTGCAGTGTTATACAGTAGCTTCTTGATCATACATTTTTTAATGGCATATCAACACATTGTCTAAGGTTATTTAAAGCCGCCCAAGGCAGAGGAAAAGGATATATAGGAATCATATAACCTTCAATACACGGGACTGTCCACTTTATGTCCGGCGATCCTTGGCCGGTATAGTAAAGAGGCTGCATTTAAAATTGTCTCGTCTCTCACAGCTACAGGTTTGAATCCCACTGCAAGCTCGACTTGTTGAGTGAGAAAGTGTCAATAATCACGGTCGGCTGCGACAACAGCTGGAGGTATACAGTACTGGTTCTACCCAAGAAAAAAAATGGATCTGCTTCTACCACAAAAAAAAGATTGTCATATATAGCCTAACATGTGCTAAATGACGTAAACATAACACAACATTCAAACAGTTTATGCCACATCAAAAAGACCAAGCTAAGAAATTAAACGCATTCCGATGGGCACATTGAAACACTCAATGGTGCAAGTAAGTGCAGCAAGTAAGATCTCTAGATTCAAAGTCTACCATGCTGTGTCACGACCGTTTCAGAAATTAAGACGTTTCAGACAAATGCTATCAATAGTGTTTGCTGAATCGGTTATAAAACTGTGTTTTGAAAATACGTGTTTTTAGCTCTACTGGCCAAGAGCCAGCAGAGCTTTTGGGGTGGCGAGTTGTCGTCTGTCGTCCGTCTGTTAACTTTTACCTCGTTAAGACAATAGGGCCTTCATTTTTCATCTGATCCTTACAAAACTTTACCAGATTGTAATGTTAATGTCAATGGAAGCTCGGACAAGTTCAAAAACCAGCCAAATCGGACCAGTAACAGCGGAGTTGTGGCCCTTGATTTAGTTACAAATGCTATATTTTGCCTCGTTAAGCTGATAGGGTCTTCATTTTTCGTCCAATCTTTACCAAACTGTACCATATTGTTAATATCAATGAAAGCTCGAACAAGATTGAAAGCCAGCATATCGAACCAGTAACAGCAGAGTTATGGCCCTTGATTTAGTTAAAAATGCTATATTTTGCCTCGTTTAAGACAATAGTGCCTTTATTTCTCATCAGATCTTTACCAAGCTTTATCAGATTGTTAATATCAATGAATGCTTCGACAGATTTGAAAAACAGACAGATCGGACCATTTACACAGGAGTTATGGCCCTTGATTTTCTGAAAAATGCTATATTTTGGCCTCAGTAAAATGAAAGAGCCTTAATTTGGACGGATTTCAGTGAAACTTTTCAGGGATGATCAGTACCAAGCCTAGTTGTACATATCGTCACCGTGTTCCGGTTGAATGATTTTAGCAGAGTTATGTCCCTTTAAATGTTTTAATACACATACTTTGTCTTTACTAGTTCTTCTGAACCCCTGGCTAGATTTAAATGAAACTTTTTAGGGATGATCAGTTGCAGCTCTAGTTGTGGAATTCATCGCCGTGTTTCGGTTGAATGATTTTTGGCAGAGTTGTGGCCCTTTAAAGGTTTTAATACACAAACTTTGTCTGGACTAGTTTTCCTGAACCCCTCGCCATATTTCAACGAAACTTTACAGGGATGATCAGCACCAAGCCTAGTTGTGGATATCATCGTCGCGTTCCAGTTTACAGATTTTTGGCAGAGTTATGGCCCTTTAAAGGTTTTTGATGCACAAACATTTTCCGAGCTAATTCTCCAGAACCCCTGGCTGGATTTCATCTGAACTTGAATTGAATTGAATTGGATTTTATAGTCGCACCAACAGCTACGGTCATATGGCAACTTTCCAGCTTCATCTGAACTTGACATGGATGATCAGTAGTAAGCCTAGTTGTGCATATCATCGCCATATTCCGGTTGAATGAATTTTGCAGGGTTATGGCCCTTTAAAGGTTTTAATAGACAAACTTTGTCCAGATTACTCTCTTCTGAACTCCTTGCCAGATTTCAGCGAATCTTGGTTGGATGATCAGTACCAAGCCTCAAATTATCAGTATGACATGATGTTGGTCCTTGTCGAAAATCGTTTTGATTTGACGTTAAACATGGCTACCAGCGGCCATCTTTGTTTACATAGAGTTATATTATGAAAACTTGTAGCGACTACTCCTCTGAAACTACTTGACGGATTTTCATGAAACTTCACAGGAATGTTGCTCTTAATGTCTAATTGATCCTAGCAAAATTTCAGGTCGGCCGGAAATTCAAGATGGCCGCCACGGTTAAAAATAGATTTTCAAAAAACAAGTCTGTAGCGACTACTTCCTGAAATCAAAATCAATCAGTAGAGCTTCAAGGTCATTGACCTCTTGTTAAAAATTAAAATAGCATTAAAGTAAATACAATTTTTAAAACTTTTTGGATATTTTACAGCTCCACTATTATAAGTAATTGAATTTGTAAGCACTAAAGCAGAATGCATATGATGTGGACATATTGATACCCTATACATGTAGGTTAATAACGCATACTTTTTTAACTAACTGTTGATGTGTACGGACACGCAAAGTTTTAGCGCCTCCAAATCGTTAAAAAATATCTCGGCAAAAGTCTGGCTAAAGACTTTCCAATCTGGCTAAAGGAATTTTTAGGGCTTTAGCCAGATTTGGCTAAAGGATTTAAAATCCTAGCGCTAGCCTAGCGATGTGTGGTTTCACATATAGTGGACTTGTACTTTGCTGAATTTACTTGTTTTCACTGGGTTTCTTTTTGATGAAGTGTTGGAATTAATTTATAAGCATAACCTGCAGCTTCATCTGGCACATACAAAGGACATACTTTAAGAGTTAAGATCAGTGCCTAGAATGGATTATGTAAATATACATAATTTGAAGTAAAATATGTTTAATCTAAATTTAAGTTGGCTGATTAATTTTCTGTACGCTCTGTGCTGTTGGGAACATCTCTGTAGTGTAAGAAAGCATGCTTTTCTTTCGAGAAAAGAGATCCAGGTTCAAGTCCTGGCGGGGAACCTGGCACACTTACTGAGCTGTACAAACTTAGTTCTGGGATAATCACAACTTTAAAATAAATACATATAAAATTGTTCATTACACAATTATACTAGTGTTAAAAAATCATTCCATAATATTTATTTGCACTTCCATGAAAGTGGAGCGGCTATACGTAGTGTTACCCTTATCGTGAAATATGGAAATGTTTGTTACTGTATATAATACATTCATCCGAACTGGCATTTTGAAATCAGACAAAACCAAAAGACAAAAGTCAATGAAACTATAAGGCTTTGAATACACTTATTATATAACTTCATTGTTTTATTTATAAAGTACTGAAGTCGGCAAACACAGATAGTGACCCCTCTCCCATTTTGGACATGTGTCACTTGACTGATAATCGATCGGTCAAATTCTTGCTAATATGTCATGCTACTAATATCATCCTTTCACAGCCTTTCAAATATGTCCGTACACCCCATGCTATAATACATGTATTATAGCTTTTCTTGTTATCATTATCAATCTCCCGAGGCACATACTTTAGCAAAGGGGAACTATTGTAAACAATAATGTATTCGCCTTTTTGGCAAATTCTATGGCGTTTTTGGAATTTGCAATTCCGATATCGCTATTCATGTTATTTGCCATTCACTATCAATTGGCTAAAATTCGCCGTTTGTACAATTTAAGCTGATTAACGATGCATGTTTTAGCTTACGTTTGGGCTATATGGAAACGTTATATGATGCAAGACAAAACAATGTTTACTGTTATCAAAACCTAATTCGCTCAGTATGCTCAGATTTCCATACTGAATAAAAACCAGACAGTTTTTTGCTAATGCTCAATTTATACTTTAATTACGGACCTTGTCCCTCTAAAAAGAACGTAAACATCCACAAGTGAACTTACCAGTATTTAAAAAAAAAATCGGTAAAACACTTCAGTAAATTGTATGTTCAATAAAGCCAATACAATAATACATCTGTTTACTGACTCTGACTGTAACCGACCGACTTTCTTAAAGGGGCACACGGCAATCTTGTTTTTTTAGCCAAAGGTCAGTAGGGCTCATGCCATAGTCTTTTGTACGTCGCCCGGACGTCCGCCCGTCTTCTATTAACGTTTTGATGTCAACACTCTAGCACCTTAATTTTTAATGCGATCTTTACCAAACACTACCATTAATTAATATAATCAATAAAAGCTCGGACGAGTTCGAAAACCAGCCAGATCGGACCAGTAACATTGGAGTTATTGCCCTTGAATTAACGGAACTCACTATATAGTGTATTATCAACTCTCTAGCGCCTCCATTTTCCATCCGATCTTTACCAAACTTTACCAGTTATTATATTTATAATTTGAATATTAATGCAAGTTCCGACGAGTTTGAAAACCAGCTAGATCGGACAAGTAACACCGGAGTTCATTACGTGGCCCTGCCTTGCTTCCATTATTAGCAGGATTTTATAACGCATTACGTGGTCCCGCCTTAATTCCATTAATCCATGGGAAAACTTATACTAGCAGGATCTTATAACGGACATTTCGACAATAAAACACGTCTAAAAAAAAATAACTCGTAAAAATGCGATTATCTGTTTAAAATTACCTATTAATTGTTTTAATTTTACAATATGCAAACGTGTTAAGACGAATATAGGTTTTATTTCATACCCCTGTCAACCCCGTTTTCGCTTCTTGGAAAAGGGGTTTGATGGGGTATGGATGGGGTATGAAAGTTAATACTCGGACAACGTAATGGATATTTCAACAATAAAACACGTTTAAAACATTTTTTACTGAAGACATGCGATAACCCGTTTAAAATTAACTATCAAATGTTTTAATTTTACAATATGCAAACTTTTGCCGAAATTGAATGTTTTATTTTGATACCCCAGCCAACCCCGTTTTCGCTTCTTGGAGAAGGAGTTGGATTGGGTATGAAAGTTACTATTCGGACCTCGAAATGCTTTCTAAGGAAACGTTATGGTTGACTGTGGTACTTGAATGCTACATTTCCTGTTCGTTTTGTGTATATACATGCACAGGGGCCTATCAAATATTACGTGGACATTATTAAAAGTTAATACAATTGTATAAATCAAGCAAATTCAGTTATAAAATATTGACGTCACATTTTGGACTGCTCCGTAAATGTGTTTCTCGTCTTATTAGATCACTCACTCATTGCAACGTATGACACGACATGGTATCGAATTTCTCTTTAAATAAATAGATCTGATCGTTATCAAACTTTACCAGATTATTAATATCAATAAAAGCTCGGACGAGTTTGACAACCAGCAGGATCGAAACAGTAACACCAGAGTTATTGCCCTTGAATTAACGAAAATTGCTACATTTTGTCTTCGCACCACCATTTTGTATCCTACATTTACCAAACTTGCCAGATTGTTGATATTGATGAAAGCTCGGCCAAGTTCTAAAGCCAGCCGGATTAGAAAAGTTGACACCGAAGTTATTGCCCTTGAATTATTGTAAAATGTGTTAACTTTGTGTTGTCAACATTCTAGCGCCTCCATTTTCCATCCGATCTTTACCAAACGTTACCCGGTTATTAATATCAATAAAAGCCCCATTATAAATATCAATAAAACCCCGGACGATTTTGAAAACCAGCCAGATCGAATCAGTAACACTGGAGTTATTTCCCCTGAATTACCAAAATTGCTATATGTTGTCTTGTCAGCACTCTAGCGCCTCCATTTTTCATCCGATCTTTACCAAACGTTACCCGGTTATTAATATCAATAAAAGCTCGGAGGAGTTTGAAAACCAGCCGAATCCGATTAGTTACACCACACCGCAGTTATTGCCCTTGAATTAAGGAAAATTGCTATATTGTGTCATGTCAACCCTCTAGTGCCCAATGTTTATCTGATCTTTACAAACTTTACCCGATTATTGTCTTTGAATTATTGAAAAATGTGTTAAATTTAGGCAAACACTCTAGCACCTTCATTTCACCAAATTTTACCAAATTGTTATGATATGGCCTCCATTTTGCTGTATTTCAGCAATATTTTGCAGGTATGATCAGTACCAATATAGATATAAAAATCGAACAGGAAGAGTAGCATTTAAGGACGACAGTCAACCACAAACACACGCAGAAACAACGAACAACTTTAAAGATGAATAAAAGGGCAAATAAACATCACAAACACAAACGGGTTGACAATAGGGCTACCGCCTTGAAAGGTCAGTGTCAAAAAAAGGAGGTTTAAACCAGGTTCTAGGGTGCACCAAACCTCACACGTACCCTACTGTAATCCAAATAAAACGGGACGGTGTAAATAAAGAAATCCCCTCCATGAACTATTCTCTTACCATCAAGGCAGCATTAATAGGCAATATATTTTTAGTAAAACATAAACAAGTCGTGTGTATATAAATAAAACAAAAACACAATAGCCTAGAAAGCCACAAAGAAGGTACTAAATGATTTGGCAATAGCGATAACAACAAGAGAATAAACCATTGAGGGCAAGACAAGATTGCAGACAAACATCAAACGTCATTTTGGGCTTTAGATAGACGTCATCATAGGGTCCACAGCCTGTCCGGTCATCGCACAAATAAAGCATAGTGGCAAACTCTAAATGGGTCCGCCATCAAGCAAGCAGTGCATTGCAAAATGATAGGGTCATAACTTCTTTTGATAAACCTTTTAACAAGTTTAACAAAGATGGTATGAAAGTGATAATGACCAACGATCTTTTGTTAATCACGTCACCATAGAAGTCAGGTTGTGATAGTCCTTGTCGAAGAAGAGTTCTTAAATTACTGTTATATTTGGAAAGAAGGTCAGGGTTACGATAATACAATTTTGCAAAGGTTTTACGAAGTTTATGGTAACGGTAGCCCTGAAGGAGTAGCTTTTTAGTTATACATATATTACGAATATTAAAATCCTCAACTCGAGTACAAGCTGTAGAAAAACGAATTAGTTGAGACACATAAACCCCATAAGAAGTTTCTCGGGGAATATCCCCATATAAATGAGCATAATTAACAATATTAAAATTAAAATCATCTCTCTTGTCATATATTTTGCTAATTATTTTACAATTTTCAATGAGATATGTAAATCGAGAAAGCAAGCGTTAGTATCCGAAGTATAAGCTTTGTTAAAGTTATTTAGGGTATATACTATCAACCATAGTAGAAAAGAAAGGGTTGTCAATGTGCAATATGTCATCCAGATGCCGAGAGATGTCATTAAAAGCTTCAATAACATCTGTCTGGGTATCTGATGAAAGACTTAACATGAAATCTCTATTATAACAATATAAAAACAAATCTGCGACAAAGGGTGCACAGTTCGTACACATAGGTATACCAACAATTTGTCTATAAATTGTCTTTCATACCTGTCGACATATTATCTAATAGGAAGATGAGTGCTTCACAAACTTCTTGGCAAGTCCACATAGTGCAATTGTCCAAACAGCCGTTAGTAAAAAACGCTTTAATATTATTACAGGCCAAAATGTAAGCCTCGTTGTTCATATTATCACCTTGTTCCAGTTGAATGATTTTTGGTGGAGTTATGGCAATTTAAAGGTTTTAATACAATGTGTATGGACTAGTTCTGCTGAAACCCTGGCTGGATGTCAACGGAACATGACAAGGATGATCAGTATCAAGCCTAGTTGTGCACATTTTCACCATGTTCCGGTTGAAACATTTGTGGCAGAGTTATGGCCCTTTAAATGTTTTACTACACAAACATTGTCTGGACTATATCTTTCGAACCCCTGGCCGAATTTAAACTTTGTTAATTTCAACGAAACTTGGCCAGGATGATCAGTACCAAGTCTAGTTGTGCATTTCATTACCATGTTCCGGTTGATCTATTTTTGGCGGAGTTATGGCCCTTTAAAGCGTTTCTGCACAAACTTTGTCTGGACTAGTTCTCCTGAACCGCAAGCCGGATTTCAGAGAAACGTTGCAGTGATAATCAGTACCAAGTCTTGTTGTGCATATCATCACTGTGCTTCGGTTGAAATATGTCTGGCAGAGTTATGGCCCTTTACAATTTTTAAAACAGAAACTTTGTCCGGACTAGTGCTGCTGGCCGAATTTTAATGAAGCTTGGCAAGGATGATCAGTATCGAGGCTATGGCATGTTCCGGTTTAATGATTTTTGACAGAGTATGACCTTTATATACTAGCTTTATCCGGACTAGTTTTCCCGAAGTTGTGGCAGTAAAGGTTTTAATACATAAGCTTTGTTCAGACTACTTTTCCTGATCCGCTGCCTGGATTTCCATGAAACTTGGTAGGGATGACCGTTCCCAAGCCTCGTTGCACTTGTCTTCGCCGTGTTCCAGTTTAATGATTTTGGCGGATTTATGGCCCTTTCTCCTGTAGGGGAGAAATTTGTTTTTACTGAAAACTACCCCTAGTTCTAATTAAGTACGGTTATTTACGGACTAGAGGAACAACAATTATATAAATGCATAAAGAAGCCCCTCTACAGGAGTTCAACACAATTTTATACAATTGTTGTCCCTCGAGTCCCTAAATAATCATACGGAATTTAAACTGGGGCCCTGGTTTAAGTTGTTAGCATGGGTCAAGGGTTTAAGTTTCTGTTGTGGGTGTTGTTGTTGTATGTGTTCTTTTCGCAATATTTTAAAAGAAGTACTGACGCAAATGTTATGAGAAAGCCCTTCATATAAGAGCCGTTTTAGCCAGTAGAGCGTCCTCGTGCCTTCTTGGGCCTTTTGTTTTAAAAACTCACAGCGTCAAATTAGATTTTGTATAAAAAAAGAGTATGATAATGGACCTTTGGAAACGGCCGAGCACGACACATACGAAATATTGCAGTCTCGGTTTGATTGAGACTGTTCATGAGCGGTAGTGAAATTGCTAGCTACCGCTCACGCCCTCTAGCCCCGGGTTGAGCAGAACTCAATATTCATAAATTCAATAGTACACAATTTTAACCATCTCGAAGATGGCATGCATACGGCGGTGGACATGGGGTTATATGCTTTCCTATGTCGTACGGCGTATGGTCCCCGTATATAATAAAATAAAATGCCCCGAAGAGCGAAATAAACATAATGGAATTTAGTTGGGAGCAGCAGTTATGAAGCCTGCGTATCACAAGTAACAGCCAAACAGCTAAATTAAAAAGCTGATAACATATCCTATAAGTGGTCAAACAATACCCAGAGCCATTTTATCGGCCGGAGTAGTGGAACCACCAAATCAAAAATAAAGTAAGAAAACAAAAGAAATTGAAAATGTACCACCGATAACTAAATATAAGTATCGGGCTCAGCGATCTCCAAAGATCGAATGAATAACAGTACTGATTGCAAGCGCGGGGAGACGTTTTACTGCCGCCAAACTGCACAAGCAACGCCACTGTGCTATAAAAAAAGAGTATGATAATGGACCTTTGAAAACGGCCGAGCACGACACATTCGAAATATTGCAGTCTCGGTTTGATTGAGACTGTTCATGAGCGGTAGTGAAATATGCTAGCTACCGCCCACGCCCTCTAGCCCCGGGTTGAGCAGAACTCAATATTCATAAAATCAATAGTACACCATTTTAACCATTCCGAAGATGGCATGCATACGGCGGTGGACGTGTTCAATCATTAATATTATGTGTCCCTTTAAAAGACTGGTGGCTCCTCGTTTTATAAGGGATTAAAGAAATCTGAATTATTCTGACTTGATGAAATCTGGGTTTAACTTTAAAAAAAAAAAGAGTAAAATGCCGACATACCCATTGTCCGCTGAATGGATAATATATCTTACCTAATTAGTGATAAGTTTAATATTCATTGTTTGCATTTTCTTTATTTTTCAGACAAGTTACTGACATTGTCGCAAATTGAATGGTTACGGTATTCATTTAATGGAGCCAAGTGTTGAAAAATAAATGCAATTGATTATCTTCGACTACATCTTCATGAAGAATTATATGATCATCGGTTATCCCCCTGCATAAATACCAATTAATTGTATCCGTGCCATTGAGAGTGGTGTGAAAGAAAGTAGAGTTGCCTGTTTCGTACTCAATAATAAACAATAAAATACAACATATATTGAGAAGAAATACATACTTTTATAACCACAATCATACATGTCGATGATGGGCTGTGTTTAAAAAAAAGAGGGACAAAAAGTAGGTCTGTGTGACAAGTATTGAGTACGAAAACGTTTAAATGCATTTGTTGATCTTGTAAATAGTATTAAAAATACTTATAAAATGGCTGTTTTACTGTATTTCCCCAGTCGTCTGAAAAATCACGCTACAATTTCTACTTGTGATCGTATGTGTTATGTTCCCAAGAAATAGAAAGAAAACGTCTGCCATCTGGCACACTTTAAAGGGACACATGGCAATCTTAATTGTTTTATAACTCGCGGCGTCCAGTTACATTTCCTACATAACTTGCCTTTGTTCAATCATGAATATTGGTTCATAGTCTCACTACACAGTGCATTTTTACTATGTTGGCCTATATGAATAAAGTCTACAGGGTCATTCCGAACTTGACAATTCCAAGCCAAAAGTTACTTTTTTTAATTACTCAAAACTGTACGTTAAGCGGATTTTTTTTAAATTTAAGTAGTGTCCTCCAATCCTTGGTTTATTTTAGGGCTCTTCCATATGATTGATGAAGTTTTAGTTATCCTGTCTATGTTGGCACAAATCATTTTGGCCAGCGGTCCTTTGAAGTTCATTTATCTTTGTTATCTGCTACACCCAGACATTCAGGCTGATGATAACTGTCGAAAAAAAGGATGGTGCTCATTTATCAAATGTAGGGTACAATTTGTTCTTAATCAGTTAGCGACTGGATCTTCATTAAAAGTAGGCAGTTATAAGGACATATATAATTATATGGCACTTATATGTTTTGGGCGTGGCATTTGGATTTTGCTTTAATTTGATATGCACTCTTCAATGCTGCCAAAAATGTTTCCCCTATATTTGGCGGTGGACGGGAGCCTGGACACTCTATGACGTGGAATGCCCGGGCTCCCATCTATATGGTGGGCAGCGAAGGTGTGAAAGGAAGGACATATAAGTTTCAGTTTAACTTTATTCAGCTCCTGTATACCCAGAGACTGAATTCTAAACTAAACATAAATTATATAAAATATGCTGTCCGTACGAATTGCTAAAATACATTTGAATTTATTGAATTCGGTGCACTTGTAATAATGCTTGACTATTTATGCATAATATACTTTCATCACTTGCTTAAACATGTTAAAAGCTTATCAGAACTCTTGCTTTCATAATGAACATTTAATTTGGTGCACATATCCTTAATAGTTTAATAATTGCTTTATGCTTTATACTGTAACGGCTTGCCATAATGGTAGTTTGTGCTTACTGGCAGCCCAATTGTTTATTGTTTAACCTATGGTAGAATAACGAAGAAAACATAAAAACTCAAATTTATTCAATATATGCAAGCATGTTTCAAGTTTAAATATATAGGATTATTAATCGAAGTAATGCTTGATAAAAACAAGTCAAGATTGTCCGGTGTCCCTTTAAACTGCAACTTATCTTTAACACATAATTGTATCACTAACTTGCATGACCTATTTAGCCTAATTCGCTGGTGAATAAATATGAAAATGAAGGACGAAATGACCCGTTTTATTCGTTCAGCTTGGTTTTCAATCGGAATTGCCTCGTCGATTTCTGTTATCATTACATTACCGGACTACGGAAATCAACGAGGTTGTTCGGGGTTGTACCAAGAAGACTGAGGAAATAAATATACATTCATAAATTGATCCATTTCTTCCTTGTCATGTTATTTTGTTCAGTACTACAGACATGTCCAATAACTATGAATTTCATTTGGCAGAGTTATGCCCCATTTCATAAAACTTTACCCTACAACCTAACCTATTTCATAACTTGTCAAAATATATAGACCTATGGTCATGAAACTTTATACATATCTTCCTTATCAGTTATTCAATGCAGAGTTATACGCCTTCTTGTATCTGCTTGCGTAGCATGGCAGACGCTTAGAGAAAACTTTAACGTTCGGTACACATCAACATGCAACCTAACCTTGGTCATAAATTGAAACCTGTTTTACCTATGTTTGTGAAACTTCACACACATATTAATCTTTCCCCAGTAGATGGTGTTACACTCTGACTTTCATTTAAGCATAGGTATGCCACTTTTCATAAAACTTTAACCTGTAATCTAACCTAACTCGTAATTTGGCACGTTATACAGTTCTTCCTTGTCAATTATTCATATCAGAGGCATGCCTCTTTTGATAAACTTAAAATCTGCTCCATACTTCATGAACGATTTCAACCATTGTCTTCAAGCTTCTATAGTTAGATTGTCTTTGCTGAAATACATGTAAGCATATGGCAGGCAAAACAAGTGTTCCCTTCTTGTAATAAAACTTGAGTAATTTAAAGATGAAACTTTTTTTGCTTGAAATCTCGACCACTCGGCTTTTTATTTTGCTAAATCATAAGTATTAGTTTAAAGGAGGTTATTAAATATAATTAAACCGTACCTAACATGTGTAGTTGTGTAAATCTACATTAAAACATTAGGTTTATTGCATATTTGGAATGACGCCTATACTTCTTGCAGATCGTCTCCAGTCCCTTTAAAAAAGTGTTTCTGCTCCATAATGCATGAAGGATTGCTTCCTTCGACCTTATATTCCTCTTTATTATATATATATTTCTCTCGTGCAATGAGCGGTCTGCGTTTGTACCATGTGACCGTACAGTATATTTCCGTATTTGACGCACGCGCGTACAAAACAATTATATTAAATCCGTATTGTACTGTACACGAGCCCCATGTTAACTCAAGATAAAGTCCAAAAACCGGTAAAATGTTCAGCATGCATCAATATCACATAACTGCTTTACATGCCTATATACTTTCGTTTATAAAACGCTTAAATGACAATGTAAGTAAATATTTCTACATTGAGAGAAATAGGTATATAATAAAAAGGTCATTTGAAATGATCTGTACAATCGGTGATATATTTGGACTCGTACCCAGCTGGGTACTCGTCTAAATATATCACCGTATTGTACAGAACAATGTTAAATAACCTCACAGTCTTTGTCCTGGGAGTTTGTTTAAAAATGTTGCCAGTTTTATTCAACATGACCGATATGTAACAATTTGCGCACCTCCGAGAGCAACTGTATGCACTCTGGTGACATGTGTCTCCCAAGAAACTTAAAACATTAGTATTATTCAAATAGTCTGATATTTTTTTACGATAGAACAGAACTCGTTATGTACTATAACGAGTTCTGTTCTATCGTAAAAAATATCAGGCTCTTGTTATTTTAAAACTCCATCTTAAACTAGTGCTTACTCTACTTTTTTCAACCAATCAGTTTCCTCCGTATTTCAAATACATGTACCAATTATTCATCAAGGTTTTACTACCATCGCTTTTAACAATTAAGAGTGTGACCTATATGGAGACTATAAACATCTTTAAAACACTGAGTTTATTTTACTACTAACCGGTGACTATTCGCATTGCTGCCAAGACCCAGTGGATGGCAGAAATGAGATTGGGTTCCAAGGGGCGGTTGTTCCTTGTGTTGGCGTGGTGCAGGCAGTCCCAGATGGTCTGTGGTAGAAATGACCATACAATTTAATAGAATTTATTTCAATCACAAATAATAATTTATATTTTTTGTGACGCATGTTTAAACACACATTTCAATGTCACAGAAAACAGAAAATTGAGTTTTGGGTGGAGAAATTGGATAGAAATTGAATAGGTTAACTACATTTTATGAAATGCATGTGTCTCTCGAACAATGGCCAATGCGTGAGATTTGACAGGTATGTGTTGGCCGAAATGTACATGGTAATCTAACGGACCCCTTCATAACTGAACCTTTTCCTATAAATGTAATCCCACTGGGAGCTCGACATGTTTACAAGTAAGAAAGTGCCGATGCTTACGGGTGGTAGGAGGTATACAGTACTGGTTCTACTCAGGACACAAAAAACAACAACAGAAAACGACATATATAGTCTAAAATGTGCTGAAAATGACGTGACCACCATTCAACCAACCATCAACCTATAACTGGAAAATGTGTCCATTGGACACGGATGCCCCACTTTAGCGCTGTCAGTCACAGATACACAAGTATCAATAGTGTGTAAATAGGTCAAGCTCATTCTCATTGACTTTTGTAGTATGAACATGTTTTCCATGCCATTTAAAACTTGTATGATTTACTAAATGAGAAATCAGACGGCCAGACAAGGGTAACACTATATGCCATGCCCACTTTCGTTACCACCAGAGTATTCCGTTAATCGTGAGCGATGTTAATGGATCCGAGACTGAGTCTCGGTTGAGGCACGATTGTTTTACTACATGCTTTTTTTTCATTAGGCTAAAGTTAAGTATACCGTTATTATCTTAATAATCATGAGAACAGACTGGCAGCTGTGTATAATTTTTTCAATTATTGAGCACGATTTGTCACAACGTTGCTGCCTGCACGTTTTGCTCATCTTCATTGATGATGACCTTTGTTTTTCTACAAATACGTTTATCCACCCCCCGCCTCAGATTTCCCTTTTCGTTTGAAAGGTCATGTTTATCTCTTGCTAATAACTATGGATTAATGTATAATATCAGTAAAACGTGAGCAACAATAGCCGTCATCATTATCTCAATTACAAATGATCTTCCTAAGGAAACGAATCATATAGCGCAAATTTGATTTAGTTTAGTTCGTTAATAGGTGTTGTTATCATTTGAAAATAAAGGATATTCAGACCAAAAACCTTTCCGAGCAGTCTAATTTCCATACAAAATATTCCATTAACAATATTAAAATCCGACATGATGTATCTGACAGGGCTTAGGGCTATTTAGAGCACGTGATCATTAAATCGAAAACTGAAACACATTATCATGAAGGTTTAATAAGATAATCTTCAGTCGTCTTTAGCTGGAAAAACAAAACAAAAACATAATTGTATATTTTACTGTATATATCATAAATATAGATATAAAAATCGAAAGGAAACGCAGCATTCAAGGACGACAGTCAACCACAAACACACACATCAACACAGAACAAATTTAAAGATGAATAAAAGGCCAAATAAGACATCACAAAATGGTTGACAAAAGGTATACCGACTAGGAACGGTCAGTGGCAAATATGGCCGCTGGGGATTTAAACTACGTTCTGGGGTGCACCAAACATCACACTTACCCTACTGTCAACCCAATAAAACGGGACAGTTAAATAAAGAAATCCCCGCCATGAACTATTCTCTAACCAACAAGGCAGCATTAATAGGCAATATAAGTAAAACACATAGATGCTCGTGTATATATTAAATACAGAAAATAAACAATAGCCTAGAAAGCCACAAAGAAGGTACTCAATGACTTGGCAGAAGCCAGAACAACAAGAGTAAGTGGATCTCATGCAGTTAAATAATTATGTGATATAGAAGGTTGTACATGGCATTTGACGATTAACACTTTAATACACATTAATATGTGTCTTCTTCTGTATCTTGTGACAAGATGATTTAAATTAACTTCTTTGTAATTATATATCCCAGTAATGTAATTTGAGAACAAAGGAATACTTTGGTGTTGGCTTCCATTGTGTGATCGGAACTTTTCTCGATTTGCGAATATAAACTGAGATGAATATGAGAATTCAAACAATTGTTTGTGTTATTTCAATTTTGCTTAAGATGAAATAGATTCGTTTTAAAATCATCAGTGCATATTTCTGTTTCGAAACTTCCTGTACACAACTATTGTTTTTGAATTTCTATATAATATATGACACAATTATCCAAATTGGCAGCAGCGAACGCCAATTTCGTTTCTTGAACCATTTTATAGCGGCCACATGGATGATTTTTCATAAATCACTGTATTTGTTCAGGGATCAATGTGCGAAGACAATTCTCGTTATTCGTAATATACTTTGTTGATACTCAGTAATGATAACTGACAAGAAACTTTATGGTGCCCATATGCTGTTTGATTTTGTAAAACTTACGAAACACAGATCCATATAAGTGTATGAGGTTAACAGGATGGCTGATTTAAGCCTTAAGAACATTTAAGGTGTTACGATATGTTTCATGATTGTGTCACTATAACCTAACAACGTCTTCGTGCCAGCAAACATTTTGCTAATATAACGTGAACATTTAAAGCAAAAAAGACGTTGATCAACTCGTCTTGGAGGTTTATAAAGAAATGATTTAAATCTATTCATGCACTAGTGTTATAACTTTGAACATAAATCACGAAGTCTGGACGCAACCTCTACATAGTTAGTGGGTATGAAAATTGACTCACGAATGTTTTACCGAGATTACTCCGATATCCTGGTACCCAGTTTCACTATAAATGCATGCCCAACTGTAACAATTGAACATACGTGTCAGTTGCTGATATCAATGTCATTGAACTGCTGTAAGTGATTGGGGTGTCCTTATGCGTAAACTCATGTTGTTCCATGGTTGGTTGTCTGTTATTGGCTCTTGTAAGTATATGAGTAAATTTGTCGAATGTATATCGTCACGTTCTGCCAACATGAACTTTTAAAATAACGTATTAATCAAAATGCAATTTAGATTGCGTGAATGTGTTGATTTTCCTTTTTAAGAAAGTCAGTGAATATGTCAGATCCTAGGAATCCAATATCCATTGACTGTTATATCTAGTAAGTTAGTGTTGGTTCAAATGATCTACAATCAGCCACTTCATCAGAACAAAATCATGTCTTACAAAACTTTGTATTATACTTGCCTATGGAAACAAGTATTATGTATATATATATATATGTATATATAATTATATGCATAAACCAATTGCGTGTGTTAGGCTATGAGCCAGAAAAAATTGCGCTACCATTTCAGATGGCACATTTTTACTGTTACCATACTATTGAGTACATTGAGGAGAAACAAAAGATCCATGATAGCAGTGCCAACAGGGTAGCTGATTCCTGTTATCAGAGTTATCTCCACCTTTTAAATAAAATCAGTTTTTTTTTCATAAAAAATCGTTTTCTATAAAAGCTTCTAATATTTTGCATACAGAATAAGCTTATGGTTCGCAACAACATTTGTTAACATGGTGACCCTGGTTACATATTTAGCCCACCCTATTTGACCCCGCCCCAGGGGCCACATATTTACATAGAGTTATGTATGATTTTTTTTTAAATCTTTTCTGAAACTACAAAAGCTAGACGTCTAATATTTTGCCTGTAGTATGTTTATGACCCTCTACCAAATTTGTTAAAATGGTTACTCTGGGTTCATAATTGGCACAACCCCAGGGGTTACATATTTACATTGAGTTATATAGAAACATCTTTAGAAACAATCTTCTCTGAAGCTACAAGAGCTAGACGTCTTATAATTTGCATACACGTATGATTCCCTACCAAATGTGTTCAAATGGTATCCGCTCATAGGGGTAATGGTGGGTGTTGGAGGTGGGGGTTGGGTGGGGGGTCACCGTGTTACATAGAGTTATATTTTTCTCTGAAACTACAACAGCTAGACGTCTTATACTTCGCATGTAGCATAGGATTATTGTACTGTACACACTTTTTTCGAATGGTATTCAAGTTTAGGCCTGCCCTTTGGTTAACACTTTGGGTAATACTATTACATTGTGTTACATATAAAAGCCTTTAAAATGTTGTTTTTCTCATGTAGCATAAGCTTACGGTACTCTATCAAGTTTTTTTAAAGGTTAAAGTTAACCTCTTCCCGGGGTCACCGTTTTACATCGTCATATAAGGAAATTGCTGTTGTTATAGATTAACGTTTGAGGAGCAGTTTAAGACGACGCCCTTGGGCCTATTGTTTATGACTTATAGTTACATGTAGTTATACACTTTTTATAAAATCACTACAGAGTTAGGTCTAAGAACAGCAATAGCTATAACGAATGGGACTTTTGATGAGGTATTACATGAGGTATAAAGACCTAAATTGATTAAAAACCATTGACACTGTTATGTAAGTAAATGTCTATTTTAAAGAAGTTTACAAATCGCATATTTAATAAATCCACCCACTAAAATCAGAAAGGAGACCGCTGCATTCATGGCAAAATGAATTAACGGACCAATTGTGTATTTACTGTTAACAACATAAACTGTATAACTCTCGGGTATCAACATGGTGCAAACTTGAGGATGAGATTTTTTTAACAAATGTAGCGTTCAAGATTAGACCAGGTTCCCAGATACCTACGTATCACTCCCTTCTCTCTGGGTGGGTCTTAATAACATACAATGTGTTGATGAGTCGGTGAACAACAATCAGTTCATTGAATTCTGTTTCTTTTAAAATGCATATTGAATAATTTCACCAACAAAATTAAAAATAAAATTATGTATTTCATCAACAACAAAAAATGGAGGAAATACTCATAGTGAGATCAATGAGGAACAGGTTAAGGCAGTACATACATCCTTGTATGGTAGTCTCTGTCATTGTCGCAATTACCCCGTGATTGGAAATACAATTACCCCGTCATTGGAAATACAATTACCGTGTCATTGGAAATACAATAACCCCGTCATTGGAAATATAATTACACCTTCATTGGAAATACAATTTCCATCTTGTCTTTGTCATTGTCGCAATAACCCCGTCATTGGAAATACAATTTCCATCTTGTCTTTGTAATTGTCGCAATTACCCCGCCATTGGAAATACAATTTCCATCTTGTCTCTGTCATTGTCGCAATTACCCCGTCATTGGAAATACAATTTCCATCTTGTCTTTGTCATTGTCGCAATTACCCCGTCATTGGAAATACAATTTCCATATTTTTTTAGGTAATTGTCATTCAGATTTACTAACTAACAGTCCCAATCCTAGGTTATAATGCTAACTAACAGTCCTAAACCTAGGTTATGAATATAACTAACAGTCCCAAACCTAGGTTATGATGCTACTAAAAGTCCAAAACCTAGGTTATGAATATAACTAACAGTCCCAAACCTAGGTTATGAATATATCTAACAGTCCCAAACCTAGGTTATGAATATAATTAACAGTCCCAAACCTAGGTTATGAATATAACTAACAGTCCAAAACCTAGGTTATGAATACAACTAACAGTCCCAAACCTAGGTTATGAATATAACTAATAGTCCCAAACGTAGGTTATGAATATAAATAACAGTCCCAAACCTAGGTTATGATGCTAACTAACAGTCCCAAACCTAGGTTTTGAATATAACTAACAGCCCCAAACCTAGGATTTACTAACTAACAGTCCCAAACCTAGGATTTACTAACTAATAGTCCCAAACCTAGGATTTACTCACTAACATCCAAAACCTATGTTATGAATATAACGAAATGCGAAGAATATCCCAACATATGTTACTAAGGTGCTATTGTAACATGTGTACCCATTCTAACAAAGGGTTGTCATGGTTATGAGTTAGCACAGTTCTCTATAGCTAGGTATTACCATAACATCTCTTCTTCGTTGCTTTCATTTTGAGTACTGACACAAAATGGTTCGTGCAAATGCAACCAATAGTCTTACATTTTATAAACAGAATTCTTCATGATTGTGATTTATATGGGTCGGGTAATTCAAATTGGTTTTAAAATCGTTAAAATAGATATAAATGCTATTAAACAATTGCAAATTAATAACAACTAATTGGATGTTGTGTTTGCAATGTTAACTATTATTTGTTATGTATAATACATAATAAAAATGTCTTAATCCTAATAAGTATTGAAATAACGCATACCCCTAAAATGGACTAATATAAAAGCGGCAACACTCCACATTTCCCTAATTTAGAATCCGCGAGACTGTTTCTTTTTTTCTTGCCATATATGTATATGTTGCAATTATTTTGAGAAAATGCTTTCACTTTCCTTTCGATGTGTATACGTTTCATGCTTGCTGCAAGCAAATGCATGAACGTAGCATAGAACATAATTTCAAAAAGAATCAAAATGTTTTAATCCTAATAAGTATTGAAATAACGCATACACTTAAAATGGACTAATATGTTATAAAAGCGGCAAAATTCCACATCTTTTTTTTTTGCCATATATGTATATGTTGCAATTATTTTGAGAAAAATAGCATAGTACATAATTTCAAAAAGAATCTCTGATTTATCTCTGATTTATAATATAGTATGTAAATCATCGTAGAATGGTTGTGAATTACTGATTCTTACACTATTATACACATATTGTAAAAATATTGACTAAACTAAATGTATACACAATGTGTCAATAGTGGGTGGGGTAATTTGACTTCCAATTGTAAGCACAATGGTAATTTTAAGCAGAATGCATTGCCGAAACATAGCTTAATTATTCTGTATTACAATAATATGAATTATAAACTTAATTGCATATTTTAAAAGTACCGTTAACATTATCAAATAAATATAATGTGAGCAAATGAAAATTCAAAATTCGATGTCGTCAGAGCGACAATGATACACCTAGAATTGTTCGAATAAAACTGTATAACGGTGTTTTTGTAAACATGGTATATCCCCAAGCGGTATTTTTCCACTCACCGTTCCAGCGCGGAACTCATATTGTTAACCATTTTAACCATTTAATGTTGATGGTCTTGTATTTTGTTTTCCTGGTAACTGTTATTTGTTTTGTTTTGTATACTTCTTTTGTGCTTACTTTGTTCTGTGAATTTCCTGTTCGACTTGTATGCCTACGTGTATGGATAAAAAATACAAATACAACAAATACAAATATTTTATTTCAGTCTCATCTCTTATAACATACAGTTACAAATAAAAGAATTGCAAAGTACACATGGTGTTTAAAAAAGGAATCATAGATTCTATTAAAACGTAGAACTGTCTTTAAATTGCAAGTAAAATGAATACTAATTTCTAATTACGAGTGTATTATAAATGCATAACTGCATGTATTTACATTTTCATCATAACATACACATACATGACACAACTTAAAGCAAATTAAAATACATAGTTGTAATTGATAATTTCAGTTAAAACACATCTGTTCAATACTCTTTGAATAAAATACATTAGATTAAAAATCTAAAGTACATCGTCATCAGATCCTATATACATATTTACATTTAAAATATCATTTATACAGTACTCGTATATTTCTCCGTTTCTTTAAAATTTTATTGCAGAATTTGGCAGATAACATTATTAAATATTCGTCGTAACAGCTTAATATAAAATACGTCTTTTCTGAAATGGATTTATATCTGAGGTCTGATCTATTAACATATTTCTGCATGGAGTACACATTTCTAATATCTTTGTATAATGGACATGACAAGAGTGCGTGCTCCACATTTTCGACCACGTTTTTACAATGAAAACAAGTTCTCTCAGTTACATTTAATCTCTCATATCGTACAGTCTCGATTCGAATAGGTGCAACACCGCAATGAAATTCGGAATAAGTACTTCTGTGTCCACGTGGCATAATGCATTGTATATACCTTTCAGTTTCAAAACGTGTTTTAAACTTGTTGAAGGTTCTTACATGTAACTTATTGCGGCCTGTGCCTTGGCGAGCATTTTCTCTATTGACGTCATTGAACCAATCAATTCTGAACTTATCATAAATATAATTAAATAAACGAGATTTTATGAGTTTTATATTAATATCAAATAGTTGCACATGTATACCAGCTTCTTAAAAAGCCCATTTTATTTTGTATTTCCAGTTTTTACAATTTCGACCTGATAAGAAATCGGCCCATTTGTTGATTTTAGCATTTAGTCTATGGTCGTCCATCGTATGTAATCCTTTCCAATGACCAACGACCATTTCCCACTGTTTAATGATGTCGGCTTCCAACCAATGTCCCTTTGAACGGCAGCGTTAGACGTGTATCGATGTAGAACCCATGAAGAACCATTATTACCACACCGTAGTTGACAACACTCCAAACCATGGAATCAAACAGTTTGGTGTAAGATTTGTACGGGAGACCTCCGAACGATTTAAATTTTGTGATGACCAGGCTGAAAGATCTATTAGCTGATTTTGCAACATTCTTGGCTATATCTTCATAGCTTAAATGTTCAGCTAACAGTAATACAAGATATGTATTATCAACGATACGTAATTGCATATCCCCACAATAAAATACGACCTCTGTTTTTGGTATGGATGTTGGTCTAAGCTGAACGATGTTTGATTTTTCTCCGTTTACTGTCATGCCGTTGCAATTGCACCATATACGAAGTTCGTCCAGCATAAGCTGTAGTTCACTTACAGAGCCAGATAGCAGTACCAAAACATCTGAAACAGTTTTGCTTCCAATAGTTACACCTATATTTAAACTATTTATTTTCTCCATAAGATCATTGATATAAAGATTAAAATAAATTGTTGAGAAATTACAGCCTTGTTTAGTCCAGAATTTACCAATCTGTTTTTAGTCCGTTTATTCGTACACAGCAGCTAACTCCATCGTATAATGATATTATTGCTATAAACATTCTTCCGGAAATTCCTATATCTTTCAACTTTTAAAACAGGATGTTTCTATCAATTGCATCATATGACATTTTCAAATCAATGAGGCTACAAATGTTGACAATCTTTTAAAGTTCGGAGTGTTTAATATGGAAGTAATTGATACAACATGATCTATTGTACTACGGCCTTTCCGAAACCCGTTTTGAGCATCATGGAGAATAGTATTATCATGTTCCCAATGTGTTAAACAATCGTTAAGAATATTGCATCAGCTGTCGTTATATGTATTCCACGATAGGAAAGTGGATCTCCAGAGTCTAATTTTGATGACTTTGGTATGGGGTCTATACTACCTTGTTTCCACATATTTGGTGTGCGTCCTAGTGTGAAACATCGATTGAACAATGCGCAGAGTAAATTCAATGGCTTAGGACATTTTAACACTTATGATGGGATAGAATCGACTCCTTCGGATTTGTTTCATTTTACGTAGTCCAGGATTAATTTCTGTAAGGTTTATTAGGTCGTTGAAACACGCTGGAGATTCATTGTTAATACTATCCTCCGTTAATACATCTTCAGTGATTAAATTAGTCAAAGTAGGATTTAAGAGTGTTTCAAACTCCGATTTCCAAACAGATAAAACATCATTAACGTCAGAGCTCATAATGCCGTCTCGTGAAACTTCCATTGGAATTGTTCTTCTTCTCTCTTGACCAATTCCTATTTTACTTATTTCCTTCCAGAAATGTTTTGGATCATTTGTCCCTAAATTGTCAATTTATATTTGTTTATTTTTCACGAATCGTCTTTTTGCCTTGTGAACTTCTATATTGATTGAATATGTTTGTCTTGTATTTAAATATATGCCTTAATTAGTTACGTCGGTGTCCGTTACTTTTAAGCATATCTTCCTCAGCTTAAATTGTTCATTCCACAGCTGTGACAACTCATCTGACCACCAAATTGATTTTTTTACTGATATTTGTCAGTTTGTGTTTTTGATAGAGTGGTTACATATAGATGTACGTGATTTTATATTAACTGCATTTAACGTTTAATTGTATTACGTTAAATGGTCTTATTTGCGTTAAATGGCGAAGTCAAGCCATTAAACACCATTTGTGGCTCAGGCTGAAAAACTGTAAATGTCAAAATTACAAAATTGTTCAACCAGTTGTTTACACATTTATTTGTTTCGAGAGTTTGATTTATTGACACTAAATAAAGTCACTAATACTGGCAATTACAATGTATGTATACGTCTAAAATCCTTATTGCAGGCTTTATTTAGAGATTTGTTAGGATAGTGAATTATCACTTTACTTGTAAACGTTTTCAATTTTTCAGAAATGATAAAGGACATTACATGAATCATTTTTATAAATGTATTGCTTTTTAGAATCCCAATCGGTACTGAGTGTTGGTAAGGTGAGATCTAATTTGAGCAAGGCTAGTATTTAGAAGCATTACATGGACATGGCATATTGAGTAAGGGCACGACACATTTGAAATTTTAAATCACTTTAAATTTCGTGAAGAAATCTAACAAATGCATATGACTGCAAACGTTCGATGACCTGGATCCTGTGCATTGAACCGATATTGTTAACACTGAACACAGTAAATTAGGTTTGTATCGCATGCATTAGTATAATGTAAAATGTAACTGCGTTTAATACTCTAATGAGATACAAACCTAGTAATAATATCACGTGGAATGTGATTATATTTGGTCTGCCTCAGTGTACAGTGTAATTGTCTCTGATGCTAATGCTGCGATGAATCAGGTTTGTAGGTCTCAAAACAAAAAGTATCATATTAACTATACAAGTACAGAAATAATTACCCAGTATAATGAGGCTAACTAATTGCTGAGTATTTATCAGAGCTTCAATGAAACACGGGCATGTTTATTTTTTTATTATTTTTTTATTATTTATTTATTGATTTATTTATTTAAATCATTCATTCAATAAAACAAAAGACCAAATGGTCCATACGAGGGTCCTTCAATAAGTTCTGTCACTAACACGTTTTAACAATTACGTACTCATTGTGTTGATGTTTGGTACCAAATGAAAGAAAGTTTCAATACCATTCCATTGATGGTAAAATTAATGCTCTATCTTTTGTGTGACGAAAGTTATGGAACATTTAATATACATCACTTATACATACTGAGGCATTTTCGTCCTGAGTTTTTTTCAGGTATGTTAACTGTTACCTTTTTAAATGCCTGTTTCTCTTTAAGTACTTGTCGAAGACCTTTGAAATTTCTCATACATTACCAGTTATATCTGTGCATTACAAGATTCAGAATTTAAGCATGGTAGATGAAAAGGCATTGTCTTAGAAATTAACATTTTAAGCTAACATGTAAAATTAATTTAATGTCCAATGATAAATGGACATTAAATGGAAGAGCAGTCTTCTGAAATAGCGTATTTGGATGATCAATATTTTCACTAAACATTGTGCAAAATTCTACAATAATGTGTTGAATATGAAATTTAAACACTGAAGGACTAGGATTTGTAAAAAAATATGAAAACATATTATTACTATGAGAATAATTACGACATTTAAAAGTTATTATAACATTTCCGTAAACAAAATGAAGAAAATCAGTGTTATTTCCGCTAAAATTAAGGGATATGCATTCACTCATATCTAGTTTACAGCAAGACCTTTCCGAATTCTCGACAATCATTTTTATGGATTATAGGTGAAAAACAACAGATGGCGTATAAGAAAATTTAAAAGCATAGAATTTTACAAAAAAAAATTACAACGTTTTTTAACAAGGACATTTTCAGAGATGCCAGTATCCAAAAGGTGTAATAGGGGGAGGTAATTCAGTGGTATAAATAACCGGCAATTTTTCATTTTTGTTGTGGAATTTAAGAGAGCGAACCCAGTAGTACTATAAGTACACTATTTTATCTCAGTGTAATATCCAGTTCAAAGGATATATGCCTAGTGACAGAAACCTTTGAAGCACCCTCGTACGAATACATGCTAACATTAAATATTTACATGTCTTCAATGATAGCTCACATATAAGTATTATGAAGTATTTTAATGTTAAATGAATGACTATACAAGAGCCGCATAAATAGTATGTTCCTGCCAACGACAGTTGATCACATATACTAGCGATGCCTTGTATCTGTGTCTGTGTCTGTGTACAGAGAAACTGATATATACTGTTAAGGGAGATCCATTGGAAGCAACGAACACAACCAAAAGAACAAAGTAGCAGACTCGATTTTATTTCTGTAATGTAAGAATCAACACCTCTCACGCCCCCTAGCACCGATTGTGAAGCGGTATTCTACTTCAAGCCGCCTATATTGGATACGCTGATTATAAATGACCAGTAAAAATAGCACTACTGATTCTCTAAACATTTTCTCTAATTAGGTTAACAAACGATATTGTTTATTTTTGTACGGACATTTTGGGGTACAAATATCCGCAATCAATTAGATGGTTAGGTTTTCAGGTGGGCTAAGCTTTTTAAAGGTGATCTTTAAATGGTTAAATATGAAAATAATCTGTATATAAGACAGATTCGACGAGTTAAGTATCATATTTTATCTAGCCTTCACACAAGTCAAACCTATAGGATTCGGAATATATCTCATAGAATGAAACATGCTGAAATGTCAGTCATTACGTGGTCGCGCCTAATTCCATTAAGCGATAGGAAAGCTTATATAAGCAGGATTTTCTAACCCATATATGTTTAAAACGTTTTTTACTGAAATAAATGCGATAACCTGTATAACATTACCTATTAAATGTTTTAATTTTACAATATTCAAACTTTTTACGCCGAATTTAAGGTTTTCTTTCATACCCCAGCCAACCCCGTTTTCGCTTCTTGAAGAAAGGGTTGGATGGGGTATGAAGTTAATACTCGGACCTCGTAATGGTGTTCAGTTTACAACGTCATCGAAAGTGTCAGATCAAACTTTATTAGTTGTAGTTCTATATGACAGTGTTAACATATCAGGCCCCTTGCCAGCCCTGCAATTTAGCCGAGGCAAATCCGTTCCTAGCGAGGTGTGAGGACATGTACCCCGAAAAAGAATAGTGATTTCTACATGTGATTTACTGCATTTTATTGCACTCCCGGGCCAGATTTTATGTGTAAAGTTTCATTTCTGTTTAGAGATTGATTTGTGCCTCAGTGTAGCTACGGGCCTGCATTTAATTTATAATTCCAAATAACAAAACGGCTTTAATTACTGTTAAAAAAGTGCAAGGAATAAAACTAAATGTGAACAATTTAAAAGCTAGTACAGTGATAGAAAATAATAATCTAAAGTGTGCACAGTTACGGAAACCATGCATTGATACCTAAGTATGTGACAATAATGTACAGGAACATGGGATACACTCATAACCTATAATACTTAAATTATTAACCAGAATGACAACACTTCAAGGTAAAATATTTCGAACCATGGTTTAGAATGAACGAACTGTTAATCTATCTCAGGCAATTCCTAAAAATATATACAATTTGATAATCGGAGATTTAACAATCAATACGCCAGAATGGAAATAAAGGATTAAGTAATTTCACAAACATAGAATACATCATGTCCGCGGTAAAGGTAAATAGGTCTTTAACCAAACTTTTACCGAGCAACCGTTATAATTATATAAAAAAAGATTGAAATGGATTTGCTTCCCGATCCTGTGTTAGTATGACAGATTCCGGTGACATAGCACTAAATACAACCTACCAATTCCTTGACCAACAACATATACATCCACAGTGTTAAACGAACCATGATTTCAAAATTTATAACATTTGGCTAAACATTGAGAAGAAATCAACGGAAGATGTAAGATGCAAATTCCGTATTATATATATATATATATTAGCATGTAATACAGATGACCAAATAAACTTCCAAAATACCGAAAAAAGTATATATTTTGAAATCATTGTAAGTTTAATACTGCGTTTAAGCTGGTTATTAGCTATTAGTATACAACAACGTTATGCTCGGTTGTTTGCAATCCAGCTGTCGAGTGTATAAATGCCGACATTTTTGTATAAGAGACGCAATAACACAGAAATGGCCTAAATGTACCATGCTTACCTAAAGCCACTACGGTTCTCGTGATTCGTCTCTTTACTATTCTATATTTTTTTATTCTCTCTTTGAAATTATATTTTTCATAAGTTATCTCTGCTATTTAAATATATTAAATGTGCAGTATATTGTATTACTTTATTATTTTTTTAGCTTTTTTCGTTTATATAACTAACCTAAGAATTGAATCTTGGGTACGTCAGGTATCATGGGTTTCTCTAGTACCCTTGCCACTACGGAGCGGGCAATACTCCCTTTTAAAATATGCATATACCAGTACATGAATATAACTCAATAGACTCATCAAAACATATAACAGACTGTGGGCATTATGATTAAAAACGGAAAACGGAAGCCAGAAAAATTGCGAGCCAGCTGCACCGACCGTAACGGTATTATACTTCAAAGCCAACTATATTGCGCTCATTGATCCCAAAGGACCAGTAAAAATAACACTACTGATTCGTAGCACGTGAGACTTTTAACAGCCGCCACATTGCACGAAGCGAATGCTAGACTAGTGTGAATGTTGATAAAAATGGATAAGGGAGATCATTTGGAAGCAACAAACACAACCAACAAAATAATGTAGCAAATCCCGTTTTATTTAGTGTATTCTAAACAAAATTCCTACTAATTACTAACTAATTTTCTTATTTTAGATATATTTTAGAATAGTTGTGTGACAAGTATTTTGTTTTGATCTAATCCATAGTTTGTAAAACATTTACTTTTTGTTTAAATTGTTACATTTTTTGAGAGTTTTGTATATGAAAACATGAAATCTGCTGATACAAGAATCGAAGTCCGCTTAAAGATGTAAATTTCTTAACAGGAAAATCAGCATTCAAGGACAACAGTCAACCACAAACATACGCAGAAACAAAGAACAACTTTAAAGACGAATAAAAATCATAATAAGACGTCACAAACACAAACTGGTTGACAAAAGGGCTACCGCCTTGGAACGGCCAGTGGCAAAAAAGACCGTTGGGGGTTTAAACCAGATTCTAAGGTGCACCAAACCTCACTCTTACCATATTGTCATCCCAATAAACGAGACAGTGTAAATACAGGTAACCGCGCCAGGGTATAATATCTAACAAACTATGCAGCATTAATAGGCAATATAAGTGAAACACATTAATGATCATGTATATATAATATAACAAAAAAACTTAGAATGCCACACAATAAGTACTAAGAGACTTGGCAGAAGCGAGAGCAATAAGACAACAAACCGTTAAAGGTACAACAAGACATGATTAAAGACAAACGACTAAACAACAACAATGACTACGGTAATATAAGTAATATTCAAAAGACATAACATAAACGTCATAAACATGTAATTGACACAGAGTTAAAACAATTTTTAACTTAAAGATGAATGGCCACCCTTTTTGTACTATTACCAATTAACAAACTTAACTCTTAAACATCATATCAACATGTGATAGTCACGGAGAGAAACATATATTTAAACCCGTAACTAAGTTGTATGTAAAAATAAAAATAAGTATTATTTGCATGACGTAGATACTACGTTTACCACTGCGTGACTGCACGGGGAAATGAGGTAAATCTGAAGTGTATAGCTGCACAACTATTTGATATTTACTATTTACGATCATTGATAAATACATTTACCTGTGGATTAATTTACCTGTTCAAAGTTTTCTTTGTCATCAAATAAAATATTATTCTCGCTTTTCACAGATATTGCAGTGTGTGAATTGAAAATATATATTGTTGTGTATTGATTTCGATTTAAATAAACATAAACATGTTCATGAAACAAAACATGGCCGGGGAACTTTAACTGCACAGTGATTTAAAACGATAATGCAGATAAAACAACGATCTGATAATAAAGTCTGAAAGATCTGGCATATCATATTGAAACAAATTTCTTCAACTTCTTGATCGATGGAGTTTATAATGACGGATGCAAATAGTAGTATACATTTAAGGAATCATAAAAACCCATTACTTGGTTCCGCTTTAATTCCATTAAGCAGCGATGGGAAAGCCTACATTAGCAGGATTTTATATCGGATATTTTGACAAAAACCTGTTTAAAATTACCTGTTAAATGTTTTATTTGTTCAATATTCAAACTTGTTTAAGCCGAAAGGTTTCATTTCATTCTCCAGTCAATCCCGTTTTCTCTTCTTGGATAAGGGGTTGGATGGGGTATGAACGTCAATATTCGGACCACGTAATGCCTCAAGACAATGCCAAATTTGAGTAACAATGGTCATGTTTCATATTGACTGTCATTTTAAAAGTTCTGTACATGACACATCTAAATAGCTGGGTACATGTAGAAACATCAAGCAACACAGGTTTGCCATATAAAATACTTAAGTATAGGAATCATGTCTAAAAATAGGAAAAAAATGAACGAAGAAAGTTTGAATGCATATACGGTAATTTGTAATATATCCAGTATATATATTCTTTTCTATTTTTATTTTTTAATTATATATACTTATTCTGGACGTGCATTATTGGTATACCGCCAGAGAGATTAAGTGACTTTGTTTATATACAGTCAAAATTAATGAAATCGGTTAGCAGCTGCGGAAAAAATACCATTTTAGCAGAATTAACAAAAATAGTGAGAACGTGTGAATTATCTGATACACTGTGCGTTATCTGATAGACACAAGTTAAATAGACAATGAGTCAAATACACAAGTACAGGCGCGTAGCGTGCCATACTGATTTACTCACTTGAGTAAACGTTTCAAACGAAGTCTCAAAAAATAAAAACATAAAAACTCGAAAAACGCAATAAAAGGTTAGCCTAAGGGGGTTACAAGTAACATGCTGTGTCTGAAATGTTAAGGAATAATGGTATTTTCGACAGGATTTAAATCTTTCATCCTGACCCTAAAATGTACCAGAAGTCACGTACGAGCGTTTATATTTTAAAAAGTTCCCTGGGGACAACCCCCTCGCGCACCTTCCCCCGTGAGTAATTGAGATTTTGGTAACATTACGCCACGGACAACTATAATTAAAAACACATTGATGCGACAAAAGTTAAAAAATATATTGACTCTCTCTCCCTCTTTCTCTCTCTCTCTCTCTCTCTCTCTCTCTCTCTCTCTCTCAACGGATATATCTATATACATACAGTAATATTATAAATAGGAAATGGAAAGTAGTAGCAACATTTACCCAGTTTGCTATATTACCTTCTGTAATAGTGTCTGACAGTATATGACTGGGTATTATTGCGTACGCCTCTCTCCGCGACTTTTATAAGAGATACATACATGAATTAAATGTACATATCTACAATATATGAATCCAATATACTATATATATTATAGACGTCGCTAATTTGGCTAGATACAATGTACCAATGCTGAACGGATGTTGTCAAACAGATTTCAGTTCTCCATTGGTGTCAAATAAGTCCCATCGGCCTCCAACACATTATGTTTGTTTGACGTTGACAAAATCCCGTCCGCAACCAGCACTGGAAGAAATATGCATCTTTCGAGGTGAGGATGTACTGAACTACTCATTAGTTAAACCATTCGCAGTTTATCGCGTATTTCTAGACTGTATAGACGGATTATGTCTAAGCATAATGTGTAACACATTCACCTGACGTACACATTCTGCCGTACAAATTCCGCTGCACATATATTGTCCTCAAATGCTCATATTCCCTGTGAAATCTCGAATGGTGAACTATTAAAACAATACACACTGTATCATGATGATGTCCTATTTTTTCAGCCTGGTAATGTTTTCCCCTGGGAAACCGGTTTCCCGGAGAACTGTACCATTAAATATTCTGTGTTTAAATTGAAGAGTGTAATCAGATAAATACACCGCTGAACAGGGCACACATAACACGTATATTCACTAGCGTATGTCCTTTAATATCTTTTGAAAATAAAATGAAATATATCTAAATCGATATCCTAATCATAAATGTAAAGCTGTACTTGTTTAAACGACTTCTTGTCGAAGAAGAGAGAAGGTGAAGGTATTTATGTCGTTTAATCGAAGTAGGAATAGTTCGTGATGTGTTATAAACAGACGTCGGATAAACTCGGTTCTACCGACTCAAAATCATCTGGCATATAAATCGTTTGATGAAAATGAAATGCATGTCTAGTTCAATTGTAACAACATAATCACCAAAAAACATGTTATACACGATAATTTACAGTGAACGATATATTTAATCAATAGATTATAGCATTCGCCTACATTAGAGGAGATGAGTGGGATTTTCAAAATGTATTTTTTGCTTCAAAGTAATATCATGTTGTTAATCACATTGGATAATTCAAATGCATGCGGTCGTTCGCCCTATCCGTTCCTTGTAAATTGCCGTAATATAAAATAATCGTTTTCACAGTCGGTGTACTTTCATGCATTAATGTGATTCAGAATGCAATCTACACATTTAATTAACAATGTAGCGAGAGAAGCTTGAAATGCTTCATTTGTCACGTACGGTGCATTGCTTCATATCAATCATATCGGTCAAATGTGTTTCCCATTAGAGTGTCTGTGAAGTAATCAGATATACTGCTGCAGTATGTTGGTAATATGTCAAAGTATCCGAAATACCATTTAGCGCAGACTGGCAGTAGGATAATTCAAATGAATGACTCTCTGATTCGTTCTTAGTTATCTCTAATTATTGTACTGTTCTGTTTTTCATTTACTTTTATTTTCTTCAGTTATAGTTTTTAAAATATATGTTAGCAACGAATTTATTATTCGCAGCTGTATTCTGAGTCTGTACATTTATATAATACTGTGACATTCTGAGTTTGTGTAACTCAACTTTTCTCTCTTGATTGTGTATTTGTTTGCAAGGGTTTCCCATTTCTGTATTTATTGGCATTCACACAAGCGTTTATTTGGTCTTGTTTGGCGGCTTTAAACAGTCGGCGCGACTACAAATCCGTAATGTTATTACTAACTAATCCTTTGAATAAAGAGTATGATAATGGACCTTTGGAAACAGCCGAGCACTAAACATACGAAATATTGCAGTCTCGGTTTGATTGAGACTGTTCATGAGTGGTAGTGAAATATGCTAGCTACCGCTCAGGCCCTCTAGCCCCGGGTTAAGCAGAACTCAATATTCATAAAATCAACAGCACAAAATTTTGACCATCCCGAAGATGGCATGCATATGGCGGTGGACATGGAGTCATCCTTCTTTAATGTATTCCCCCATGTCATACGGCGTATGGTCCCAGTATCTAATAAAATGAAATGCCTCGAAGAGCGAAAAAAACATAATGGAATTTAGTTGGGAGCAGCGGTTATGAAGCCTGCGTATAAAAAGCAGACAACATATCCTATGAGTGGTGAAACAATACCCAGAGCCTTTTATCGGCCGGAGTAGTGGAACCACCGAATCAAAAATTAAGTAAGAAAACAAAAGAAATTGAAAATGTACCACCGATAACTAACTATAAGTATCGGGCTCAGCGATCTCGAAGTAGACTTTCACTTAAGCCGGTGCTAGGAGCATTATAAGTTTGGTACCGAATAATACCTCTCATGAACAATAAAACCGAATCTGCTACCTTTCCCTTTTGTTTGCATGCTCTTATTTTGCTGCTGTTGTTGCTGTAGTTTTGGGGTGGTGGGAACGGCTTCCACGGAATCCCCTCTAAGATTTTAGAATTTACTGACATTCACGCTAGCGTCTGTTTAGCGCTCTGTGGTGGAGGTATAATCCTTTTTAGAATTCCGCTTTGTATAAAGCTCATTACATATCACACGACTATTAAAGTAATACAAACAAGTCACACAAACTATTATTTCTACATTTCAGTAATCTACCTAGGTCGAAATTATAAGCACGCCACCATTTGCTTTTATAAATATAAAAGTTATTGATGCAATCGGTTATTAAATAAATTGATCTAAAGAATTATATACTCTCCGGAGAAACACATTTAATGTTTGTTTCGTAATGTTTATCCTGTTTATTATATCTCTTTTGTCGTTATTTAATTGGTATACATACATCTGTTTATCAAATGTATTACTTGGATTTATATGGATTTAGATTTTATATGTACGAGCTTTATAAAATTGTGTTATTTTACGTTTATATGCGTGTATGTCGCAGCATGCATTAACATACACTGTTGGCTTTTAGTTGATATATATATGAGCCGAAACACGAGAAAACGACCCTTCAGACAAAATTTGCACACTTTATGCTTTTTTATGTTTATGAAACACGGTGATTTTCTCTTTAAAAATCTCTTTATTTTATGTTGATATCTTAATTAAAAATGATTTTATCTCAATTTGAAAATTAATGATTGTACTCACCATTAATTTTGACGTTGACGTCGGCGTCTTGGACGACGTCGTTAATTAAATAACAACAAAAAACATAACAAATTACCATTTTCTATAGCATCAAATATTTATATTAAGAAAACATATTCCCTATTCCCTAATTAGGTAAAACACAGAGGTGACAAAAAATTTGATTAGTAATTCATCGATTATCGGCCGACGTAATAAATTGTTACTTTATGACGTTGTCGTATAAACGTCCGAAGGGACGTTTTCGTGTGTTGCGGCTCATATGCTTTTGAATGTTTCGTATTTGAAGGCGTATTACTGTTTTCTATTAGAGGTTTTCGTCTAATCAATTTTGCTAAGACCGACCATTTTCCTATAAAAAATGTTTCCTTTATATACCCATATTCCACGTGCAACGCAATTGACCAAAATCGATAATAACCGAAGCGATAGCAACCTGCTACATTTCATGTGCGCGGACGAAACTTCAAATCATTAGTGTTATTACTTACTGGCCCTGTGGATCATCAAGCCAACTCCTTGAGGTAGAATAATAATATACCTCTTAAACCGGCGCTCCAAGGTGTGAGAGAAGTTTCAAAATGCATTACCTCTCGCGAACAGATTCAATAAAAACAGTCTGCTATGTTTCTTCTGTTTTAGTTTGTTGCTTCCAAGGGAATCCTTTTACATTATTAATGTCTTTATAGTCATTTCTATAATAGTCTGTAGTTTTTGAATTTTGAGACGGTATATCGACCGTTTAATGTTTGCAAATGTTTTTAATGGTACGCGATAGCGGAGCCGTTAAACAACATTTAAGACCGGTGAGTGTCTTCCGTTTTCGCGAGATCAAGTTTCCGCCTACTCAACTCGCTTGAAACTTCAAACGGTTTGCTGATAGTGATAATTATTGGTTATCTGGACGTGGTATTGGTTGGTTAAAGGAAAATGGATTCACGAACCTTTCCATCTGTTGACCTAACGGCCATGAAAGTATACTGAAACGCAAAAGAAACGCAACTCGGGAATTTCCGCTATATATTGTATGTACAATATGCTACTGTTAATCGAATGGTCTATGGCTACGTAAGACCTAAAAAATACTAAAACAACACATAATACAGCAAATAGTATTCCTTCAAAGTTTCATTATTGACAGAGTACGCGTTTAGCTCAAACTTAGAATGCAAAATGCTGCAAACTCTTTACTGGCTCACTTTTTCAAAGAGGAACTTCAACATTTATGCATTTCTTGTTATAAGGTGTAGTGTGATTAAAACGTCTACAACATCACAGTTGTGTCCTTTCACTAATTAACTGCAACTTTTTTTTTTACAATACATCTTGGGATTTCTTTGGAATATTATGTGGAATTAAGTATGCAGTATTTACAATATATAGCGGAAATTCCCGAGTTGCGTTTCTTTTGCGTTTCAGTATACGTTGTAGTGACCGAATTTATTACATTGGTTGTGGCAGTCGGTTTGACAAGATGATAGCCTACATGAGTGTTTTTGTTTGGTATATTGTTTACTAGTAAGTAATTAAGTAAGTAAGTAAGTCATTTCTTTATTTTAGCGTTTGATTTAATGTTCATTGCCAATCTTCGTTGAGGCCCTCTTAATAACATATTTACAAATATAACACAACAAATAAACGTAATTTATCAAATAGCAAAAGGCATAATTATGAACACGGACTACAGACTGTTTACCCCTATTCTAACGCACTTTAACAATAACACGCAGAAATAACGCGTGAAATAAATACTCCTTTACCGGATCTCTAAGAAATTCACGTATCATTCATGAGGTAAGTAAGTAAGTAAGTAAATCATTTCTTTATTTATAGCAGGTGACTCAATTGGCATTGCCAATCTTCCTTGAGACCATCTTACTAACATATTTACTAATATAATACAACACACATAAATACAACTTATCAAATATCTCTAGGCATAATTATGAACACATATCAAAGCATATGACAATGTGAAATTTCAAATGAAAAGCTGTCTAAAATCAATCCGGATAAAACATAAAGGCACTAAAATGTATACATAAACATAGACATATGTGTCTAGTGTATGCATCATTACTGCTTTCTACCCATGGAATTAACAAAATGTAAAAGCAAAATAGACTATACTAGATTTAGATTCGATTTTCATTTACTGCATTCGGGACAACTTTAATAGAAGTGTCTGGCCTTTTCATAGCATGATTTGTAGACGCAGGTTAATGTTCTTGCAATATTACATATGAGTAATTTCTTTTTCTTTCATTGCTACTGGTATTTTCATAATGATTTAAGGAGCCTTCATTTCTGTGCTTTGTAGTTCTGGGGATAGCTCTGTTGCTTACATCAGCATGAGAAAGCATGATTATTGATGTCGCTCGAACACAATAATGTGTATATATTTGACTTAAACCCGCGTCGCAAGATAATTTAGCCATAAACAACGCCGCAATTGTTTTGCTTCCATTTGGCCTGTTTCTATACCAACTTTTGTCCATCTGAAGATTTTGGTTTTGTCGTACTTGCTGAAACAAAAGATATTTTTCTGGATGTAGTTTAGCGAGGTACAGGTTTAGGGATTTGATTGGGCAACTTTACATATCCATGGACTGAAGCGTGCATTCTTGGTTTTGCATCAAATTGTTCAGTGTTTTCTATGGAATGCCTCGGCTGCCTTCTGTTGGCCTTTTGCATTTTGTGCAGTACGGGTTGTAGGTCGTTTTATGCATTTTTTAAGTTGTTATGTGCATTTTCTAAGTTGTGATGTGAATTTCGTAAGTTGTTATGTGCATTTTCTAAGTTGTCCTGTGCATTTTCTAAGTTGTTATGTGCATTTAGTAAGTTGTTATGTGCATTTTCTATGTTGTCATGTGTATTTTCTAAGTTGCCTTCTGCATTTTCTATGTTGTCATGTGCATTTTCGAAGTGGCCTTGTGCATTTTCTAAGTTGTTATGTGCATTTTGCAAGTCGTCTTGTGCATTTTCTAAGTGGTTATGTGCATTTTCTATGTTGTGATTTTCATAAGTTTTCATGTGCATTTTTTAAGATGTCCTGTGCATTTCGTAAGTTGTTATGTGCATTTCGTAAGTTGTTATGTGCATTATTTAAGTTGTCTTGTGCATTTCCTAAGTTGTTATGTGCATTTCGTAAGTTTTTATGTGCATTTTGCAAGTCGTCTTGTGCATTTTCTAAGTGGTTATGTGCATTTTCTATGTTGTGATTTTCATAAGTTTTCATGTGCATTTTTAAGTTGTCCTGTGCATTTCGTAAGTTGTTATGTGCATTTCGTAAGTTGTTATGTGCATTATTTAAGTTGTCTTGTGCATTTCCTAAGTTGTTATGTGCATTTCGTAGGTTGTTATGTGCATTTCGTAGGTTGTTATGTGCATAATCTAAGTTGTCTTGTGCATTTTCTAAGTTGTCTTGTGCATTTACTAAGTTGTTATGTGCATTTCGTAAGTTGTTATGTGCATTTTCTAAGTTGTTATGTCCGTTTCGTAAGTTGTTATGATGTACATTTACTAAGTTGTTATGTGCATTTCGTAGGTTGTTATGGGCATATTCTAAGTTGTTAGGCGGGGACCCAAGCCTGAAAAAAACGAAAACGTTTACCCGGAAAGATATACTCCTGATTTTTTAAATATTAACAGATGGGGGTCTTGTACATATGAAACCACTGTATGGACTTCTGGCATACTTTGCATTTCGTAACAGTATCGCGATTTCTATGGTAACCCATTCGAACCAAGCCAATATATGAAAATCGCTGAACAAACATTCAAAGGAAAATAAAGTAATTTGCACACGTCCTTTTAGGCAAATACAGTTCCAGTATTTGAAACCTATATGTGTATATGAAATATCAAACTACAGAATCAAGACCTGATTATGTTACACTTTACTAATTTTAACAAGAGTTATAGACCTTTTATGAATTTTGTTTTGTCTTGGGCCAGGGATAATGCGAATTTCTTGTGTTCACAATAACTGCAGTAAACGGTTTCCGATTTCCACTAAATGTTGTATGGTGTTAGGCCTTATACCTACAAGGCCTTTGACAAGATCAATACTGAGTAAAACTGACACTTTCTTTAAACTTTCAATTACCCTTGGTTATTGAAAGAATAGGCACATTTTAGCGTGAGTACACACATTACTTTAGTAAACGGATTCCGATCTTCACATTATTTAGTGTGAGACTTTATATGAATATGAACTTTGACAAGATGACAATGAGCAGAATTGACACCTGCCTTACTGAGTTATTGCCCTTGATTATTGCAAAAATGCAAATTTCAGCTTTCGTACACAATACATTAAATAAATTGGTTTCGATTTTAACTTTATATCAAACGGATTTCAGACAGGTCAGACGAGTATCAAGTTATTGCTTTAAATTGTCGAAAAATTCCATCGTCTGATTGTTTCATACTTTGCTTTGAAATATCATCAATTACTGTGTAATATTCTTATTGAACAAAGAGGATATCGTCCTCTGACTAAGGAGCGTGATTGTTTTCACGATGATTATAATAAATAGGATTTGATTTTCCATGCTTTTTGGGGTAATATTATTAAGGTCTCGGTTGTGTTTGACAATGAGAACAATTGAGGAGTGGTTTACCAAGTTATCGCCCTTGATGTTTGCAAATATTTAAATGTCAGACTGAGTACACGGCAACTACAGTAAACGAGTTCTGATTCTCACTAATATTTAGTTGAAGGGTTTTGGACAATTACACTATGTGGACTTGTCACGTAGTTGTTTTCGAAGCATTTATATTCATATAAGATAATATTTTTTACACATATGGAACTAGTTAAGTATGACACTAATGTTTATAGACAAATTGTTGGAATCCCAAATGAGAACGAAATGTGCAACTCTTGTTGCAGATTTGTTTTTGTTTTGTTATGTTAGAGGCTTCATGTTTAGTCTTCTACCAGATACGCTTAGGCAGATGTAATTGAAGCCTTTTATTATACCTCGTTGTATATGGATGATATTTTGGACATTACAACCCTTTCTTTTCTTTACTACATATACTTTCTTTCCAAAGAACTTCACCTCAAAAAAGCTAATATTTCTCATAGTTGCTATATCTTCTTTACTCGATTTACATCTCGCGATTGAAACTGAGAAATAATAAGCCAACTCTATGACAAGAGAGATCATTTCAATTTTGACACTATTAAGGGCACGACTAGACAATATTAAAGACAACCATCGAACGTTACCATCCTTTCAGGATTTCGGTAGGCGTCATCATAGGTCCACAATCTTTCCGGCGATCGCACAGTCAAGTGGAAAGCAAAGCGGTGAACCGTAAATGGGTCAACCACTAAACATGCAGTGCGTTGCAAAATAATAAGGTGACAACCTCCTTTGATAAGCCTTTTAACAGTGATCATTACCCAATTTTTATCAGGAGCACCATGTGACTCTGTCAACGTCTTAGAAAATAGTCTGCGATTACGTCATAATTTGTCACATGACCATAGTTAAAATATCAAAATGGTTATCAGAAATCATCTCCGCGACCTGACACCATTAATGCCATGGGGTGGTGCTGAGTGGTAAACAATCGAAAGGAACTCCGCTTACTTTGGACATTTTTGATGAATTTAGGTTAGTACTTTAATTTTAGGTAGGCTGTTTAGAGCTATGAAATTTTAGAAAGTGATGGTAAGAACAAAAGATATAATGCAACCCTATGGAAAACGCAATAGTAGAGTCCATTTTGATTGTGTTAATGGCGGAGTGATATGCCAAACAATACATTTTATTCTACCGCAGTATAATGCTGAGCAAACATTAGTGTTTATTCACTAAAATGAATATTGAATAAGAGCAATAAGCTTATATTTGAAAAGGTTTGCGTGACGTTTACTGCATTCGTTTTCAAGAAAGTATTAACGACCAAAATATATTAATCAAAAAGTTAGCATAAGCTTTAGCTCAATATTGTGTTACGTGATCTACAGCGGCAGTAAGACAGGACATTATACCTTTGGAGATGTCTGTAGTGATGCAGACACTAGAAATAGGAAGAAAGTGTGCTTTATTAGGCTGTTTTTGTAAATTAGGAATACCGTACATAGTTGGAAGTTTGTTTTGCTTCTCATCTACTCCAGCTTTAAAAGTGCTTCATTGAGTTTTATATCCGAACAAACCTTTGCGAAGGTTTATTATCATAACTCTGATTTACTTAAAGTATTGTCAGAACACTTCTGCTACAAGGTCTGTCACAACGTGAATACTGTGGTGACTATATGCACAGACTTTTTAAGATTATTGGTCATCATCGCATTCATACAATCTGTGCTAAACTTGTTAACAAACAAAACAAAATAGGACATGACCCTATCATTATGCAATGCACTGCATGTTTAGATGTTGACCCATTTACAGTTCGCCACAATGCTTTACAATTAATGGTGCGATGACCCGACTGATTTTGAACCCTACTTCTACTCACAGGAATTTATTATGATATATAATATAGAAGGCTAGAAAGAATATAGTTATAGTATATGTATATAGTAAAGGGCCTTCTTCTGCTCTCTATCTCTATCCTTCAATACTATATATCGTAATGAATGCATGTGCTTCTACCTGAATAGGCCTAATTTTTGATTTAATATTGTCTGATCGTCATCATTCTTTTTTTGTCCCGGCTTCTGACAAGTATTTGCTTTGTGGCTTTCTGGGAATTTCTATTCATATATACATGCTCATTTTGTGTTATACTTATATTGCCTACTAATTGCTTTTCATACTTCCTAGTTTGTAAGGGGTTATAGTCTGGCTGGTCGAATTTTATTGGAATGAAAATAGGGTAAGAGTGAGGTATGGTGCACTCTAGAACCTGGTTTAACCCCAGCAGCCTTTATGTCACTGACCATTCCAAGGAGGTACCCATATTGTCACTGACCATTCCAAGGAGGTACCCATATTTCAACCGTTTGAGTTTGCCATTTCGCATACTTTGCTCTTTTCTATCCTTGTGATTGGTGTTTGTTTCAAATACGTGTGTTTGGTTGATTGATTGTGTTCTGTGAATGTTATATTTCCTTCTCGACTTTTATACCATAATTTGTTTCTGACTCGAAATAGGATATGGATCACATTTAGTGATACTTATAGTTTTAAACTGTGAACATGATTCTATTACACTATTTAATACATTGCGTCCCATGGATCAAGGCGATACAAACCGTAGGAAAATATTCAAGTTCTTAACCAGAAGTTGCCTGTTCAATCAATCAGAACCTAGAATTGAAACTCAAGGTCACAGAAACACCAATGATGGTTGGACAGTTAATGATCATATGTAACAAAAGTGCAAATTTCAAATAAATCATTTAGATATTATTCAAGATGTTTTGGAGAAACTCTGTCAGACGTCATACCCAAACAATGACGTCGCTCAATCGCCTTCCAACGAAACTAGTCAATAAAACACCCGTTATTTTTCTGATAAATACAATCAAACGTCTGTGACAAAATAGTGAACCAATTTGGAAGTTTACAATTTGATAAGACAGTAATTGCAGTAACTACTATTCTATTTTTAAGGTAAATTAAAGGTCCATAACTGTATTAAGAAATCTAAAAGCTACCATCGAACGGATTCTAAATATCTGCCAGTACAAGGGTCATTCAATAAGTTCTGTCACTAACGCGTTTTAACAATTATGTGCTCGTTGTGAGTGTTGATGTTTGGTACCAAATGAAAGAAAGTTTCAATACCATTGATGGTAAAATGAATGCTGTATCTTTTGTGTGACGAAAGTTATGGAACATTTAATATACATCACTTATACATACTGAGGCATTTTCGTCCTGAGTTTTTTTCAGGTATGTTGACTGTTACTTTTTTAAATGCCTGTTTCTCTTTAAGTACTTGTCGAAGACCTTTGAAATTTCTCATACATTACCAGTTATATCTGTGCATTACAAGATTCAGAATGTAAGCATGGTAGATGAAAAGGCATTGTCTTAGAAATTAACATTTTAAGCTAACATGTAAAATTAATTTAATGATAAATGGATATTAAATGGAAGGGCAGTTTTCTGAAATAGCGTTTTTGGATGTTCAATTTTTTCACTTAACATTGTGCAAATTTCTACAATAATGTGTTGAATATGAAATTTAAACACTGAAGGACTAGGATTTGTAAAAAAATATGAAAACATATTAATACTATGAGAATAATCACGACATTTAAAAGATATTATAACATTTCCGTAAACAAAATGAAGAAAATCAGTGTTATTTCCGCTAAAATTAGGGGATATGCATTCACTCATATCTAGTTTACAGCAAGACCTTTCCGAATTATCGACAATCATTTTCATGGATAATAGGCGAATAACAACAGATGGCGTACAAGAATATTTAAAAGCAAAGAATTATTCAAATAAGTTTTACAACGTTTTGTAACAAGGACATGTTCAGAGATGCCAGTATCCAAAAGGTGTGGTAGGGGGAGGTAATTCAGGGGTATAAATAACCGGAAATTTTTCATTTTTGTTGTGGAATTTAAGAGAGCGAACCCAGTAGTACTCTAAATACACTACTTTATCTCAGTGTAATATCCAGTTCAAAGGATATATGCCTAGTGACAGAACTTTTTGAATCACCCTCGTATGTTAATGTTATTAAGACTTCACACTAAACGATATGGTTTAAACCCTACACAATTCAAGATAGTTTTTGCAAAACCATATTTTCTAAGTAAATTAAGGGCCATACCTCTATTCCAAAATGGCAAAACAATTTGATGTTTCATAAATATTATTAACATATACTGGTATCCTATTTGTATATAAAATTTCTACCCAAAATGTTGTTTAATGCTCAACAAAACTTGATTAATTAACATAAACTCAACACAAAAATGTATTTTCGTAGATAATCAGGGGCCATAACTCTATTTAGAAAAGGCAAAGGTACACATTGATCGTAAGGAAGTGATGTCTGTTTGATATAAGGCTTCACAGCAATTTTAGTTAAAATCCAAAATAAGATAAAGAAACCTTGCACCTAAGCTTTACCCAAAATGTGCATTTTTGTTAAGTAACTCAGGGGTCATAACTCTATTCTGAAAAGGAGAAAATCGGTCTTGCTCGTAAGAAAGTGACATCTTAACGATATAACGCTTCACAGTAAAGTTGGTTTTAACCGAAAACAATTTACAGAAGTTATTAAGAACGTGCATGAAAGCTTTAGCCAAAAGGTGCATGCCCGTCCCTCCCTCCACCCATCTGCCCGCCATCTTCAATCCTTAAACCGCTTTTGATTTAAAAAAAAATAATTGAAAATTGCATTTGGCATAAACAGAATATAATTAGGTGTGCATATGTCTTATTTATGTACAAAACAAAATCATATCGCTAAGAAATAAACTTGTACACCTTTTTTCTTTAAATATCAATATTTTTTTATCACGTATGGGCTTCCGTAGAAAATGAGTTGGTGTTACGAAATGCAAAGAATACCATTAATCCATACAGTGGTTTCGTATAGAGTACAGTTTCTGCTATTGATATGCAAAAAATCACGAGTATATCTTTCCGGGTAAACCAAAAGTGTTTTTTTGCACGATACATGAGGTTGGGTCCCAGCCTATGTCTTGTGCATTTTCTAAGTTGTTATGTGCATTTCGTAAGTTGTTATATGCATTTTCTAAGTTGCCTTTTGCATTTAATAAGTTGTTATCTGCATTTTCTAAGTTGTCCTGTGCATTTTCCAAGTTGTCATGAGCATTTTGTAAGTTGTTATGTGCATTTCGTAAGTTGTCTTGTGCAAACTACAAGTCGTCGTTAAGTAGACTTTTTAGCGGAATAGGTTTTGAAGGAAACACCGGTAGAAATGGCGGCTCCAGGAGCGAACGATATGCTCTGCCTACTTTAAAAGAATTGGGCTAGGTACATTATACAATAAATTCTTAGAACAGAAAATTGATTTCAAAATGTGTAAGGGATTGTCTGACGTGGAGTTAATAAATCTTGGTCTGAAAAAAAAGAAGAAAAAAGGAAAAAGAAAAATAAGTAAATAAAAACATAATGTGTTATTTGTTTGTCTTTGTTTGTAGTCCTAAGGTTTATAGCCCCTCCATCTTTTAACCAATATGACGTCCTCACGGTATAGGTTCAATAGAGTCTGGACTTCACGTGTTATTTGTTGACAACAAACATATTTTAAGTATCTTGGTCTGAAAACAATAGATCGGGTCACAGGTGGCAGTATCAGGAGGTGTGATACAGGTGGCTGTAGGTACGGAAGATAAGGGGCGGGGGCCGGGAGACAAGGGTGTGGGGGTCGGAAGACAAGAGGACGCGGGGTCGGGAGAGAAAGGGGCGTGAGGTTTTTAAAATAACAAGTTTGTAAAAAAAAAATGATGAATAATTATCATAGTTTGAGAGTCGTTTTGGGTAAAACAGTTTGTGTATATCCTATCAAAATCGTTAATTGACCATTATCTTGTCTGCCGTACAAGTTTCTTTCTCCGCAATAGATACTTTTATGGATTACGCCCCTGGTTTATCAGTACTCTGAGAGAGAAGACAGAAAATGGGGTGGAGAAGGGAGATAAGAGAGGGAGAAGGGAGAAATGGGGGAGGGAGGAGGGAGAAGACGACCCCGCGTAGCCCCTATCCATTAGTGTTGGGAACTAACAAATAATAATGATAATAAATTGAAAAATATATTTAAATAAAAGTAATATTACCATGATTAACGTGCTATTTGTTGAAAACAAACATATTTTAAGTTTTCCTGAAAAAATGTCCTAGAGTACTTAAAATATGTTTGTTTTCAACAAATAACACGTGAAGTCCAGACTATATTGAACCTATACCTTTAGGACGTCCTATTGGTTAACAGATGGAGTGGCTATAAACCTTAGGACTACAAACAAAGACAAACACATAACACGTTATTTTTTTATTTTTCTATTTTCTTTTTTTTCCTTTTTTTTTCAGACCAAGATTTATTAACTCCACGTCAGACAATCAATTACACATTTTGAAATCAGTTTTATGTTCTAAGAATATATTGTATAATGTACCTAGCCCAATTTGTTTGAGTAGGCAGAGCATAGCGTCCGCTCCTGGAGCCGCCATTTCTACCGGTGTTTCCTTCAAAACTTATTCCGATAAAAAGTCTACTTAACGACGACTTGAAGTTTGCACAAGACAACTTACGAAATGTACATAACAACTTATGAAATGCACATGACAACTTAGAAAATGCACAAATCAACTTAAAAAATTCACATAACAACTTACGAAATGCACATAACAACTAACAAACTGCACAATAAAACTTAGAATATGCACATAACAACCTACGAAATGCACATAACAACATAGAAAATGCACAAGACAACTTAGAATAGGCACATAACAACCTACGAAATGCACATAACAACTTACGAAAAATGCACATAGCAACTTAAAAAATGCACATAACAACTTACGAAATGCACATAACAACTTAGAAAATGCACAAGACAACTTAGAATATACACATAACAACCTACGAATGTTAATAACAACTTAGAAAATGCACATAACAACTTGGAAAATGCACATAACAACTTAGGAAATGCACAAGACAACTTAGAAAATGCACACGACAACCTAGTAAATGCACATAACAACTTACTAAATGCACATAATAACTTAGAAAATGCACAGGACAACTTATAAAGCGTACTGCACAAAATGCAAAAGGTCAACAGAAGGCAGCCGAGGCTTTCCATAGTTTTCAGTCTTGATTATTTTGTTTAGTTGGCACTGTACCTCATTTCAGCATATTCTCGCTCAGTATCATCCGTTTTAAATAGATATGCGCTTTTTCAGTTTCTGGACATTCTCTCAGTCACGACGTGCATAGTGTTATGTTAGGTCAAACCAGACCTTTCGTTGCAAATAACTGACATACTTGCATGACATTGCTGGTGACTGACGCAGTTTAGTCAGGTCTCCCACTGAAATTGGCTGGTGATGTGATGTTTTGTCAAGACCTTCAAAGCAAACTTTCTTCAATGTGTCTTTAAAATCTCATTCGAGTTGTGAAAATACTTTGACATTATATTGATGTTTCTGATGAATGATGGGGAACGGATATGGCGATTCAGTGCGGCTCTTATTCCCCATAACTAGACCGACTGTACAGTTTACCGTCTACTCTGGGCAGTTCGGCCAGATGTCTTACAGATAGCCATTCTAAATATAAAACAAATCGTAAAGACTTGGAAAAGTGCTAGATGAGTATTACAAAAGATTTAAATAAACAATATCGTCACAAAATTAAAAACGTAAATGCTATTAAACATAATATTTGCGATCGTTAAACATAGTTGATTTACCGTCTTAAAAGTCTAATAAACAGCCAATATACCGTTCAAAATTCTATTTAACAAGAGACTTAATATTTGAGACCATTTAATGATAGATATTTGTCTAAAAATGGATGTACAGCACATTAACCCAACGATTTGCGACAGGTTATGATTATTTACTAGTCGCAAATTTGTGAATGTCTACCAATCAGATTGCAGAATTTTTGAAGCGCGTTAGAACTGTAGATCATTGTTTCGGGAAGAGAGGATATTAACGTATTAAGTCCCATCTATAATACATTTATACATTTTATAATATCAAAACATTGCATGATCGTTGTGGATTTCGATTTGCGACAGGTTATGATTATTTACTAGTCGCAAATTTGTGAATGTCTACCAATCAGATTGCAGTATTTTTGAAGCGCGTTAGGACTGTAGATCATTGTTTCGGGAAGAGAGGACATTAACGTATTAAGTCCCATCTATAATACATTTATACATTTTATAATATCAAAACATTGCATGATCGTTGTGGATTTCCATTTCTATCATATTTAATTTTACTTCAGTGTATACTTCGATGTAAATGCACCATTTTGAACTTTCAGTCATGACGAAGAAGCTCAGGTAATCAACAAATGTGTGGTGCTTTCGAGATAACATCTAGCATCGTCAACGTTTAATTCAACTGAGTCACTATTTGCCTCCCACAATCTCCAATTTTAGCTTAAACCTTAGATCAATAAGTAGGATTATACATTCTAGATAATTATGTATTATAATATCATGCCGATTTTAAATTGTAGTCGGTACTTTCTATTAACTATGTTATAGACGAGGGATGACTCAGGTTGTGTGAATGCTGCATTATTTCAAATGATGCCAATATAAACTATATTGATGACATATTATCAATCACTGTATAGAAATGGTTTCCCAGTTCCGAATATATATTATAAATTTTCATTAAGTGACTTTCCGTGCCGACATACTGAACACATTATGGTGTGAGATTGATGGACATCTTTACAAATGTAATGGTTTTCCCCCAAACACGTATATCAAGAAACGTCATTGTATACAATCTATACTATGACGACGAGCGGCAATAAGAAAGAATCTTGTATATGATATATGTTTTAATTCATTGCATTCACACTCTGAATGTGTATGAATATTTACAATTTGCATAAGACAATAATATGATGAATGCCTATCAAATGTATATATGTTTAAGGTGATGCTGTACAAAAACAATATTATTGATGTGCAGAAAATAAAAATTGTATGTATTGTACAACTCAGTAAGTGTGTCACGTCCCTGCCAAGACTTGACCCTGGGTCTCTTTTCTCGAAAGAAAATTGTGTTTCCTTACACTACAGCGATCGCCCAGACATCACAAAAAGAGTTTACAAAACTAGGCAAAATTAATAAACATTTAGATTAAAACATTTTCAAACTACAACTATCACTTAAGGTTATTAATACCCTGCAAACGCATATCCCACGACTATATGCGCACCTTTATGGAGAAATAGCATACAAAATATATTTTCTGAACCAAAACCACACCGTGACTATGATATGGTATCTCCGTATGATGCAGATGCTTCTGACACAGTTACGGTCATAGTTCGGTGAGAAATTATCCAACCGGAAGGGGATGCGCATCTCCACTTCATACTGATGCTTTTCACAAACTTCTGTTAAAATCCATCAAGGGGTAAATAGCTCGGAAAAGATGTGTGTGTGGTGTAAAGATATGTTCAAAGGGACATAATTCTGCCACAGATCATCTAGCCGGAGCGAGACGAATGTTATGCGTATCTCCACTTCATACGAGGGTGCTTCAAAAAGTTCTGTCACTAGGCATATATCCTTTGAACTGGATATTACACTGAGATAAAGTAGTGCATTTATAGTACTACAGGGTTCGCTCTCTTAAATTCCACAACAAAAATGAAAAAAATCCGGTTATTTATACCCCTGAATTACCTCCCCCTACCACACTTTTTGGATACTGGCATCTCTGAAAATGTCCTTGTTACAAAACGTTGTAAAAATGATTTGAATAATTCTATGCTTTTAAATTTTCTTGTACGCCATCTGTTGTTATTCGCCTATAATCCATGAAAATGATTGTCAATAATTCGGAAAGGTCTTGATGGAAACCAGATATGAGTGAATGCATATCCCCTAATTTTAGCGGAAATAACACTGATTTTCTTCATTTTGTTTACGGAAATGTTATAATATCTTTTAAATGTCGTAATTATTCTCATAGTATTAATATGTTTTCATATTTTTTTACAAATCCTAGTCCTTCAGTGTTTAAATTTCATATTCAACACATTATTGTAGAATTTTGCACAACGTTTAGTGAAAATATTGATCATCCAAAAACGCTATTTCGGAAGACTGCCTTTCCATTTAATGTCCATTTATCATTAAATTAATTTTACATGTTAGCTTAAAATGTTAATTTCTAAGACAATGCCTTTTCATCTACCATGCTTAAATTCTGAATCTTGTAATGCACAGATATAACTGGTAATGTATGAGAAATTTCAAAGGTCTTCGACAAGTACTTAAAGAGAAACAGGCATTTAAAAAAGTAACAGTTAACACACCTGAAAAAAAACTCATGTTTGTGTAGATTTCAACACTTATCACATGGTACCAATGTATGATAAAACAAAAACAATTAATACACAGCGAATGCACGATGCATGATGGATAATGTAACGTAGCACTCAGACAAGTTATAAGATCCTATCACAGTAAAAGCCACCTAAGCAGTGATGTATATTAAATGTTCCATAACTTTTGTCACACAAAAGATACAGCATTCATTTTACCATCAATGGAATGGTATTGAAACTTTCTTTTATTTGGTACCAAACATCTACACTCACAGCGAGCACATAATTGTTAAAACGCGTTAGTGACAGAACTTATTGAATGACCCTCGTACCGACACTTCTCACAACGTTTGGTTAAATCCATTAAGGGATTATGGATACATAGTGCGAACAAGGTTTTGTGAAAATATTCAAAGGGCTATAAGAGATCAAAATCATCGAACCGTAACAAAATGATGTTATGCACATCTCCAATCCATACCTATGCTTCCCATAAAGTTTCTTGACAAACCAGCAATGGGTTTTTCAGAAATAGTGTGTCAAAAATAATTGAACCGGAACTAGACGATGTTATGCACATCTCCACTTCATACTGTCTGATGCTTCTCATGGTTTCGTGATAGTCCATCATGGAGATATAGAGAAGTAGCGTGGACAAGATTTGTTTGTGAATATAATCGAATGGCCATAATTGCCTCAACAATCATTGAACCTGAATTTGTCATGTTTACCAAGTTATGAAGATCTCCACTTCATACTGATGCTTCTTATCATGTTTGTGAACTCTTATAAACATTATAATCAACGTACACAGCAGCAGCTGTTATAGTGGTAGTGTTAATTGTGTCAGTACATTACACAGATGACCCTAACTGATTCGACACGTGTATATATTCCTCTGACTAGGGAGCGTAACATGACCAATTCGGGAAATAGCTGATAAACTATGGAAGTATCACAGTATAGCTGTTAAATCATAAACATTATGTTTTGATGGACTTAAATACGGAGATGTAAGCAGTTTCTGAGATATAAGCTTTCATACAAAACCTTAATTATAATAGTAAACTTGGTAGAACATCTATTGTGTATTTCAGGGAGCCTAGATCCAGATTTCTTTTATTACTTGCTATATGTTATCATACCTGATATGGTTAGAAATAATGATAATAGACGCTGATATCCTCGAGCAATTTCCTATGGGGTTTAATTTTCTCAAATGATTCGTTTTTCTAGAGTATGTGGTCTAGTCGAGCTGAGGATTATAATATTCGTAATAATTGTATAAATAATCAAGGTGCTGAAAGTATTGAGAATGCAAGGTTTGATAGGAAAGGTGTATGAATATTTGCACGATTGCTGGACATTTAAAATTTCCATAAATTCGACATAGTTTTAGCCAACTTGGCGATATTGAATGACCTACAAAAAGCTTAGAGGGTCGATCCATTCCACATATATTGTGATCAAATGTCATTAAACTGTTTTAAATCTAGACTAGAATATTATTTTATGAAATTTCGGAGGGAGAGACAGACAGATTTGTGTTTTATGGCCAAACTGTCACTCAAGATGACCTCCATGTCTAAAATTATGTCATTCACAGAGTCGCGTGTATTAAAAAGTCTTCATGAACAAGATGGTCTGTATCACTCTACTGTTTTTTTGAAAAATCAAAGTCTATAACTCTGATGCGTCTAGTCTGATGCAACTGGTTTTAAACTTGTCCAAGTGGCGTAACCTAGAAAACGCATTCTGCTGCAGGGACAAGTAACTTAACAAGAGGCAATACCCGTTGATTCAACTTCCCTATGTCTGTCCCACACATCGAAATGAAACTTTACTGTAGTATTTACTAAAAAATAAAAATACACATTTATAGGTGGAAAAAAGAATCGAAATTGACTATAAGTAAATACACGGGTAATAGTAGCCATAATTTTGATAAAAACAACAACAACAAGAAACAGAAAAGAACCTAGTTGGAGGAAGTAGGTTAAAATGCCACAGCCATGTGCAGTTTCATGATTTTGTCGATTTCAAAATACATGTTTACAAACAAAACAGTAAATCTTTTTGTAAGTACAGTTCCCGAATATTCCAAACATTACTGAGAAAATTGATAGCCTTAAGAGTCTATAATATGTTTTTGAAAATGGACATAAAAACATTTTTAAAAATATGCATGCCAATAAAAATGCAACTCGGTTTAAACATTTGTCATTATGTAGGAAAACTCAGATGATCTGGAGCTTGACATTTGTTGTGAATGAATACTGATCATCTGGAGCTTGACACATGTTATAAATGAATACTCAGATAATCTGGAGCTTGACACATGTTATGAATATAACTCAGATAATCTGGAGCTTGACACTTGTTATGAATGAATAGATTTTCATCAAAACCTGATCAAACACGGGCTTTCCAAATTGGATGACGTCATGACGTCACAGCGGTCAGCGATGTGGCCATTTTGGTAGCATTATAATTTATAATTTCCAGAATAAAAAAGTTTGTCTCTCAACACACTTGAACACACGATGTTCTAATTGACAATCAGTTACAGACTGCCGTTCTAGAAACTGAACTTCAGGGTCTCTTAAAGTTATTGTATATTTACGGAAGCGTATATTGACCCCCTATAAAGTTTACATATTTCGACAAAATTAGCCTACGTATCAAGTTATATCTAAATAGCTTGTCACTGTCATCCTTTAGATAATTAAACAAACATTTAGTATCTCGCTTATTTGTTCATGGTTATACTTTGTGCTAAAATACAATACGATCGAATAATGAAGTTTATTTATTTCGAGTATATATATTTCTAATTTTTGTAACCGTTTATATATGTGCGTATTATTACTATATTAATACCATTTATAATTATAATACAATATAACTTAATACATTTGAACGCACCTTAGACGTATCAGTATATAGTATACAATTATGGACTTTTCAGCTGTTATACATGATGTGATATGCACCAAAAAAATCATTATTGACCGAGGCGATAGCCGAGGTCAATAATGATTTTTTGGTACATATCAACATCATGTATAACAGCTGAAAAGTCCATAACTGTTTTATTATATAACCCTCAATTTATCATATATAACAACATCATGTATATAGGTCTTCCCCTGTTACTATTTATAAAACTGGTCAATATCAGAAAAAAACAGGTCAATATCGCTAGATATTTTTTCTAAAAAATTACTTTTTAGCCAATGAAAACGCGTCTATTTATAGGTTATATAATAATACATCATGTCGCACAGGAAATGTGGGATGTAATAACATATCAAATTAAAACTAGGATTCCATTTCAACACAACTTTATCTCGATTTTTTAATGTGCGCTTGATACATTTGTGCGCGTGTCTGCGTCAGTTATTGCGTAATACCTATTTAGTGTTAACAGTGCTATAACGTACCAATAAATGTCCGTGACCTAGTGGTTAGATTTACATAAACAGGAACATATAAAAGAGAAACTTTGCTGTTCAAATCCCGTTCCGGGCAGTTCTATTTTTTATGAAATATAATCGATAGCCGTGTATTGATCGATGGTTATACATCGCTACGTACGTCCCTAGCCTCGGCCGACAGTTATACATTCCTACATACGTCCCTAGCCTCGACTGACAGTTATACATCGCTACATTGCCCCTAGCCTCGGTGTCGAGTTATACATCGCTAAGTACTCCCCTTGCCTCGTCCGACAGTTATACATCGTACGTACGCCCCTAACCTCGACTGACAGTTATACATCGCTACATACGCCACTAGCCTCGGCGACCATTTATAGATCGCTACGTTTTCGGTCTCCAGTTATACATCACTAAGTACGCCCCTAGCCTCGGCCGACAGTTATACATCGTACGTACGCCCCTTGCCCCGGCCGACGGTACGCTGTTACGTATTGCTACTTATGTCACTAGCATCGGCTGTTATATTGATGCATACCTGCGTACGTTCCACTTCGATGGTTGGCCGCTTTAATCCAAATCAGCCATTATCCAACGAATTAGCATTTTCCTGTTCCATGTGTAATATCTATTATCATGTCAGTTGAGAATTTCTTAGCCGAATACTTTTCGTTGATTGTGACCTTCACTAAGGCTATATTGTTGTACGATTTATTATAGCAATCATGTGAAACCTGTTATAATTTAATTCGTAAACTCAAACAATTATTAAATATTTATATTTTACCATCTCATGTACCTTATTAATTCAAAATGAACGTTAATATTGAATGACTGAAAATAACACAAAATGGGTGTGATTTACATTTGCAGCAATACATATTTTGTTCGTTTTATTTACACATGTAAATACGACTGTTGTTGACGGTATGACGTAACTGGTTCCTGTGCAGTTGTCCTGTAATTCCGTGCACTATGATATGCGTTGATATTCCACCATGTGGCACTAGTATCCTTGTCCTTGTTCACGATTGAACAGTGATTTAGAGCACTATGAAAGTCAAGAACACAACATTTAACATGAATAGATGATCCTACCTGTAATGAAGTGAAAAAGTCTTCAGTTTTATAGATAAGAACTACACATGTATGTAATAAATGACATGTTAGATGTATATGCATATTAAATACTACATCAACTGATATATAAGTATATTACATCTACATCAATTTTATGGGAGGGCGGGTGGGGCTAACTATTTAACTATCTCTGTCGAAGCTATCTTATAGCGAAACGATGCGTCTTGTCTGCAAATCAAACCTCGAATGATTTTATTAAAATGACCACTGCGTGGCGTGGCCATTTACCGCCAAATGCATTTCAACGAAATGCACTATTACTACAATAATCCTGAACCCGAGCTCTAGTATAAATAGCTCTCACGTGAAACATATTATCACGTGATACTACTAACTACTATCGTCTGCTATACAGATAGTCCATTGAACTAACAAATATAAATGAAGATAGTCCATTGAACTAACAAATATAAATGAATTTATACTCAGATAGTATCAGATAGCCATAGAAATGTGTTTTATTAAAAAATCAAGACATATTGTTAATAACGAGTTCGGAAACTATATACTTTTGTAAAGAAATATGTGTTTTATATGAAATAATATATTATCCGAAACATTTATGTCACGAAGATTCGGAAATTGCATCATATGTACGTATTATGGACATTTTTTTCTAAACAGTTACACCTAAATTATAGTATGAAGATTTTATATAATTCCCTATTGCCATTAGTTCAAACAGGAGAGATCATTCCTAACAATAATCGGAATATATATTCATTGATTAAACCATACACGCGAGTCATGTCTGCATGAACATGTCCTTAAGGTTTACCACCACTAATTACATGTAAACCTCCTAGGTGTAGTCGAATGTAGTTCCTATAATAAAAAGTAATCCCTTCTTTTTTGATGGAATTGGGCATTATAAGTAGGGGAAAACTGCCAATTTCTATTCGATTTTGTGGTTGTGTGTATAAGAAGCGTATTAATAGGTTTTAATGTCTCAATGATGAACATTTTCGAAATTTCGACTCTATGCTTTCACTTTGTGAGCAATGAAAAAAGTCAATCAATGAAAACAGCTGTACCATTGACTTTTTTACATGTCTTGTGAGCCCACCTTTTCTAGTGATTTTTCAAGTGGAAAACTAGTTTTCTATATAAACATTGCACTTCTGCATTATCCATACTTGAGTTGAATTTGCAGCAAATCATTAATATGTGACACTTTAACATTGGTGTCTATGGGGAAAAAAATTAGTGGTTTCATACCTTAACGACCATCTATAAATGCAAGACAAAGGTGTTTAATATGAAAAAGGCACAGCCTAAACGGGGATTTATCCAGCTTCAGTAATAAACTTAAGGATGTTGGCTTGGCAAGTTTTGAAATTTTCAAGTTTAAGAATTTTATTTTTTAAATCGTAGATATATTTGACAACAGAATTGTTTCATGTTTTACATTCTAATAGATATGGATATAATGTAGGATTTAAGATGGTAACATATCAAACGTTAAGCTTTTTTTTTCTTCATATTGTTTTCGTCATTTGTGGTCATTTTTGTTGTCAACAAAATATATATGTGTAGCTCAAAGTAAATATTGTCCTTTTGATTTAAAAATACGATTTTTTTTTATTTTTCAATTGTGGGGTTGGCTAGAAAATGACGTAGTCCTGAGAGATACTTACAATTTCTTTGGTATCATTTAGATTCAAAATTATCAAAAAAAGGTAGGCCATCACACTTTATTTCCACTGTCTTGGAAGATGACATATATTTCTAACTCCAAAATGTCACTAAAAAGAGGAAAAATAGAGTCACTGAACATTTTCACCATTTTATTCATGACTTTACATTTATTGAAAAACAAAGATTATTTTTCGATTACCTATATATATATATATATCTTTGAAAACATGCACAAACAATTGAATTGAATTGAATGTTGTTTAACGGCTCATTAACACAGTATATGTTATTTAGAGCCACCCCAGAGAGAGGGGAAGGATACATAGGAATCCGGGAAGCGTGCCCTACTCTCATTATCGAATAGATTCATATGGTTCTTTAACGTGCTCGGAGGATAGACCGACACACGGGACCGCCCGGTTTACGTCCCCATCCGACGGACGAGGCTAAGGGAAAGTGTCCTGCCCAAGAACACATCGACGAAACTCAGTGGCATCACGGAGGATTGAATCAGGGGCCTCCGATTACTAATCCGCAGAGCTACCGACTGCGCCACGTCAGTCATCCTAATTCGTCTTTTCACTTTAAAAAGCAAACATATATGGACAGTACCCCACCTTTTACTTTAGCAAAAAAAAAAAATTAAAGATAAAAAAAAGTATGTCATAATGCTCAACTTTTGTTAAAACTTGTATATGACAAGGTACTATGACATTTCTTTCAAAACAAGTAAATATATATAGATCTAGGTTCCAATCATTTTTTTATTACAATTTCTATAAATTACACATAATTTGGAGTTGCATGTAGTTTGACATTTTCGCTGTAAAAATACTGTAAACACAATTTTGCTGACATGGAGATCGAATGTAAAATTAGCTCAGTATCTACTTTTATATATCTATTTCCTTAAAATATCAAACTGTATAATTGAGGATATTGCACTCATCTTTCTTTTTACGTAAGAAAAGGACAGAGATTCACATGCACGTGTTCTGGGATGAAAAATTGAAATAAAATAATTGAAATAAAATTTCCTCATTTCAGATAAGTTCGGAATCAATCTAGATGTTGCGAAGGTGCATGAACGTAGGTAATCGTATGCAATTGTCAGATTATTAACGATGTCGCTCCTTACAAAGTGAACTACGTAATGCATTAACAGTGTTGTGTACGAAACAACAATTCTAATACACCCATACCAACGTCTAGTTTGTAAATATATGGGCATGACCTGGGAAAGATTGGTTGACGTTGTACAATGATGCATTAGATAGAATTTCTAAGAACTGGTTCGGATTTTGTTAAGTACTTTAGTACTTTGAATTATTGCAGCTTTCGATGTTCCGAATTGTAAAATATGCCAACTAAAATTATTTCGGCATTATATTTTACTAGCACCACAAACATCACCATAAATGCTTTTGCAAAAGATGCTTTTGAAATATTTAATGTTAACGCAAGTGAAGTACCGATTATTCGATTGTTTTAAACCCATAATCGGTTTGTTAGGCATCCGATTAAGATCAGCATAAAGCCTATACTCGATCATCGGTTAAATGTAAACGTGCACTTGTAAAAATGAGTATGATATACAAATAAACACATTTACTCGTACATTTACTCGTATATTATACTTCGTATACGGGTAAGTATTACCGAGGTAATTCAAAAAGATCCATATTTCATTTCATGCAACCATATTTTTAAAGCATAATTCTGCATCTTGATCGCGGGAAGTAGGTAACTAGTAATCTAGAAGATAAGCATACATATAGAATGTATGCATGCTTAAACTGTTCATGACTCAAACCAAAAGCACAAGTTATAATGTGACATAAAAAATAAGGTAAATTATTCGATAAATCTGAATCAAAACTCTCTGCGTTTGTTTTCATTACAAAATGTTACGTTTAACTGAAACAAATAATAATATATTATTTAACTTGTTTGCCAGGTTTGCATGTGAAAAGCCTTATCATAAAAGTGCTTCGGTTGTAGAATATGTATTTCTCAACTAATTTTCTAATTATAAACTGCGTTTTAAATTCTTATTTAGTTTAAAAAAAATATAGTAATATATAATGCACATGTATTATCAAGAGTATTCATGGAAATGATGGAAACTGGAGCCATTAGGGTTTGTTCTCGGTTTATCATTATAATCTAAATCAAAGACCAAAATTCACTTTAGAAGATTCCGTCAATTAATTTTCGTTCTTTTCATTTTATTTTTCAAACTGATAGTATGTGGACAAAAGTTGATACCGTTAAGGGGATTTTCATCCCCTATTAATTGTAGCGAGACGTTATATAGGATTATAAGAATCTTTCATGGGTATCCGGTGAAGATAGGGATTTCCAACTGGAGGTATTAAACACTTATACCGAGGGTTGGAATTCCCTATCTGAACCGAATACCTATCATAGATTCTTTTTCTTGCATATCAGAGACATGTTGTGCTTTTACGCCGCCAGCTACTAGCGTTTTGCATGTTTTCCTACATACCGGATGTTGGTGCGCGCGTGAATTTTATCTCGACCCTAGGGTGATATGGAAATATCTAGCCCCGGTAAAATGACGGATATCCTTGTCCGGTGCATGTTAGATATAGAATGTATTCAGTATTCAGACCTTTGATCCTACGTAGTAGATACAAATGTCGGGGTACAGCATCCACAGAACATAGACAGCAAAACACTTAATTTTAACAGCAAGTTTATACATAATGTCATTTTTCAATTAATTAGGTACATGAGATGGTAAAATATAAATATTTTATAATTGTTTGAAATTACGAATTAAATTTTACTTTAATACATTGAAAGTAAAATGTGGTTGTGTTATATGAGGGGCAATAGACATCACCAATAGCCCATTTTATCACATGGAACGGCTTGTATTCCGTATAATATACCCATTACGTATTTCCTTATATTAACCATGTGTAATACAAGGCGAACGAATCACTCGTCCTATATATCACTCCGCGTATTTACAAACAAGCATGGCGGGCACTTGGCCGATAAACGCCATTTTGTATATTGACCTGTGAAAAATAAGTATGAAAAATTCAATTTCCATGAATACTCAAAATTAAAAATTAAAAATTCCAAAATTTCAAAATTCAAAATTCAAAATTCAAAAAAATTCCAAAATTTCAAAATTTCAAAATTCAAAATTTCAAAATTCAAAATTCAAAATTCCAAAATTTCAAAATTCAAAATTTCAAAATTCAAAAATTCAAAAATTCAAAATTCAAAAAAATTCCAAAATTTCAAAATTTCAAAATTCAAAATTTCAAAATTCAAAATCAAAATTCATGTGATAAAAAGCTCGCTTAATAACAAATTCCTGAACTCGTTTAATAAAATGTTGAATGAAATGACAACTCATGTCAGATCCTCTATGTACTCCCCTAAAAACAGGGAGACATTAAATTGAGCGTAAGTAAGGTTATTTTCTTTAGACTTTCCTTTAACAGCATTAATGATTGATATGACTAGAACACATAAATAATCATGTATTATATGAATATAAAAACAAAGACTTCTAAAGACTAAAATAATGTACTTAATCGATTAGTAGAATACTTATAGCTAAGCTAAGAGAATGGACTGTTGAGACTACAGCACGAAGGGAGATAAACATCTCTAAGAAAAGATGTATCTCTTTAGCAACAGAGATCAGTCTAAGAAAATAGATATGACTCTTAGTTACAGAGATATAGTATTTTTGAACAAATACTTATTCCACTTTTCATAGAAATCAGATGTAAACTTACTTTTTCGCGCGTGATAGACTCCTTCAAAACGGATCGAATGGGTGACGACCGATTCGCCACTGACCCGAGGCGTTCTCGGCAGGATGAGTCCGTACCCAGCGCGCAGTCTCGTCAGTGATCTGCAAAGCACAAACGGTTCAGTTGAACTACGTTTATATTTACTGAAACATGATAATGCTTGCACGTTTATAGGTTTCATCTCTGTATTTACAGAGTTAGGGTTCTTAGCTTTCCGATGCTACAGTTATGTCACTACAAACATTCAATCAGCTACTGTAAGTTTCAAGTAATTGTCTTTAACAGTTGCTAAGATATGAGATGTAGACCACGGGACGTACGGGGCGTATGGACAGACGATCGGACGGACATGATCAAACCCATATGGACACCCAACCCTCTCACTCAAGAATGGGGCATAATAATCATTCTTAGTAAGTTTGGTGAGAATCGACGCGGAAGTGTGTCCCGTGGCCTGTTCACAAGCAAATACCCGACTGAAGATCGGGTTTAAAATGGGAGCTCTATGCGAAACGAATGTTGATACCACCAAATCAGAGATACATGCGTTTCGCAAGTTTTTCAACACTGGAGCTCTATGCGTAAAGTTCGTTCGCATAGAGCTCAATGGAAGGTCTGTACGAAACACTCGTTCGCATAGAGTTCCATGAGAGGTCTATGCGGTTGGTAACTCTATGCGGTCTAACATAGCATGATTATATTTAGTGAAATGGTCCATTAATTGTTTGGTTAGTTTAGATTTTGCGGTTCTATCTTAAGGAAATGGATACATGTCTATAACGTCCTTACTGTTAGATTTTGTAGCAGCCGTTTCTGTTGTATTTTAGGGGAAGCTTATACGTTTTACACGTACTTCATAATAAATATATTTACCTACTTAATGTTAAGAGGATAACGATATTATGCGTGTGACGTTAACTGCTAATACGTTTGAAACATACGATGCAAATCAGTGTGGACAGTGATTACACGGCTTTGACAACCTGATGAAGACAAGAAAGCTGATACTAAGATGGTAATAACTGATGGTAAGAAGAAAATTGAAATACATTTCAAAGACGTTTGCAGACAGAGAAACGGGGCGTTGAGGTATCAGAAGGCACGTATATGTCCGCTTTTGGTGGTGGGGAGGTTAGGGAAAAACGGTTGACAGACCTGACTCTCTCGCAGAAAAATGGCGTTTATATTCAATACCTCCCCAGAGGGAAATCCATGACAAGGGATATTGGTCCCCGAATTGCTGTTTGGTCAGCTTCACAGACAGTTGACAGACATACTCGTCTGCTTAGCCTTGTCAGAGTAATGAGAGTACAAACGCTCCGACTCTCTGTTAAAACATAAATCCGTTTTCCTTATTGCAACAGAAAACCCTTTTTCTTTGAAATGTTAATGTGGAATCAAGTGTGCAGTAAATGCAATATATAGCGGAAATTCCCGAGTTGCGTTTCTTTTTCGATTCAGTATAATTGTTATTCCTTCGATAATTTTAGTTATTGTGTTACACTTGCGGTGCATTGCTCTACTGGCCGAAGTCCGGACGAGATTTTGGGATGACGTATTATCCGTTGTTCGTCGTTGTCCGTTAACTTTTACTTATTAACACTGTCGTAGCACGTTTGTATGTTGTAGTTGATCTTTACGAAACGTTGTTAGGATCTTTACATCAATGAATACTCGGACAAATTCGCAAACCAGCTAGATCGGATTAGTACAACTTTAGGCCTTGTTTTAGTGAACGATACTAGATTTTGCACTGTTAATAATCTAGTACCTTCATTGTATTTGACCCTTATTAAACGTTGCCAGTGTCTTAAAGGGAATGTAGCGACACAGCCAAACAGCTGTTATTAAGAGTTCTGAAAAACTTGGAAAAAGGTGAAAGAATTATCAAAATCGGATGAAAAACAAAAAAGATATGACCGTTTAAAGGTTGTTCTAAAACGAATATGGGAGCCTCCATTTTTAGAACTATGACAACATAGTTCCATATTACCATATATGGAATATTGATGAATATCATCTAAACCAAGAAAATCACTGCAAATGAATGATTTCTTTTACTGGTCATATAAAGTATTACTGCCATTAAGTATTACACAGTTTTCATACAGTTGTTGTCATTTTTTCCCTATAAATCAGTAAATTTTCATATTTATAAATATTCCATATATGGTCATTTAGAACCGTGATGTCACAGCTCTCAAAATGGCCGCTTCCATATCTGTTTCAACAGAAACTTCAAATGATCATATCTACTTTGTTTATCATCCGATTTTGATAATTCTTTCACCCTTATTCAAGTATCTCAGAACTCTCAATAATACAAATGGTTTGGCTGTGTCGCTACATACCCTTTAATATTTAAAACAAAAGCTGGACAAGTTCGAAAACAAGCTGAATCGACACGTCATCGTTATGACCCTTTCTTTATTGATTAACGTATATTTTGATTCATTAACACTCTAGCTTCTTCATTTGCATCTGATCTTGACTAATCTTTGGCATGATGTTATTGCCATTAAAAGCTCGGACTGGTTTGACAGCTAGACATATTGAACGAGAAAGAGCAGAGATATGGCCCTTGAATTACCTAGAAATTATGTATGTTTGTCTTTCGTGCTCTATAGCATCTTTATTTTCTGTCTTGTGCTTTACCAAACTCGAATAGTTTGTTGATAGGGAAGACAACTCGGACAAGGTTAACAACAATCTAGATCAGAGAAGTTAAACCAAAGGTATGGTTCTCGATTAATGGACAAATGCTATATTCTGCATTATTAAATCTCTAGTTAATTCATTTTTCATCTGATATCTACGAGTGTTTAATGATTAATGATAGCTCCAACAAGTTCAATACCCGGTCAAATTCTAGCAAATTCTCGCCCGTGTTATTAAAGCAATATTTCCGAGTAGGCGTCCACACGCCATCTTGAATCTCTCGCCTTGTTAGTGCGTTGTAGCAATTTTTAAAATAACTTCGGCAAGGTGGTTTAAAGTTATAAGGAAGTTAGCAACTCAGTGAGAAATATCACATTTCTTAGATATAAATCCTGTATTTATATTGTGTTAACAACTAACAAATGGTATAGCTCTTTAAATGAAAATCGCGTTGATGTATAAAACCGATGCGACTGACATAAATGTATAGAAAAAATATAATGGTCGGTGAAAACGGATATATAATTGTTATAATAAACCGCTTATCTGTGAAAACAGATTTATGACCCGCTACTAGCAGACAGCTATAATAGTTTACTACTGCTGAGCCTGATTCACCGGCACGTAAACAGAAACTCATAGTGAACTTAAACTGGTCTACGTATAATTGTAATGCCATAAACGTCAATACTTACACACGTTGAGTCGGAATAAACATAATAACAGGTTATTCGAACGAGCAGAGTAGACGAAAATATTTTTACCAAATGAAGTACTGTATATTTATGCGAATGGACATTTAGCTGTCTCAAAATAAATAAAATATGGAAATGACAAACATCATGCGAAACAGACATGTTTAACAAAATAGCAAAAAGGAAAACCTATTGCACAATTAAAATTTACATTTAAAATGTGCCGTTTCCTTAAAAATGAACACTCAGACAGTTCACATAAAGCATGGAGATGCTAGTCCTTGAAAAGTCAGAATCCAACATAACAACACTTAAATGTATGTTCCTTAATTCACTTAGCCTGTTTTCACGATGAAATGTTACAGTAATGACTCACTCTCCACGCTCACTAGCACCACTCTCCACGCTCACTAGCACCACTCTCCACGCTCACTAGCACCACTCTCCACGCTCACTAGCACCCCCTCCACGCAAACTAGCACCTCTCTCCACGCAAACTAGCACCACTCTCCACGCTCACTAGCACCCTCTGCACGCAAACTAGCACCTCTCTCCACGCTCATTAGCACCCTCTCCACGCTCACTAGCATCCCTCTCCACGTTCACTTGCATCCCTCTCCACGCAAACTAGGACCTCTCTCCACGATCACTAGCACCCCGCTCCACGCTCACTATCACCCTCTCCACGCTCGCTATCACCCTCTCCACGCTCACTTTCACCCGTCTCAACGCTCACTAGCACCCCTCTCCACGCTCACTAGTAGCCCTCTCCACGCTCACTTGTGCCGATTTGAGGAGAGATAGACAACTTCACAAATCTTAACATATTAAAAACCAGAAGTAGATCTAGCAATCTGGTCGAAAATATCTAGTATTTGTTATTTATAACAACCTGAGGGTAAATAATCTAAACAACAAACAATTACAGAAAAAAACAAAAAACAATAAATACATGTACATATAGATGTAATTCCTATTTCAAGTCGTACATTTCGCAGCCAGCTGAACGTGATGAAAAAAAACATAATTTCACGGTCTTTCGGTCTTTCGTATTAGATTTGTTATATTGAGGTATTAACAATTAGTGATATTGGACAACCTCAGTGGCATGATAATTACAAAGATTTTTAAAAGCATTATAAAAATATTGGCAAGCATCACATTGTATTTCAATTCACAAGTATATGATAAATCTGACACAGATATATTTGTGTTCCTTAATTAAGCAACAACCTTCCAACCACTTGTATGAATAATATCAAAACATGTATTTATATCTTAGAATTTGTTCGGGCAAAACATGAAACATACTTCATGTCCTACATGGAAAAGTAACTTTACACTCACAATCTATATGGTCCAACACAGTAGGATTATTACAAGGAATTTGCATCACGTCCTGTGGACATGCCATATCTCCAGGATCACACTCGTAGCTAAAGCCTATTGTGAGATGCCGCAGATATGGCATGTAAAGCCTCTCGTGAGATCATGCAGATATGGCATGTAAAGCCTCTCGTGAGATCCTGCAGATATGGCATGTAAAGCCTCTCGTGAGATCCTGCAGATATGGCATGTAAAGCCTCTCGTGAAATCCTGGAGATATGGCATGTAAAGACTCTCGTGAAATCCTGGAGATATGGCATGTAAAGACTCTCGTGAAATCCTGCAGATATGGCATGTAAAGCCTCTCGTGAAATCCTGGAGATATGGCATGTAAACCCTCTCGTTAGATCCTGGAGATATGGCATGTAAAGCCTCTCGTGAGATCCTGGAGATATGGCATGTAAAGACTCTCGTGAAATCCTGCAGATATGGCATGTAAAGCCTCTCGTGAAATCCTGGAGATATGGCATGTAAACCCTCTCGTTAGATCCTGGAGATATGGCATGTAAAGCCTCTTGTGAGATGCCGCAGATATGGCATGTAAAACCTCTCCTGAGATCCTACAAATATGGCATGTAAAGACTCTCACGAGATCCTGGAGATATGGGATGTAAAGCCTCTTGTGAGATGCCGCAGATATGGCATGTAAAACCTCTCCTGAGATCCTACAGATATGGCATGTAAAGACTCTCGTGAAATCCTGCAGATATGGCATGTAAAGCCTCTTGTGAGATGCCGCAGATATGGCATGTAAAACCTCTCCTGAGATCCTACAAATATGGCATGTAAAGACTCTCACGAGATCCTGGAGATATGGGATGTAAAGCCTCTTGTGAGATGCCGCAGATATGGCATGTAAAGCCTCTTGTGAGATCCTGCAGATATGGCATGTAAAGCCTCTTGTGAGATGCCGCAGATATGGCATGTAAAGCCTCTTGTGAGATGCCGCAGATATGGCATGTAAAGCCTCTTGTGAGATGCCGCAGATATGGCATGTAAAGCCTCTCGTGAGATCATGCAGATATGGCATGTAAAGCCTCTTGTGAGATGCCGCAGATATGGCATGTAAAGCCTCTTGTGAGATGCCGCAGATATGGCATGTAAAGCCTCTCGTGAGATCATGCAGATATGGCATGTAAAGCCTCTTGTGAGATCCTGCAGATATGGCATGTAAAGCCTCTTGTGAGATGCCGCAGATATGGCATGTAAAGCCTCTCGTGAGATCATGCAGATATGGCATGTAAAGCCTCTGTGAAATCCTGCAGATATGGCATGTAAGGCCTCTCGTGAGATCCTGCATATATGGCATGTAAAGCCTCTCGCGAGATGCCGCATATATGGCATTAAAAGCCTCTCGTTAAATCCTGCAGATATGGCATGTAAAGTCTCTCGTGAGATGCTGCAGATATGGCATATAAAGACTCTCGTGAGATCCTGGAGATATGGCATGTAAAGCCTCTTGTGAAATCCTGCAGATATGGCATGTAAAGTCTCTCGTGAGATGCTGCAGATATGGCATATAAAGACTCTCGTGAAATCCTGCAGATATGGCATGTAAAGTCTCTCGTGAGATGCTGCAGATATGGCATGTAAAGTCTCTCGTGAGATGCTGCAGATATGGCATGTAAAGTCTCTCGTGAGATGCTGCAGATATGGCATGTAAAGTCTCTCGTGAGATGCTGCAGATATGGCATATAAAGCCTCTCGTTAAATCCTGCAGATATGGCATGTAAAGTCTCTCGTGAGATGCTGCAGATATGGCATGTAAAGCCTCTTGTGAGTTGCCGCAGATATGGCATGTAAAGCCTCTCGTGAAATCCTGCAGATATGGCATGTAAAGCCTCTCGTGAGATCCTGCAGATATGGCATGTAAAGCCTCTCGTGAAATCCTGCAGATATGGCATGTAAGGCCTCTCGTGAGATCCTGCATATATGGCATGTAAAGACTCTCGCGAGATCCTGCATATATGGCATGTAAAGCCTCTCGCGAGATGCCGCATATATGGCATTAAAAGCCTCTCGTTAAATCCTGCAGATATGGCATGTAAAGTCTCTCGTGAGATGCTGCAGATATGGCATATAAAGACTCTCGTGAGATCCTGGAGATATGGCATGTAAAGACTCTCGTGAAATCCTGCAGATATGGCATGTAAAGTCTCTCGTGAGATGCTGCAGATATGGCATGTAAAGCCTCTCGTGAGATCATGCAGATATGGCATGTAAAGCCTCTCGTGAGATCCTGCAGATATGGCATGTAAAGCCTCTCGTGAGATCATGCAGATATGGCATGTAAAGCCTCTCGTGAGATGCTGCAGATATGGCATATAAAGACTCTCGTGAAATCCTGCAGATATGGCATGTAAAGTCTCTCGTGAAATGCTGCAGATATGGCATGTAAAGTCTCTCGTGAGATGCTGCAGATATGGCATGTAAAGTCTCTCGTGAGATGCTGCAGATATGGCATGTAAAACCTCTCGTGAGATGCTGCAGATATGGCATATAAAGACTCTCGTGAAATCCTGCAGATATGGCATGTAAAGCCTCTCGTGAGATCCTGCAGATATGGCATGTAAAGTCTCTCGTGAGATGCTGCAGATATGGCATGTAAAGCCTCTCGTGAGATCCTGCAGATATGGCATGTAAAGTCTCTCGTGAGATCCTGCAGATATGGCATGTAAAGCCTCTCGTGAGATCCTGCAGATATGGCATGTAAAGCCTCTCGTGAGATCCTGCAGATATGGCATGTAAAGTCTCTCGTGAGATGCTGCAGATATGGCATGTAAAGCCTCTCGTGAGATCATGCAGATATGGCATGTAAAGCCTCTCGTGAGATCCTGCAGATTTGGCATGTAAAGCCTCTCGTGAGATCATGCAGATATGGCATGTAAAGCCTCTCGTGAGATCTCTCTATTTAATTGAAGGCGTTTGCCGCCATTTATATTTGTGTAATATGAAGGTCAAATGCAAGTTATTCGTGTCACCTATACAATTGTTTTATATAATGTAGTTTAGATACACACAGATACACATTCCTATTACGCAATATTCAGCTCTTTCTAAAGTGACATTTTTTTCGAAATATAATCACGATACAATCATTTAATATCAGAAGAGGGTTAAACTACTGTAAATCAAATGCCATTTTTCTCGAGGCTTCTTACACTAATTAAGCAATATTTCATTAGAGGGAAATGTCAACAGTACCGGATTTGAAACAAATCAGAATTCTGATATGGAAGCTTCATACACAGCAATCATATTAATGTTCTCTAACCTAATCGCTAAATATGTATAACTAACTCCGAACATTAAAATAACTAACTGTGACGTTGAGTCATGCCATCAGTAAAGTGTTGCTGACGTCGACGTCATCCACCGATAATGTTCAATAAAGCGAAACAATAAGATTAAAATCATACATAAACTGATTTAAAATGTAATAACTAGATTGTTTAACTGCTGGGTTCGAAAATCCTTTACTCAATGGCAGACGAGTTTTGTTTTTTCACTCACTCTCATCCGCTCGTTCTTAAAACGAACCACACGTATTGTGAAGGACTTCCTATAAACGATCCCAACAAGTAATTTCTAAACATTATCTTAAATCAGTTCTATTTAATTCATCTGATCATAAAGGTTGTGTTATTGTGCGGACTTACGGTGAAATTTCGTTTGGGTGCTACGAATTTTATAGGATCATTATAGGACCATAACTGTCATTTTTGTTTTATCAGGTCGGCATACATCTAACATTATATACGGCCATTCAGTTGTGGTGCAGAATTAGTTTTTCAGTATAACCTTTATAATTTTAAGTATTACATTACGACAGAAGGGAGATATGTATCGTTCATCTAAGTCAATGAAAACAACCATGAACCCCTTTGATTTAGACACACATAATTAGGGAGACTGGGAAATTGATAACCGAATTAAACATAACGTTTGTCTTTTGTTCTTTAAGGCATGTTTTCACATGTTTATTTTGTGTTTTTTTGTTTGATTTTTTCTTTGTTTATTTGTTGTTTCTTTCTTTGCTTTTTATGGAAACACTCCACGCTCTGTATCGGGGGTTTTCAAGGGTAATATTTGGCTTTTTCTATATATTTATCTTGTGAGCGTTTTGTAAAAAGCGCATACTGACGTTGTCCGGAATATGAAAATGTAGTTTACTATATACATATAGATAAAATGTGTTTATTTTCCGGAAAAAAACAATATTCAGAATCTGATATATATTTTTCTTAAGATTATGAGTACAATCGATGTTGACAAACGCCCAACGACATCAAACATTGTTATACTGCAAAGACAATTCTCGGGATTTTATTGGTCAATGGGCCGTAGACATGCGCCGATGTCCACGTCTCGCGACGTCAGCCCATGTCTACGTCTCGCGACGTGAACATAGGACAATTTCCCCATAGGTACCCCATAACTGCAATACACAAAAACAAAATGGTGACGATAACGTTGTTGATTCGTTTTGGAAACCGCCGATTGATTCCTTTCTATTGCTTTTGTCTGTCAAGAATCCTAATAACGAATAATGTTTCATCTTGAACAAGTATGCTTAGAAGACATAAAACTAACTGATGATAATTTAATTATTTCAATTCGCAGAATGAGCTATTTCAATTTGCAATTTGACTTCGCAGTCTCTATCACGTTTACTTAACAAAAACATGTATTCAAAGTGAGACGTGAGACATTTAATTAATTACCGGAGAGAGATTTTTTGGAATTGATTTTATAAATGAAAGGAAATAGACTGATTACAGAATCGTGTTTCGGTTACATGCTCGTAGAGATTAAACACGAGCAAGATGAGTCCATGATTTTTTTTCAATGCAGGTTGAGCATGCTATGTTTAACTGTGTGTTTCTCAAAGTAAGCAGGTAGGTTTGTATATACTTGGTATAATATAAGGACACATCGATATTGTATTCTAATTGTATGTTTTTTACGTCATGTTTAACATATGTAAGGTTATATATGACGGTCGATTTGTGTGTGATGGAGGCAGACCACCCACTTTTCCTGGGTAGAACCAATACTGTACACCTCCCGCCATCCGTAAGAATCGACAACATCGATAATGTAAATAGTATACAAGCGACCCAATGGTGTTATATGTATACAAGCGACCCAATGGTGTTATATGTATACAAGCGACCCAATGGTGTTATATGTATACAAGCGACCCAATGGTGTTATATGTATACAAGCGACCCAATGGTGTTATGTGTTTATTCTAA